>CM040242.1:122730250-123135717 GCA_022545495.1 Chrysanthemum lavandulifolium | reverse complement strand
GGGATTTTTAAAGAAATATGAAAATGAAATAATAAGAAAAAACGAACATAAACATGTTCCGTTAATATATGAAAGAAACAATGAGTTAATAGATGAATTATTCGACAATCAATTGAGTTTGTAACAATTAAAATAATGAACGTGGATGTCTTTGTCATCTCCAAATTTGACGATCTTGAATAGCAAATGATGTATGTGAGCGCTAATCAATTTGATAACTAATGTCCATTTCGTGCACACCTAATAATCCATAGAAAATGCAAGCAAAAGCAGGTTGTGAGTCATAATGTATTATAATTTAAAATATGGTAAAAAACTTGTGATATGTTACCATAAGGATATATGTATGATACCGATAGATGGAATATTTGTTACCATACGGATATAAGTAATACATTGTATATAAGAATAAACATATATGTATTAAATCGGCGATATCAAAGTTCATGAATCACTTATTTGTAAACAACATTGTTTGTTTTGTTGGTATATTTTTCACCATTCAATATAATCTTCTCAAATTAAAGTGTCGATGATAGAACCATGTAATGACCGGCTTTTATCGAACCTGCAAGAAATATAGTGAATGATTAGATCATAACATGAATTATTACAAATACACTTTGGGCAACCTATTTTCTAAGTTAAATTTCTTAATTTTACCCTATGTGACACTCTGATAAGGAAGATTGATGTCATTATGCATAAACTCATTTTCCATTATATAATACCAAAGTTCCTAAAAATACAACAAACTATTATTATAAGGTTCCTAAAAATAATACCAAAGTGAATTCAAGTTAAAAAAAAAATATTGAAATTAAAGCATTATCACTATAGTGAAAGAGCCTATGTGGGCTCAAATGAAAACTAAAGATAATAAAGTGATACGCATTTGAACATAACTAACAATGACTAATCAGAATATGTTGAAAAATTATATGAAGGGAAACAATAACAAATCAGTCCTGCTACTACCTTAGTCCATAATTTAAACTACAAATAACCCTACGCTATATTCATTTGGACAAAAGGGCAATACCGTTAGCTAATTAACTAAGGCTTGGTGTAATGACACCCGCTTACGGCGTATCTAATCCTTGACATACAAATATATCAATGTTATAGCACCAATAACACAATATCCTCATGTAGAAGCTGGGTAGATACATTATATATAGCTTTATGCGATAATTCAAGACAAACTCAAGTTCAAAAGTACCAAAATCCTCAAACTTGTTACCAAGTAGATAACATTAAAACCAAAAACATCTACTGGCCTAAAGCGAACTAATAAACTAAAGAATAAAACAAAACGCGAAAACTGGCTCTCTTGAAATGTGTAGATCAATAGCCTACACAACATGCGAGCAACAATTCAGGCGCTGCGTAGGGGCATTACCATTTTCTTTATCATTCTTTTTCTTCTTCTTTTCAGATTTATCCGCATCAGATACCACAACTTCTTCGCCTTCTTTCTTTTTTTCAGTACTCTCTCACCTTCTACATCGTCCTTCACTTCTTCAGCCTTGTGTTTTTTGGATGCTACCGCGTATCGATAATTTCGCCTCTTGATATCATTTTCTTCTTTTCTTCTTTTCTCACCGTCAACTTTCACACCCTCTGTTCCTCCACACGGTTGTTTTACCACAGTGCGGTGCACTCGCAACAACCGAATCCCACCATTAGGCAAAACTACATTCCTCAACCACTCGGTGGAGTATTCTCATTCGGTTTCCCATGCTTACTCAAATTCCCTTACTAATCGACTTATTCTTTGTCGAGCGGTAACTCTTGAGGAAGATGGTACAACTAAATATGTAAGCAAAAGTTAAAAATAGTATCCTAACTTCAAAGCAATAGAATCAATGATGAAATAATAGGAAGTTGTTGACATGATTGTCTCGCCAATGCAATATTTTTAGTTATCAGTACTTTAGTAACCATGAAAAATGTGTCATTTAAGTAACAGTGAACTGTTTAGCAAATTTATCAACCATAGTGAGAACTTGTGTTCCTGTGATAACATGTACTTTAATTATCGTGGCAATAGTTGCGTTATTATTATCCTATTTCCATTATAAAGGCCAGCCATTTGACTCATGTTACGAAATGATACGATTGAATGTGAGCTCTTGTGATGACATAAGATTCCTTAAAATTTAGCCACTTTGAAAGTGGTTTGATTTGTATACTTATTTGTTATAGAATAAATGTAGAAAAAATAGAGTTATCCAAGTTATTAGGATTTGTCTGTAATAGCTACGTTATTACTATCCTACTTCCATTACAAAGGCCAGCCATTTGACTCATGTTACTAAATGCTACGGTTGAATGTGAGCTCTTGTAATGACATAAGGTTCCTTAAAAGTAGGCCGCTTTCATATACTTGTCTAATAGAAATTTAGAATTGTGAACTTACTTGAGATGGAGAGGAGACATGCTATTAGGAAAAAAAAAACACGGTGCGATTTGGATTTATTTTCTCATCAACCCACGGTGAGATTAGTTTGGTTAGCTTGTCAAGTACTACTGAAATAATTTAGCATCTATCAATTCATAGAATTGCTACATTGCCACCTTATACTTACTGATAAAAGAAGAAATATCTGATAAAAGAAGAAATATCTGATGAATCGCAGCGCAAAAATCACAACGATTAAAAAAAAGTTAATTTATCTATGTACAGGAACTCCATAGTTTCATTAAATTAAAAAGTTGAATGCTATTGGGACCAAAATTCTCCTAATATTATAAGAACAATACATCTTGATAATTTTTTCCATAGTGTTTGTTTTACAAACTAATGTATATTGTAAAGCAGTACCATTGAATCAATGTTTGGTGACTGCTTTACAATAGATCAAAGATGGTGTACCCATTGCATATACAGTTAATAAAATGTAAACAATTTATTATCTTTCTTACACATCTTCTGTTCAAGTCTTCTATAAAAATTGACTATGAGCTAAAATAGCGATATAACAAAGGACATATATGTTATGTCCCTGCTAAAAGGTGTTATAAGGTCTATTGAAAAAGTGTACACTAAATTAGTCACACTTCTTTTCCGCGAATGCAGCTTGAACATATATCAAATATAAGATGACTATAGCTTCCTATAATAGGGATTGAAGTAATGCCCATTCCAGCTCAATAAAGTTGAATTCAAGTATGTAATTCCTCACAATTGGCTGCCAAGACCTCCATCCTCTTTTACTAAATCAAATCCTATTAACTCCCAACATCAAAATATCGTAAAGACATAAAAATGTCAAAAGTCCGTATAAAGTTCCATATGCATACGTTATTATTCATTTACATGGTATTTGTGTTCTCTTAAATCAATTGTGTGGGATTGGACATTTCAACATAGATTTTTCAAAGTGTACAACTGAAATATCACAAAATCGTTTTTAGCAAATTAGAGGTCTAAATGGGGACCAATTGTATGCTCATTTAGTCACCAAATACAGACATACAAATTCAGTTCATGACCATCGACGAAAAGTTCAAAGATAAATCGAATTTTTTTTTGAAGGAGTCAATTATATGCAAAGTAATCCTAAAAACAGTGAGTGAACTTTTTGAGTTCTATGACGATGAACCTACTAAAAGAGTGCGTGAAGCTTACCCTTTGGAGATACAAAGCTTTTTTTTAAGAAAAACGAAACCATGTGACCAAGGTAGGACTCGAGTGAGCTGTACAATACAAAAACAACAATTTTAAGGATGATGATTATAACACTAAAATATACTGATATTAAATGATGTGAACCCATAGCAGTTTCCATTAACACAAAACTCTCACCCAAGACCCAACCACTCCCAATGTTGCACCTAAATAGTTACATATGCCTTGTTATGAACAAAAAGAAAATGATCCAACAGAAAACATACAAAAACAATCATAAAAATAAGAGAAATCCATAAAAAGTTGTAACAGTTACGAAATCTCACCCTACTTAGCAAATGCATTATCCGCAGTAGAGGATTTCAGATGCTTACTAACATGGCCATTTGCAAAAGAGGCGGAACTATATTTATAAGAATAAATGCTTTTTCTGCCAATTGCAACAATTCATGATAACAATAATAATAACAACTACTTACGGGGCATTGTGGCGAATAAGGCGAATCAACAGGAAATCCAAATTCATGAAGAAACTGACTCCAAGAAGGAATAGTTGTCTCGCCTTCTTTCAACTCAATCTCAATTCTTCTTATGTCATTATTCAACTCTGCACATGATGATAAACTAATTCTTCCACCATCAAACTCCCATCACTGCTACCAGCTTTCCTAAACTTTCTACATAACACAGCTAATCAAAATATCGTAAAGACATAAAAAATGTCAAGAGTCCTGTATAAAGTTCCATATGCATTTACATGGTATTTGTGTTCTCTTAAATCAATTGTGTGGGATTGGACATTTCAACATAGATTTTTCAAAGTTTACAACTGAAATATCACATAATCTTTTTTAGCAAATTAGAGGTCTAAATGGGGACCAATTGTATGCTCATTTAGTTACCAAATACAGACATACAAATTCAGTTCATGACCATCGACGAAAAGTTCAAAGATAAATCGAAAAACTTTTGAAGGAGTCAATTATATGCAAAGTAATCCTAAAAACAGTGAGTGAACTTTTTGAGTTCTATGACGATGAACCTACCAAAAAGAGTGTGTGCAGGCTTACCCTTTGGAGATACAAAGCTTTTTTTTAAGAAAAACGAAACCATGTAACCAAGGTAGGACTCGAGTGAGCTGTACAATGCAAAAACAACAATTTTAAGGATGATGATTATAACACTAAAATATCTGAGATATTAAATGATGTGAACCCATAGCACTTTCCATTAACACAAAACTCTCACCCAAGACCCAACCACTCCCGATGTCGCACCTAAATAGTTACATATGCCTTGTTATGAACAAAAGAAAATGATCCAATGAAAACATACAAAAACAATCATAAAATAAGAGAAATCCATAAAAGTTGTATGATTAAGAAATCTCACCTACTTAGCAAATGCATTATCTGCAGTAGAGGATTTCAGATGCTTACTAACATGGCCATTTGCAAAAGAGGCGGAACTATATTTATAAGAATAAATGATTTTTCTGCCAATTGCAACAATTCATGATAAAAATAATAATAACAACTACTTACGGGGCGTTGTGGTGAATAAGGCGAATCAACAGGAAATCCAAATTCATGAAGAAACTGACTCCAAGAAGGAATAGTTGTCTCGCCTTCTTTCAACTCAATCTCAATTCTTCTTATGTCATTATTCAACTCTGCACATGATGATAAACTAATTCTTCCACCATCAAACTCCCATCACTGCTACCAGCTTTCCTAAACTTTCTACAAAACGCACCTAATAAAAATATCGTAAAGACATAAAAATGTCAAAAGTCCTGTATAAAGTTCCTTATGCATACGTTATTATTCATTTACATGGTATTTGTGTTCTCTTAAACCAATTGTGTGGGATTGGACATTTCAACATAGATTTTTCAAAGTTTACAACTGAAATATTACATAATCTTTTTTAGCAAATTAGAGGTCTAAATGGGGACCAATTGTATGATCATTTAGTCACCGAATACAGACATACAAATTCAGTTCATGACCATCGACGAAAAGTTCAAAGATAAATCAAAAAAACTTTTGAAGGAGTCAATTATATGCAAAGTAATCCTAAAAACAGTGAGTGAACTTTTTGAGTTCTATGACGATGAACCTACTAAAAATTTCTATGACGATGAACCTACTAAAAAGAGTGCGTGCAGGCTTACCCTTTGGAGATACAAAGCTTTTTTTTAAGAAAAACGAAACCATGTGACCAAGGTAGGAATCGAGTGAGCTGTACAATACAAAAACAACAATTTTAAAGATGATGATGATAACACTAAAATATACAGATATTAAATGATGTGAACCCATAGCACTTTCCATTAACACAAAACTCTCACCCAAGACCCAACCACTCCCAATGTCGCACCTAAATAGTTACATATGCCTTGTTATGAACAAAAAGAAAATGATCCAGCAGAAAACATACAAAAACAATCATAAAAAGAAGAGAAATCCATAAAAAGTTGTAACAGTTACGAAATCTCACCCTACTTAGCAAATGCATTATCTGCAGTAGAGGATTTCAGATGCTTACTAACATGGCCATTTGCAAAAGAGGCGGAACTATATTTATAAGAATAAATGCTTTTTCTGCCAATTGCAACAATTCATGATAACAATAATAATAACAACTACTTACGGGGCGTTGTGGCGAATAAGGCGAATCAACAGGAAATCCAAATTAGTGAAGAAACTGACTCCAAGAAGGAATAGTTCAACTCAATCTCAATTCTTCTTATGTCATTATTCAACTCTGCACATGATGAACCGGATCTACTTATTATACGGTTCATATTAAACATTTTATTTGGCATTTTTTAAATGAATTGTTATTTTAGATGATTGTTTTTATGAGTGTTCTCTTATCTACTTGGGTTTGGTTCTTATTAAACTTTTATTTAGCATTTTTAGATAAATTGTTATTTTTAAATGATCGCTTTTTATCGACGAAAAGTTCAAAGATAAATCGAAATGGATCTACTTCCTATATGGTCCATATTACATTTATTATTTGCCATTTTTAGATGAATTGTTATTTTAGATGATTGTTTTTAATGAGAAGAACTGGATCTACTTATTATATGGTTCATATTAAACTTTTATTTGGCATTTTTAGATGAATTGTTATTTTAGATGATTGTTTTGATGAAGCGGGATCTACTTTCTATATGGTCCATATTATATTAAGCTTTTTATTTGGCATTTTTAAATGAATTGTTATTTTTAAATGATTGTTTTTATAAGCGGGATTGAATCTACTTCCATATGGTCCATATTAAATTTTTATTTGCCATCTTTTAGATGAATTTTATTTTTAGATGATTGTTTTGATGAAGCGAACTGGATCTACTTATTATACGGTTCATATTAAACTTTTATTTGGCATTTTTAGATGAATTGTTATTTTATATGATTGTTTTTGATGGCGAGGATTGGATCTACTTCATGTATGGTTCATATTAAACTTTTTATTTGGCATTTTTTAGATGAATTGTTATTTTTAGATGATTGTTTTTATGAGCTGAAATAGATCTACTTCCTATATGGTCCATATTACATTTTTTATTTCCATTTTTAGATGAATTGTTATTTTTAGATGATTGTTTTTTATGAGCGGACCTGGATATACTTTCATATGGTCCATATTAAACTTTTATTTGGCATTTTTAGATGAATTGTTATTTTTAAATGATTGTTTTTTATAAGCATATTAAACTTTTTATTTGGCATTTTTTAGATGAATTGTTATTTTTGATTGTTTTTAATGAGGATCTGTTTTTATTAAACTTTTATTTAGGATTGAATCTACTTCCATAGGGTCCATATTAAATTTTTATTTGCCATTTTTAGATGAATTGTTATATTTTAGATGATTGTTTTTTATAAGCATTGAGCTGGATCTATTTATTGTATGGTTCATATTAAACTTTTATTTGGCATTTTTAGATGAATTGTTATTTTAGATGATTGTTTTTGATGAGCAGAATGGATCTACTTCTGTATGGTTCATATTAAACTTTTATTTGGCATTTTTAGATGAATTGTTATTTTTTAGATGATTGTTTTTATAGCGAAATAGATCTACTTCCTATATGGTCCATATTACATTTTTATTTGCCATTTTAGATAAATTGTTATTTTTATATGATTGTTTTTATGAGCGTAATTGGATCTACTTCCTATATGGTTCATATTAAACTTTTATTTGGCATTTTTAGATGAATTGTTATTTTTTAGATGATTGTTTTTTATGAGCATGATTGGATCTACTTTCTATATGGTCCATATTAAATTTTTTATTTGCCATTTTTTAGATGAATTGTTATTTTTTTGATGATTTTTTTTATAAGCATGACTGGATCTACTTACTATATGGTTCATATTAAACTTTTTATTTGGCATTTTTTAGATGAATTGTTATTTTTTAGATGATTGTTTTTTATGAGCAGAACTGGATATACTTCCTATATGGTCCATATTAAATTTTTTATTTGGCATTTTTAGATGAATTGTTATTTTTAGATGATTGTTTTTTATGAGCAGAACTGGATCTACTTCCTATATGGTCCATATTAAACTTTTTATTTGCCATTTTTTAGATGAATTGTTATTTTTTAGATGATTGTTTTTTATGAGGAGAACTGGATATACTTCCTGTATGGTCCATCTTAAAAATAACAATTCAGCTCCGTTACATCAATTGCTTCATACACACTGATGTAATAAAGCACAACCTTCTAATGACACACCAAATACTATTTCCACAAGGTTTGGCAATAAGATTTGGAACTATGCGTGTCTAGTGGGTAGTTAAACCATCCAAGCTTAGTATCTATAACAATTGCTACTGATGCATATTAAAAGTTTGGCATAAGGATATCTTTAGATGAACACTGTTTTTTTTATTTTTTATTTAGTTCTAGCAATGAGAAAATAAATTATTGTAATATGCATGGTGGGTTTAAAAGGAAGTTAAGTAATAAAGAGCATACATTATCATACGAAAATGCGTTTTCACGAGTTTCCTTGTTAATCAAAAGTTTTGGTTCTCAATACACCATGCCTTCATAGTGCATCTTTGTATTGCCTATCTTAGAGTAGTTTAAAACATCATGCAATACAATTAACACAAACATATACACATTATATATTTAGAAACTCGATACAACTCACACACGCTCATACTTTCACCTCCACCGCAACTTCCTTAATTTAATCTATTGTAAAACACCAAAGCAATCATCATCTTTTCTTGGATTTATTACATTTACCGCAACATTGTCGACACTAAAAAGAGGAGCCAAATTATATCGGATGATGGTAATGAACTCAAGGTTTGGTGAAACTTGCGGTTGCATTTAGAAGACTTTCTACGGGTTCGTATTAAATGAAGGGGATCTCACCTTTCTTTTCTTATATATAAATCCAAGCCTTAGCACCACACCTGCACAAGTAAAGTTACATATATGCCCGTTAACATGATTGTTTAGAATCTTGGGACTTTTAATGTTCCTCCCCTTAACATTCAAGTCATCAGTAGCCATTGGGACCTGATGAAATACCATTTGTTCAGTGAAGATATTGAGACCAAATTTGCAAAAGACGGGATAAATTAGTATGAAACGTTAATGAATGAGGAAGATTGGTACATTCATACAACCCATATAAATTATTGTGTCTACATCGCTCACTCATTTTGACATACATAATCATTTCCATGACTGTCATTGATCTCATAAGAAACATTCTTAGTAATATACTAACTACTTACTTAAGTTTGTCTACCTGTGAGCTTGTTCTTATCTCTTTACTTTAAAGTAAAGAAACACTTTAATGTTTGAAGATTGATACGTGCTTAGGATAAAAACTTTAAGATGAGCTCTAAATACTCCCATAAACTAAGAAACCTATATTAATAACTGAATAATAAGACATGAAGTAATAAAACTTATAAGTAGTTAAATAATATTTGTTTATCTCAATGATCGGTTTTTTCACAACAACTCCTTATTCTCAAAAAGAATATATATAAAACCTTACCTCCTGTATAATCAAGACTAATGAGAAAATATCCACTTTCATATCGTTGTCATCATTTCTAAAGACATCTGGTGCAATATATCTCCTTGTTATAAAAACATAACCAAGTCAAAAAACTTCGTAAATTTAACAAATCTTTGTTTTCATACAGCCAACACTGTAAAACTGATTGACCCTAAAAAATTAACCTTTGCAACATTGTAAAATTGATTTGTGTGTACAGAGAACATTAAGTAATTTCCAAAAGAAATAAAAGACTCACATGTTGTTCATGATATGACATGTTCGTTCCTTGTTTTATCGTCTTCGTCACTTTCATTAATGGGCTTTTTCCAAAGTCTGCGAGTTTGAGATATAAAGGATACTTTATATATAATCACAAAGTAACATCTGATTTAAAGAAAGAGAAAGATACCTTATCTTTACTATTAAAACACAGTAAATTAGTTTATTTCTTTAATATCTATAATTGAAAGATCAAGACGAAACATTGTATAGTTAACCAAATCCCACATTTTTGAAATTGCATGTTTATTACCCGTTACACAATGTGCCCATCCTGTCCATTTTCACCCGTCCAAAGCCAAACCTTTAATCTTTTAGGGGTGTTTTGGAATTGGGATTAATTTAATCTACTTATCTACCTCTAATAAACAGGCACCATCATACTTATTATAAGTGCCTTTTTACACAAAATTTGCAGATAAGCAATCTAAAACAAACAAACAAAATGAATTTTTTAGCCGCAAAAAGGTAAGTATGGGCATCAAGATTGTTATTCAACCCTCTAACACTAATTGAACCGTATAAGAAAGCTACAACCCAAACTGACCCATTTATAATAGATGGACCAGAATCTGCACAATGTAACATACTTCTTCTACACAAGATATCTCGTTTCCAACAAAAACGTAATATATCACAAAGGGCTTTTTAGTTGTTCAAAAGTTTGATGGTGCAAATAGTAGTTACCTTGCCATCCATGCCGCTCTATACCGGAAGGCTTGCCATTGTAGAATATCATACGAAACCTAACGCATTCAACCAACCTGATGCAATGTCGTTTACCACTCTAACTGCAGATTGTAACAAAAATGGCAATCAAGGTTCTAAACTTGTAAAGAACATACACATGACATGGAATCATATCTTATTTGAGAAGAAGCAAACCATGAACCACTTCACAAAACATTGCAGAGGCTTCCCAAGTCCATCATTAGTTGTATGTTTGCTACGACGTGCACAACATCACAAACTCTGTTAGAGTTTATTTTTTATAAGCGTTACAACGAAAATAATCGAAAAATATGAAAAATATAACTTACCAATATAATCACAAATCACAAGTCAATCACACAGTAATTCACATGTAACATATCAAATATGACTAAACATGAATTGGATATACGTTCCCTGATCCTCCTCATCATATTTCAGAAACGATCTTTTACCTTCGCACCTTCGTAACAATCATATACTCAGCACATGATAGGGATTGGAGTGATCTAACAACACCATTGTAAGTAAGTTTTATATACGAAAGTACCACTAAAGGGCTGTTTGGTACCTTTCACAGACACTTCATCGAACACGTTGCACATAGTCTCCAAAATCGTACACATATCTATTTACAATGCATGTATCTTAGACTCGATACACAGAACAAAAGATACATATAGTATGAAATAAGTCTACGATTAGAAATCATATCCAAATATTTATAAAAAATAGGAAAATTACCTCGTTATTAAAGTGTATGATTAGAAAACTTACAACTATTGTGGCGACAAAACATATTTCCAAACTATTCATGAAGATTAAGGGTTAAAAAAACATGGTGTGTGGCTTGCATACTTTTGAGATCACATTAGATAATTAACCTACCTTGAACAGACGGTCAGAACCGCTTCGGCTCCGTAACTCGGTGTGTCGTCTTCTTTCCCTAAATTATGAAAGACAAGCAGATTAATATCTTGAAAATATTGTGTATTCCTTCATTTGCTAAAATTGTCCCGACTTGTTGAATATCCGTTCATACAAATAGATTACCCCAATTAAATTGAACATAATCATAGAATTTAAATCAAAACCCTAAAAATTGAGTATATGCGAAAATTGATTACATAATCTAAATAATCAAGAACTAATCATCATTGAGGTATGTTCAGTATTAGAATGCAATGGCAATCATATCCAAACACACCCAGATGAAGATACCTGATCAAAAAAGAAAAGGAAGAAGTGGTAACTCCAAGAAATCACTGCATCAACCATTAACAAATAATTTTTTTTAATTAATTATCAATTCTCAAATCACAACAAACAAGAGAAGTAATAAATCAAAACAATTGAAAATTTGAATCCGAAAGAAATGACCTCAAGATTTACAATTATAACTGAAGAAAGAGGAGCGTCTGAATAATTGAATCCGAGATGCGTTTTGATTTGAAAGAGGAGCGTCTGAATAATTAAAGACATTTAGTAGTTACCGAAAATAATGGTTTTAGGAGGTATAATTGAATACATTTACTTCCTTACCGAAAATAATAATTTTAGGAGCGTGTATTTTTTTTAGGAATGTGTTAGCCGAGCATTAATTTTCTGAAAACCTTGTAGATGCTTTAGTGGGTTGTAAATTGGTGCTAAAGATGGTAGTGTTTTTAATAATAATATTTAATGCGCTGCTTTAGTGTGCTTGTACAAAACCTTGTGTAGGACCTTACTTTTATCAACCTTATCACAAACCCAACACTTATACCACGTTATCACAAACAACACAAACAAAGCTTAGAAATAAGATAAGAAAGATGGTGACTTGAAGATATAAATTCGTGTATATGTGAGATAAAGATGAACACAAGATGTTGTATATTCCAAAGGAAAAACACACACACACACACTTTCAAGCACACCCCTCAAATGACCATTTGAGGGTATTTATAATACAAGTAACTTAAAACCCTAAAGGCTTTGCTTGGGCTTTTTTGGGTTTGTAATGGGCTTGGGATGATTAAGCTTAATACAAGGCTAGCATAACATAACATTTAGCCAATTAGATTAGCCCAATCCACGAGCATGTTGACTATTCTATCACGATATCTAACACACATTACAAAGTTCCTAATCGTGAATGACCATCACTTCTAATAAAACTATCAAGGCTAACAATCTCCCCTAAGGGTGGTCATTCAAACGATGCTCCACTTGATTAGGTCTTTACTTTACTTGAGCTTGAACTTTTTGTGTAGATATAGAATAGTCTTGATTCTTTGTTCCTTCATGCTTTGTGATCGATAATGTGGTTGTCTGCCATTGTCAACCGTTGGTTAGGTGTCTCGTCATTCGCTTCTTTCTCCACCATGCTCACACTTCTATTTGACTTTTGGTTACCAATGATGAAGTTCTAGAGTCTTTAAACTTTGTAGATTCTTTGACATTGACGAAGAATCATCTCCTTTGAGTTGCCTTTGATTTTGATGAGAACTTTCATGTGTTGTTGGTATGAGCATGTGGCGAGTCTGCACGATCCATCCGCTCCGAGCTTCCATAAGAAGAAAACATAAAACAGGTTAGTAATAAGCGGATTCCGGCACTTACAAGTTTGAATTTCGAGGTGTTATGACATAGTGTGAAAACACATCTCTAATTCTTACAAAGGCCGTTCTGAACTGGAGTCCCACAAGTGAGATAACACGATGTCGAAATACACCTCTGATTCGGATGAGTCATTGAGGTACACGAAGCATCACCCCTGATGTAGACCGTTTGAGACACACTAAGCGTAATCCACGGGAGTTACCAAGTGACTGTTTGTCGGGATGCTTGATGTTGACCACGGCGGGAGTTTCCATTCAATCATGAAGATCGCGGATGTGAAACTTCTCATAAATGTTACGGCGATTGCTAAGATCTGCGTGGGACTCTATAATTATCACTTGTGTCCTTAATGATGAACAACAAGCGATGTCATGTCATGTGTTCCTATGAGATCTTTTGATGAATCTCGTGGCTCTAGACTCAATTAGTGCATTTGGTTTTCTGAGCGGAGACTAGGAGAGGGTCTCCTTCTTCAATATCAACGATCTCTAAGAGAAAGTCAATAGATTATGTAGGGTTCTCGGTGAGAATGAAACAAATCCCTTTTGAGAGGAATTGAGTGGCTAGAAGGTTTAGTGCGGTGCGTCCTTTGGGTCCATAGCGTCTTTGTCTTCAATACCGGTGTCATCTAGGTGACAACCGAGAGCATATGTATTGAACCCGGTTTACGCCCTAAGGTTGAATATGGAGGCTATTTCTTTTCACCCTTTCTCATTACATTTCTTTTAATTCTTCAACCCTTCTTTCTCCTTTCTCACATTACTCCTTTTTCAATCATTCCTAAGGACTTCTAGATCTAAACTATTGGTGATGTCCTTGGGTAGATCCCTCAAACTCTGGCGGATCATAGGACGATTTCCTATCCTTAGTCACCTTATAACTCCATGTTGTCCTATTGTTGCCATAAAACCATTTTCTTGAAAATCTCTCAAAGTGTTTATGATATCAAAACAGTTTGAAACACCTTGTGAGTTTTATATTTTCGAAACACTCCCCTTCACATGTGCTTATGAGTTTTGACAAAAATCGCACATAGAGGGTAGAGTTCGCACTTTTGAATTGATCGACTTTAAATGAACAAGACCGATTCGAGACACGTTTACATCACTAGAGAACTAGCTTGAAATTATTACCCGTCTGGTCAAGTCTATAGAAAGTTTCTCGAGATGGTACATACTTTGATTCGTCAATTCATTGGTTTTAAGCGAGTCGAGCTCATTTTGAGATTTAAACAACGATCATTAAATATTTTGATCACATTTTAATCACGTCTCCTCCCCTCAAAAATAGCATATTCGTGATATTTTTGATATCATCGGATTAAACAACATTTTAGAATAATTTGGGAGACAAGCGGATTTGATTTAAGCATGAATTTGGAACATTTTGTTTTATACTCCCCTTTAATAAAGCATAATCAATTAAAGGGTTTTAGAGGAGTTATCTTGAGCACAAAATATTTTGAAAGATTTTGAAAATCTTTTGAACAATCTTGAAAAGGTGCTCAAGATGATGATGATTCTCACCATTTTTAAATGTAGTGCCTTTGAGCGTACACCTCATTTTTCGATCAAAGCACGAGTTTTGATTTGAAAATAATCAAAAGTCATCATTTCGGTCCGGGTTTCGTCTTGATGTATCGAAAGCCATCATTATGAAGAAATTTTGAGAAGCGACATGTTTTAGAAAACAAATTAAAGAACTCTCGCTCAAGCATCATACATGCCCGTATCATTGTTGAATGACATTTCTAGAAACGTCTGAATATCGATTATACAAGAGACATGTCATGAGAAGAATATTTTGGATTTTGATTTTCTATTGTTTTGTATTTTTGAAAGTTTTATATTTTTATATTTTGCTTTTGTTGGTTTTCAAATTTTGTATTTTGTTTTCAAAAATATTTACAGTGACTTTGGAAAATCATTTTCAAGAAGATTCGAGAAGGCGTTCTAACTCCTCGGGGTTAGGCCGCATTCAATTCGTCGAACTAAATACTCAAACCTTTCTTTTGGAAGGGCTTTAGTTAATAGATCGGCGAGTTGGTAATCGATCTTCACGAAGAATAATTCAATGATAACCATTTTCGACATACTCTTTGATGAAATGGTAGCGGACTCGATATGCTTAGTCTTTGAGTGATGAGCAGATTGCATGATATGGCTATGGCACTTTTCGAGTCACAATACATAGGTATTTTATCGAAAGTAAAGCCATAATCTGTGAGTTGTGTTCTCATCCATAGAACTTGAGCACAACACGCAGATAGAGACACATACTCGACTTCCGGTTGAAAGTGCGGTGCAATCTTGTTTCTTTGAAGACCGGTGACTAACTTTTCACCCAAAATTGTGCTCCTCCGGATGTACTTTTTTCGTAACTTGATCACTGCGTGGTCCGCATCGAAAAGGCAATTAGATCAAATCCGATTCCTTGGATACCAAAGTCCCATGTGAATGGATGTCTTGGCACCGAAGATCCTTTTAACCTCTTTGAGGTGCGGTTCGGTAGGCTTTGCACGAAACCGTGCTAATAAGCAAGCAACAAAATGAATATCCGGTCGACTAGCGGTGAGGTACATGAGAGAACCAATCATGCTCGATATTTCTTGGATCAATAGGTTTCCCAAACAAATCGGCTCCAATTTTTGGTGAAGTTACCATTGGTGTTCCGACCGAGTCACAATTATCCATACCATGATTTTCAAAATCTCGGTTGTGTATTTAGCTTGATTTATAAAAATTCCACGAGGGGCTGATGTATTTGTAAACCAAGAAAGAATTTTAGTTCCCCATCATGGACATTTCAAATTTGCTTTTCATGAGATTTTCAAAATGTTTTGAAAGATTCGGATTAGTGGACCCAAAGATGATGTCGTCCACATAAATCGAACAATCAAAATGTCGTTTTGCATTTTGTGTAAACAAGGTAGGATCAACTGTTCCTTTGGTGAAATTGTTTTGGATAAGGAAAGAGGACGATTCATCATACCACGCTCTCATGAGCTTGTTTCAAACCATATATAGCCTTTTGAGTTTGTAGCGTAGTTTGGATGTTCCATGTCGATGAAGCCTTCTAGGCGACTCACGTACACTTCTTCTTTCGAGTTCCATTCAAAACGCGGTCTTAATGTCCATCGATAAACCGTGATGTTTTTGTGGTGCATAGGCTAAGAATATCTGACCGCTTCTAGTCTAGCTACCGGCGAATGACTCTTCAAAGTCTATCCCTTCCTCTTGTCTCGTATCCTTTGGCCACAAGGCGAGCTTTGTTGCGAATAACGGTCATTTCTTCATCCCTTTTGTTCTTCCATAACCATTTGAGATCAATGACGCGACGTCAATTGGTCTTGGAACCATTTCCCAAGAGTCATGAAGGCGGTATTGGAGAAGTTCCTCTGCATTGCTTCTATCCATGCGGGATCGCCATTGCCTCGCGAATGTTCTTTGGCTCTATATTGCTAATTGAGCAAAGGTAAATGCATAAGTCGCAATCGGTGGCAAGTTGACGTCTCGTCCGAATTGGCCTTGATGGTTCACCAATAACTTGTTCAATTGGGTGGTCTTTTGTCCACTTCGAGTAGAAGGATACCGTTGGTTAAGCGTGTGCGAGTTAGATGGTTCTCGTAAGCTTGAAGAAGATTCGGTGATTCCGTAGCAAGCGGGTTTTCAAATAAGTCTTCATCTAACGTTGCATCGTTATGGTTTTGGTTTTGCTCATCAACTTGCTGGTAGAGCGGGTGCAAGAACTTGAGTAGATGTAGATGATGTTGATGGAGTTGGTGCATTGGTTTCGACCGTTGTAGATGCATCTTACATTGGTGGTGGAGGATGATTTTGAGCGGGTGCGGTGGAATGATGGTTTGATGCATTTGTCGAAGTTCCACCATAGTATTCATCGAACATTAACTCAAAGAAATTCTCCCATTCTTGTTCTTTAGGATTATCAAAGCGAAGTTGATTGAGCTCTTTGAGGTACGAGTCCCGAAGCGATGTGTCCAAGTGCATCGGTTTAGTGCGGGTTCTAGGCGAGTCTCTCGAAGCCATATGTGAAAGTTCATCAAACGTCACATTCATCGTCTCCATGATCCTCCTTAGCCTCTGTTATACACCACAGAATGCCCTCGAGTTATCCGAATATCCAATGAAGATTCCAATATCACCTTTGCTTTCGGTTTTCCAAGATCTTCTCTGTCATTCGTAGGATAGCACAAAGCGCCAAACACGTGAAAGTAAGAGATATCCGGTTTCTGTTGTTCACTATTTCATATGAGGTTTTATTGAATCTTGGATGGATAAGGGATCGGTTACGAGTGAAACAAGCGTGGCAACAACATCGACCCATAGAAATAACGGTGCACTAGAATATATTAGCATTGTGCGGCGACTTCCACAAGAGTTCTATTTCTTCTTTCAACTACCCCATTCTGTTGTGGAGTTCTAACGGTGATGTCGATGAGTAATTCCAACATCTTCAAAATAAGTTCTTAACTCACGATTAGTGAATTCGATGTCGTTGTGCATTCTTACAACCACGACGGAGTTTGAAGAAGTACTTGAATGCGTTTCAAAAGGTGATGATGATGCACGGTGCTTCGTCTTTTGATCTCAAAAACTTAACCCACGTATATCTCGAATAATCATCGATAACAAGAATATACTTTTTCCCATTAAAGCTTTCAACTCTCATTGGGCCACATAAGTCCATGTGCAACATATGCAACTTAGCTTCGAACTAGGTACGGGTTTGGGTTTATATGATGCTCTTTTGCTTTTCCTTGTTCGCATGATGGACATAAATGATCCTTGGTGTATTTGAACTTTAGAAGTCCATTGACGATGTTGTCTTTGGCAAGATTGTTGATGGTGTCAAAATTGAGATGGGATAACCGTCGTGCCACAACCAAGGCGTGTTCGGATGCTCGTGTCATAAGACATATTGGTGATGAAGAGGCCATTTGGTTTATGTCGATAGCATACAAGTTTGTATCACGATTCCGGTTAAGAGATCGGTGCCATCCAAGTTTCTAACGAAGCAAGCATTTTCCTAAAAGCAACCTCTAAATCGCATCAGGCGCCTTGTCGAGAACAAATTGTGTCCCAACCCTTGGACATAGTAAACCCGAGTGATCAAATAATTTCCAAAGGTAGATCTCCATAACCCATGATAGTTGCTACATGATCATTTCAAACGTCACGGTTCCCATGAATTTCGACGAAATTGATCGCACTTGATTCGGTCATGTGCTTGGAGCAACCCAGTCGGCGATCCAAAGACATATTTCGATAACCAATCAATGAAGAAGAAGATTTTGGCGTCGTTTTGATTTTGGTTCCTTTGGGTTGAGGTAAAAGTCGATCACACTCATAGAAGTCATCTATTGATTTGCCATGCATCAGATTCTTCCATTCTCATGTGAAAGTTCTACTCGTTGGTTTCAAAGGTCATCCCTAAATAAACATTAAGTCATTTTGTAAAGCCTAAGTCTTGACTAGTCCTATTTGTTTAGCATAAGTTCTTTTGGGAACATTCAACATGATAGCTTAACAATCTCATTCTTAGAAACACAATCATCATGAATATTAGTTGGAAGATTTCTTGCCATGTAAACAAATCCTTGTGGTTATAACATTAAACTTAGCAGATTTCACGGGTTCATTACATTCGGATGAAATGTCTTTCTTATTACAAAGCGGTAAATTCCTAGGGTGTTCTTCTACTTTCTTCTCTTTATTCAGCGACTACTCTTAGAGGCAAGCGAGACTCTATTGTTCCTTGTATTGCTCTTAGGTTTTATCTGCTGCTCCTAAAGGTGCTTCCTAGTCCTGTAGAAGGTAAGGCACACTCATTAGGATTCACATTTTTATCTAGAGAAGTGGTTTCGACTTTCCTAGTATCTTTAGAGTGCTTTTCTAAACTTATGTCGTTTGTTCCATATGTTTTAGACACGCATTAGTGGTACTCATCTTAAAAGGCCAGAGCTAAAACTTTTGGTTTCTCAATAACCGCTTTTCACTTATCAACATTTTGTTTAGGTAGGCGGTGGAGTGGTGGTTTTGATGAAACATTTTTCTCATTGATTACCACGATTCGAACCGCTTTGATTACCCATGCGAAATCCATTAGCATATCCTGCTGATTCAATAACTCCAACCATTTGTCTTTGATTACCCATGTTCACACCCCGGTGTGCAACTTGCACATTCGAGTGTTTGATGAAATCCTTTGGTTGTTGTTAGTTGGTGTGGAATAGCGACCTCTGAATGCTTTACCCAAGAATGCAAATGCTTGTGACAAAGCTTCTTCTTGTTCCATTTCAAGATCGGTGATTCCTTGTTCTGGTAATGTTGTTGTTCGGTGGATAGTTTTGTTGTTGAGGGATGTATTCTTTGCAAGTTGTTGTTATTGGAAGATGATGAAGGTTGTTGTTGTGTATTCACTGGAGTTTGAGTCTTTGCAATGAGTGCCAATGGATCATGATTCTTTGCTAATCTTTCTTGCGACTTCATTCACTTGACTTGATTTTGTTTGGAAAATCGTTGAGTTGATCAAAGTTCACTTGATGTAAGTCTTTTGTTTGGTTGACAATAGTGACATATCGTCCCCATTCTTACGGTAGATTGTTCAAGAACTTGATGTTGCTCACGATAGTTACGGGTGTCAACTTGTTTCGATCGACTCATTCATTAAAGTGCAAAACCTTCCATAGTAGGATTCGATGGATTCTCACGGAGTAGATGTAAACTTCTCCCAGCGATTAGCAACTTGTTCTCGTGTCTTGTTGACCAATTTACATTCCATGACAAAGTCGTCTAACACGTTCCACATATCGAAAGCGGTTTCTGGTTGTCTCTGACAAAGATGTCTCTTGGTAGACCCGGTTGGATAATATGAATTGCCATGTCATCTGCTTCGACTTTCTTGATCCTCTTGAGTATTCGATTCTTTTGAAGACGAAAAAATGGTGGGACGGGAGGTGTTGCATCGGCATTTCCGGTCTTGGACTTGTCGGTATGAAGGGTCCATCACGAATGGATTTGATCATCAATTTTCCATTAGGTTTTGTCTTGATGTAACGAAGCATTCGACTTGTCCATTGAAGATAACCACCTTTTTCCAACATAGGAGGGCGGTTTTCGGCACCGGTGCATGAATGTCTTGTTGAGTTGCCATTGATGAAGGTATGATCGATAAAGTTGATGTAGGATCGATTCAACGATAAAGGAGTTGTGGTTGATGATGATTAAGCTCGGTTGAGGTGTTTACGAAAGTCGTACTCGTAACCTCGGTTCTTAAAAATTTTAGCCCAAAATTTGAAATTCACTATAAAATCAATTCTAAGGTCGTATGAAAATTTGAGTTATGACAATTTTGGCGTAAATTTGACCGAAAAATTTGAATTTAGGCCCAAAATTTGAATTTTTGACCAAAATTTTCACTGATTAAACCAAAATTTGAATCTTGTGTAAAAATTGAGCGTTTAGTCTCCTCAAAATTTAAATTTTACTCAAGTTTTCCGCCAAAAACTTATGCGTGAAAGAAGAGCTTAGGCGTAGAAAGAAGAGCTTCACAGTGAGAAACACTTACGAGTAGGATAAGGCTTAGGCGTAGGATCGGGTGCTTAGGCGTGGGATCTTATGCGTAGGATTCCTTAAGGATCTTACAGTAGGTTTAAAGTTATCGTAGAAAAAGCTTATGCGTAAGGAAAACTTAGGCGTAAGAAAAATGCTTATGCGTAAAGTATTCTACGCGTAAGTCGAAACTTATGCGTAAGATTAGGGTTTTGCCCAAAATCCTTTACACTATCACGATGTAAAAGATATCCAAAAGTCGAAGTGTTCCACACACTTATCCAAGTGAGGAAGCACCGAGTCACCGTTAAGCACGAAGATTCTTCACCAAAAGTTACGAGTAGAAAACTATGCGTAGTTGACTTTCTTTGAGTAGAACTAGGGTTTTGACCTACTCGTAAAAATTTCCAATGATTCAAACAATTTCTTTTGCACGAGATAGCCTTAAAACACTCGAATAACCCAAAATGTTGACCTTTTCACCCAAAGTGCTTAGAAAAGTTACGAGTAGAAATGACCAAAGGACCAAAACGAGCTTAAAACTTAACCAAAGCGCGTAAAGCTTGAACTTTTGCAAAAGCGAAACTTTAGCACCAAATAAACCTTAAACCACAAGAATCTTGAATTTTAAGTGCAAAATTAAAGCTTTAAGCGTGAAACTTTGAGAACGAAACTACGCGTATACTACACAAACAAAAACTTCAACCAAACACTCCTAAACCATTGTTAGGCGATTGATACCAATTGTAAGACCTTACTTTTATCAACCTTATCACAAACCCAACACTTATACCACGTTATCACAAACAACACAAACAAAGCTTAGAAATAAGATAAGAAAGATGGTGACTTGAAGATATAAATTCGTGTATATGTGAGATAAAGATGAACACAAGATGTTGTATATTCAAAGGAAAAACACACACACACACACACACACCCTCAAATGACCATTTGAGGGTATTTATAATACAAGTAACTTAAAACCCTAAAGGCTTTGCTTGGGCTTTTGTGGGTTTGCAATGGGCTTGGGATGCTTAGCTTAATACAAGGCTTAGCATAACATAACATTTAACCAATTAGATTAGCCCAATCCACGAGCCCGTTGACTATTCTATCACGATATCTAACACACATTATAGAGTTCCTAAACGTGAATGACCATCACTTCTAATAAAACTATTAAGGCTAACACCTTGTTTTATAAGTTAAAATAGACATGACTTTGATTATTTAGAAACCCATTTGCTATAAGACTTATATGGGTGGGGCTCGTAACAGTATGGTTGACTTTATTTTACTAATCTACTTTCTTGGATGATATAACTTTTACATTGTTAACACTTTACTAAAATATTGCGTTTTGATATTCTTGTGTACTCACCACCTATTTAATAGTTGGCATTTTTCTTGTATTTTGCTTTTCAGGTGAACGTTTTTAGGTGAAAGTTTAAGAAAGGATATGCATGGGCGCTTTCATTTTTGTTGAATTTCAAAAACAATTATCTTATCTTTTGTTAAACTGATGTTGTAAACTATTTATTTCACTACAATGTTGTCATTTGGATTATTTCTTTAATTGAATCATGTATGGTGTTACCTATAATCTTATGCGTTGTGCCTCACGTTGTTGCACTTCGTGTTTCGCTTTAGCCGGGCATGACAACGTTTATGAGCGTTATATTCAGTTTCTCTTTTTCTTTAAAAAAAAAAAAAAAAAAATAGGGAAAGAAAATCGCATAACGGATTGTTGTGGTCATGTATTAGACCCTACGACACCGTTATAATGCAAACCAAGGTGCCGTATGGCACCATCATAGGATGGTGCGGATATAACAGCCCGACATGCAGAGTGCTCTGATGCTTTACCGAACAAAGAAATTAAACACTGCTATACAATTTAATTAGTTTAATGTCATTAGAGCATGAGAGCAATATGTCTCGGTGTTATCAAAACCTTTGGATGATGACATGGGACAATTCATCCGCACCATTCTTGGAATATCTCTTGATCAACATTGTACATCATTTTACTAACAAAATTTGTACATTTTCCTTTTTATATTAGAAAAACAATGATCGAGTTTATCTTATTCTAGCCATCCCCCATGCTAAAAAATACTATTACTAACCGCTGACCGTAAATACAGCTAGCTAAATGATTCGTTATTCATACAAGGGTGAAAGCTAAAGATACGCAACATACTTTTTCAAATAAACCGGTCACTAATCTACTTTGTAAAGTGTCAAAGCTAGCTAACATACTTTCAAATAATCTTCGATCTAGCTAATATGACCGGTTGGTAGTAGGTTACCAGGTCACATTTGATAAAAAATTACACATTTGGTCCCCCAAACTGGACCAAATTCGCGCAGTTAGTCCTACTTTGATAACGACTGATGACGTATAGTCCGCATTCGGGTCACGAACCCGACCAATGACCGCTACTAGCGAGCCCAGTACGACTGGGCTAACCCGGTAATGGTTTGGGCTCACGAAGGCCCAAACCGAAGTTATTTATGGCTTTGGATATCGGATATCTCTTATTTTGGAGATATGTATTCAATGACCGACTTAGGCGGATCTGTAGAAGGTTGGGGAACACGAAACCAATAAGGATTTCGTGTGTATATAAAGGGCATCCAAGCCTCATTAAAAGGTACGATTTTAAAACCCTAACTCTCCACTAAACCCTAAAACCGATTACTTACTCTCACGCCGGAGGATAATCGTAGGAGACAATCCCACGATAAGCCTAACGGTGTTTTCTGTTTACTTAGTGCGCAGGTCTCAAGCATCAAGATCTAATTGATACGAGAACCGGAGTCCAAACAAGGAACGCCCAACTTTTATATCAACAAGTGGCGCCATCCGTGGGACCAATCACTAAGAACTAGAATGACAAAGCACGGAAACCTAAGCCAGCGATCGCATAGCGACTTACAAGGGAAAAAACAGCAAAGTGGATCAGCCTCTAAGCAGGCCTCTGGAACAACCAGTACAACCAGAAACCAAGGGTCAGATCTGGTCTTCGCAACAGTGGAACCACGCACGGGGACAACCCATGCCGCTACGACAACCACCAGCGCTGAGGTTCCACAGCGCACCCTCCTTACCACTCCCCTGCAATCGGTGCCAGAAACGAACCTCACAACCCCGCCAGGCGCACCTGAGCATAACAGGGTTTCAGAGGTGGAAACAGAAACCCTCGCGCTAGAAGGGGTCGCGCCTGAACTAGCGCCAAGTGACTTCGTGTCTCAAAACTACGAAACCTTGGCTGCCCTCATGCAAGAGGAGGCGAAAAAGAGGTCGAATCAAAACCTGCAGCACCGACTAAACTTCGACACGGAGTACGAGACATCCCCATCGCGTCATCAGAAGGAGAGGCGCGGGAAGGATAGCCGTCGCCCTCCAGTGTTTAGTAGGATTGGGAGGAGAGTTGAGAACGATGAAGCAGCTGACCTGCGGTATCTGGAAGAACACGAAGAGGACGGACGGCGTACCAATGTCCACGCTAGGCTTGGTAGCCGCAGGGTCCATGACAGACTTGGACGACGACACTCCCCAAGTGAAAGCTCTTCAAGATCCGATTCTGAGGACAGTCGGCGCAAGCGCCGAAAGAGGGGAGGCTCGTCCTCTGGTGATTCCTCGGACAACGAGGACAGCGAAACAGGACACTGGAAGTCCAGGGAAAGATATCGCGACCAGGAGGAGGAAGATATGTCTCTTCCCTGGCGCCGCCAAAAGGTGGATGCGTTCACTCGACGCATCAGCGATTTCTCAGAAGATAAAAGAAGGCGCATGCCCGCCAATGTGAAAACCTACGATGGAGCAGTGATCCGACGACCACCTAAAATTTTCGAATCACCGCTACCATCGAAAATTGGCCACAACCTATGTGGTGCCACATGTTCAATTCCACATTAGTGGGAAATGTGCGAAATTGGTTCAAGAAGCTTCCACGCGAAGCATTGATGGCTTTGAAGAGTTGCGGAAGGCATTTCGCGAACTTCACTCAAGGAAGAAGTGCACCAAAACCCCGTCGAACTTGCCGGGGTAAAAGCAGCATGGGGAATCTACAAGCGCTTATGTGGGCGCTACAAAGACGAGTGCATACATGTCAAGGCATGTCCCGAAATACTAAAGATCTCGGGATTCATGAGCGGGATAAATAACCCGAGAACTCATCAAAAGCGAACGACAAGGTCCCCAAACCTTTGATGAACTAATGAAACGCACAAGGTCCTTTATCCGAGGAGAAGCCGCATGGCAGATAGCAAGAAAGGCTACTCAAACTATAGGTCACAAGAGCGACCTAGAGACAATCCATTGACCGTAGTAGCAACCGCAACAGAACTACCGCGGCCGGGAGCGGACGAGATAATAACAAATATACCCCGCTAACCAAGACTCCAAAGGAGATATTCGCGGCGGAAGGCGCGAACTTCCGAGACCCCACCAATGCGCACCCGGAAGATCGTGGCGTGGGGCGAATCTGCCACTATCATGGGATGAAGGGTCACACCACCAATGAGTGTGTCCAATTGCGCTTGACTAATTGATAAGCTAGTAAAAGAAGGCGATTGGACCATTTGGTTAAAAACATCAAGGAGGAAAGATAAGCAAAAGACGGGAACAAGAAAGAAGTACCCAAAGATAAGGTCGATACCATCTACATGATACAATCATGGCGTGAATGACTAGGCGTAAGATCGCCCAAAAGTTTTCCTTGATGGCGAAATCTCCTTCCCCACCTTGGCTGCGGACAACGCAGTGGTAGAACCGCTCACCATTGAAATCAATGCAGGGGGTCACGATATCCACCGCATGTATGTTGATGGAGGAGCATCCGCAAATATAATGTATGAACACTGTTTCAAACGACTGCGACCTGAGATACGGAATCCGTTAAGCCCGGTCAGGACGTCGTTGACTGGTTTTACAGGAGAAAATATATGGCATATGGGGCAAATACGCCTACTAGTCAATGTTGGTAATAAAGAACACTCCACGACAGCTTGGATGAATTTTATGGTGATCAAATCTCCTTCGCCATACAATGGCATTATTGGAAGACCATGGATTTCAGCCATACGCGCAGTACCATCTACAGCACATGGGATGCTCAAATTCCCGGTGGAGGGAGGCATTGTTACTCTCTACAATACCACTGTACCACCTCGAGAATGTAACACAATCACATTTGAGACGACACACATCCCAGAACAGCGCTCAAATAAAGTGCCAAACCTGAGGGTTGCACTCCATCCTGATTACCCAGAGCAAGAAGTATCGATCGGGGGATCGCTATCTGATAACGGCAGGGCAGCTGTGTGCGCACTCTTGCAAAAGAACCTGGATATCTTTGCATGGGAACCAAAGCACATGACCGGTGTACCACGCTCGATTACAGAACACAAGTTGAGGATCCGACATGGATACTCCCCAGTACGACAGAAGAAGCGTGACCAGGCTCCAGAACGAGCACAAGCAATTCTAGTAGAAGTACATAAACTTGTGGATGCAGGTATCATGCGAGAAGTCTATTACCATGACTGGCTTTCCAACCCAATGATGGTCAAGAAGAGCGACGGTAGTTGGCGGATGTGCGTGGACTTCACGGATCTCAACTAAGCATGTCCACAAGACTACTACCCACTACCAGAGATAGACTGGAAGATAGAATCTTTGTGTGGATACCCACTTAAATGCTTCTTGGACGCATACAAAGGATACCACCAAATCCAGATGGCTAAAGAAGATGAAGAAAAACGGCCTTCCATACAAGCCAAGGCGTCTATTGTTATACTAAGATGCCCTTCGGCTTGAAGAATGCATGTGCCACCTACCAGCGATTGGTGGACAACGCATTTGAAAAGCAGGTGGGCCGCAACCTAGAGGTTTATGTTGATGACCTTGTCATCAAAAGCCATACAGAGGATGAATTGGTGCGCGACATTGAGGAAACATTTAAGACACTAAAAAAGATCAACATGAAGCTAAATCCCAAGAAATGCACTTTTAGCGCTACAGAAGGCATGTTCCTCGGATATTTGATAGAGCCTGATGGCATCAAAATGTGTCCAGAAAAAAAGAAGGCTGTCATCCAACTCCCTTCACCACGCATGTTGAAAGAAGTCCAATCTCTAAGCGGAAAAGCGGCGGTTTGAATAGATTCTTGTCCAAATCGATGACAAGTCACTCCCTCTCTTCAAACGCTCAAGAAGTGTACAAAAGGAGACTTTCATTTGGACTACGGGCGGAAGAAGCTTTCATACGACTTAAACGAAGACTTAGCGGTGCTCCCACGCTAGTCGCGCCCGCCCAGGAAAGAATTAATTATGTACTTATCTGCGACTAATGGGCGGTCGACGCTGATACTCGATGAGACGTGGATTTAGTACAAACACCGATATACTTTGTAAGCAAAGCGCTCAAGAAAACGGAGGTTAACTATAGTGCAATGGAGAAGTTGGTCTTGGCATTAGTATTCGCCGCCAAACGGTTGCGCAGGTACTTCCAGGCGCATCCAATAGCGGTGATCACAGATCAACCTATCAAGCAAATCATCTCCAAACCCGACGCATGGGGCGACTACGAAGTGGGCGTGTTCTTTGGGTGAGCATAACATCTCCCTGAGACCACGTCTTTGCGGTTAAGGCGCGATAGTAGCGAGACTTCATCATCGAAAACCGGACATCGACGAGGCACCTTCACAAAGCAAGGTGGGCGCAAGAACCATGGATCCTATTTACGGATGGATCTTCATGCGTGGGACGGTCGGGCGCAGCCTTATCCTCACGAGTCGAAGGAATGGAATTCACTTACGCTGCGTTTGAATTCACGACCACGAACAACGAGGGTAGTATGAAGCCACGATTGTTGGATTACGCATTGCGGCTCGAATGGGCATACGCAACCTAGAAGCAAATGTGGATTCCGCTTAGTAGCCAACCATGTGTTGGACGAGTATGTGGCTAAAGAGGAAAACATGATTCAATACCTCGATAAGACCAAGTCCCTAATCCGTAGCTTTGACGGGTTTACCATCAAACAAGTTCACGGAGGGGAAAGCGAGAAAGGCGGATGCACCGAGCAAGATTGCATCCACAAGCTTTCTGCACTGTCAAAACAAGTATTGGTGGAAACTCGAAGAGCAAGTCCATCTCGGAGATGGAGATATCCACGGTGATAGAGGAACAAGGTCCTACATAGATGACCCCAATCGTCGAGTTTATAAGCAGGCGTATTGCCCCAAGTGCGATGGCGCCCACGAGTGCGGCGCACATCACGGAGGTTCGAACTTCGGACGGTATACTATATCGAGTTCATTTCTACAACCATGGCTTGATGTGTCGGACCCCTTCAAGCGATTACGTACTCAAGAGATCCACCGGTTCATGTAGTATGCACTCGGGACCACGGTCCGTTGTAGCAAGCGCTACGGTCGGGATACTCGGCCACGATGCACCGTGGCGGGACTTAATAAGAAAGTGTGGCGTTGCCAAGTTCACGAGACAATTCCACGCCAACCACAACAGAGCTAACACCTATTACGTCGCCATGGCCATTCTATAAATGGGGTATCGACATTGCGAGGCCCCTTCCACATTGCGGCGGGGATTGAAATTCCTTATAGTGGCTATAGACTATTTCACTAAATGGATTGAGGCAAAAGGCGGTCGCGACAATCACGGTAACGTGTAAAACCGTTTGTTTGGGACAATATCGTATGCGGTTTCGGATTACTGGGAAATCATCTCGGACAATGGAAAACAATTATGTGACAACCCTTTCAAAGAGTGGTGCGAAACTCGAATATTGCCCAACACTTGGCGTCGGTTAAACACCCACAAACCAATGGTTTGGTTGAGCGTGCAAATCGTAGTGTAGGTGAAGGAATTAAAAGCACGCTTCGAGACAAACACAAAGGAAGGTGGGTGGAGGAATTATCGCATGTTTTGTGGGCGCACCGCACTTCAATCAAAATTAGCACGGGAGACACTCACTTTTCTCTTGTCTATGGGACGAAGCCGTCATACCGGCGAAATCGGGATGCCAACTATTCGCCTTGCCGAAGTTAATGTTACAACCAATGATGATGAGCGGCGTATTGACTTGGACTGTTGGAAGAAAGCGCGGCGAACTATATGTGAGGCGAGAGCTAAGTCAAAAATGAAGGGATACTACGATGCTAAAGTTGAGCGTCTCATTCGGACCGAGCGACTTCGTATATCACGCCAATGATGTGAGCCACGCAGAGGATACAGGAAAGCTTGGACGAAGTGGGAAGGACCTTATGAGGTCATTGAAGCATTAGGAAAAGCGCGTACAAGTTGCGTGACATGGATGGTCGTGAGCTACCACGCATGGAACATCTGCAATCTCAAACGATGCTATCTCTAGGCAGCTACGGCCAAAGACACGGATACTCCCACACTTTAGTATAGTGCTCAATAAATATCCACTGTATTTACATTCTGTTTTACTTAGGCAAATGTCTTTTTCTTTTTACAAAACTTGCAAGTATTAATAAAACGTCGCGGTTTCTAGCTAACTCCGCGACACATTCCCATTTGTTATTTACATAATATTTATGTTTCAACATTATTGTAATATTATCTTTTGCCTACATGGCGTGCATGCACTTACTAAACCCACGATGGTGCAAAGGATGAGTAAACCTACTAAATAACTCGTTGAGTAAGAGGGTTGCAAACCCATCAACATTGGATCATGCATCCTTGTTAAACACCTTATTTTCAAGACGTTGGAATAAGTTCAATGCGCATTCCACGACGGATGCGCAACAATGCATATTGTGCGCGTTTAACAAACTAGGAATCAAGACTCTTGACTCCTTGATATGATATTTACAGTACGCTACATATCACACCATACACGATTATGATACAAGTACTTAGACACTATGTTTCAAGTACGATAGGTCATGACTTTCATACATGATTATGGACTTCATATATTCTTCGCGCTTATGTAACAGTTTGATACTTAGACAACAAGTACGTTTTTATGCAAAGACAGATAATTGAGTACAAACATCATAAGTCGCAACCACATCAACACGCATTCAACATAAGGAAAAATTTATTAAGGACAACGAGTTCTTCTAAAAGGATATTTACAAAGAAGATATAACCTACATACTATTACAACGCCTAAGAGATGAGCTCTCCACATGGCTTGCAGCGTCCCCAGCCTCTTTTAGCTTCTTCAACAAATCAGAATCTTGGCGTGATACCGTAGCAACACTAATAGGTACCCCGTCAGATCTAGGAAGATGCGCTGCGCCAAGACCACACAGAATAGCCTTTCCCTTAACACCCTTCTTCTTTGCAAGCCTCGTAGCATGAGCTTGTAAGGATTCCTTCAAAGGAATTTCCTTCTCAAGTGCGAAAGGGTTCAAGATGTCGCGGGGGCGAGCAAAAATAGGCACCTGCAGCTGCGACTCATCAGGCTTCAAAAAATAGTCCGGCTGTGCCTCTGCACCATCAGCACGGTGGCGAGCCAAAGTCAACCCCTCCATAATCAAGCCTATGGGATAGTCCTGGTCACGCTCCAGTTGGGCAATATGAGGAAGCTCTAATATCTTCATCTTTTCCATTGCAGCAACGAGTTCATCGTATGCATGATCACTATACCCAGGCACCTGGGCAGCAGGCACTTTCAGCAGGCCACCCTCGTGAAGTTCCTCTATCGCCTCTGCCTTGCCACGCGCCAACACGCATTGCACAACCCCCCAAATGCGTCTACCACCTCTCGAGATTCCAAGGTGCGAGGCGGCAAGGCGCGAACCATGGGCGATAAGCCACTGCGGCTCGACAATAGTGGAAACCGGTGAGGATCTGACTCTTCATCATATTCAATGTTGAGCTTGCGCAACTTCACCTCCTGCTTCTCCAACAAACCTCCCATGTTTGCACGAAAGTCCTCCAACCGAGAGAAGTGCTCATTTTTCCCGCTCTCCAAATATCCAAGAGCCCAGACGCAAGTAGCCTTATAATCCTCTAACGAGGCACGCTCCTGGCTCACTTGGTTCAGCAAAGACATCTTCTCTCGGCAAGTTTTAGGAATAACGACCATTATACCTTGACTGAGCAGCGGCAAAGCGCCATTGTGCAACCTCTTCATCCTTTTGTGCGCTCTGGCTGCTCTCCCCAACATACCTTGACTTTAGTTGCGCAACCAATGTGGCACAGTGTGGCGGCAAAAACAATGTTGGGGATTATGTGAAAATCGGATTATCTTGATATTAATGAAGTGTTTCTCTTGAAGTGAAGTGGATTCGCCAAGACTTATTCTCTTGAAGTATAATAGTGATTAGTTTGTTTGCGGAAGTGTCTATTCCGTATTTAGTTTATTTGGTGTGGATATACATGAGCTTTATTAGGAAGTGATTGTGTATATCTTATTTAGTTTTATGATTATCGTTTCTTGTGAAGCGGTTTAGCGATATTGTTTAGGGTTCCTTATCTATAAAAGGAACACATTAGAAAGGTTTATGTACCGATTGGAAAAACTTCGGTTTTAGTTAATATAAAGATCCATAGAGGATCAAGAAGTTCTTAGTTATTTGTTACTTGTGTTTATATTCACCGATAAACATTAGTAGTAGAGATTGTCTTTTATTGTGCTTGTGATTACATAGGCATACATAACAATCCACGAGCTCAAGATCTATCTAGGTCTTTGTTTGTTTCAACAAGTGGTATCGAGCCTCGTGAGAGTCTCTACGATACTAAGGACAAGCTTTTTCTAAACACCCATACAACCATAACAAAACATCATGCACGGTTCGGATGTTGATCTTGAACTCACCAACAACCAAAACTCCACCCATCTGCGACAACTAAGTCTATCTAATAGCAATGCTAAGTTTCCTTACCTTAAAGGAGGAATATGATCTTTGGGCTATGAAGATGCAAAGCTGGATCTCAACATTGATTGGAATCTATGGCGGGTAATTTTGAAGGAGCAGTTTGAAGAGGACTACCACGGATCTTCTGGTAATATGATGAATGTTCCTCCCAAGCTATTTGAAGAGTTCTTTGGCGATTCGAGAGAGAAACAAAGGTCGAACTATTCTTACGCAAGCTATTCACGAGGATCACTTGAGTGATTTTCACTTCATGCAAGATGCCAAAGATATACGGTTAGCGATTAAGGCGAGTTCGGTGGGAATGAGGAGTCAGGATGAAGAAGTCCATCTTTGAGACAACAGTTTCGGGACTTTCGGATCTCGAAGAGGAAGGAATCCACAAGGGCTATGATAAGTTTCACAAGATCTTAAGTCGGTTGAATCGACTCTGAGGCTAAGCAGGATAATGATGATTGTAACTCTAAGTTTACGAGGTCATTACCTCCTTCACGGCTACATGTAAGCATAGCTTTAAAAGCTAAAGGTGGTTTGGACATGATGACCTTTGATGAGTCAGTATAACAAACTTAAAGCTCTTGAACATGATGTAAGAAGCCCTTTCGATCATCTTCTCTTGCTAGTCATATTGCATTTGTTGGAGCCTCTACTCCAAAGTCAAGCTATGGTCCAAGCCCATATTCATCATCATCTAATCTTGCCCTTCATCAAGCTCTCTTCCTAGATCCGGTGGAATTATGGAAGATGTTCTTGGATCTTTCTTTCTTGATTATGATCCTCGGCGAGGCGGCTTATGAGGATTTTGATCAAGTGGACCCACGAGTTTGAAGAGATGAAGGCGAGGTGGCAAGTGGCCATGCTTTCCATGGATATCAAGACCTTTGAGCGCAAAGGCGTGGACGGTTTGGAGTCAAAGGGCGCGATCCGGCAAGGTTTGATAAAAGGAAGGTTAAATGCTTCACATGCCAGCGGATAGGTCACTTTTCTAGAGAATGCAAAAGGCGGGAAAGGCGGTGATGAAATACGATACTCTACTTATCGGCGATGTCGGAAGGATGCGAGGAACTTCAAAGGGATCAAGCTGCGTTGGTCACTCTTGATAACAATGTGGTTGGAAGCTACATGAGGAGTCGATAATGATGGTTACGATAATGTTGGGTTGATTGCGGTACTTGAGGAGGATAGGCATGATCGAGATAGCCTTGATGGGCATCTCGGTACAAAGCTGTTTGTTTGGTTGTAGTGGCGTTATAATGAACTCAAACAAGCATGATATTATGGAACCAAAATATAATGAATGCTATGTGGAAGTAGAAGCTTATAAGCAGGCTTTAAAAACACTAGAAAGACAAAAGGTTTGGTTACAAAAGAATGAAATAGCTTATGGTGAGAAATTAGGTGTTTTAGAAAGAGATCTCGAATGTGCTACAAATGAATTAAAATGTTACGAGAAGTTAGAAGCGGATGTAGAGTCGGAAAATCTAGAGCTTAAGGAGAAACTTAAGGAGGAAATTGCTAGGAATAATGAGTGGATGATGAATGGTAATAAGTTGGCTAGTCTCATTTATAGCGGTCAAGCTCCCATTTCTCTGATGGCTTTAGGTTTTAAGAAATATGTGAGCCTAGAAGCTAGGGATGACACTGCGTAGATCTACACCGGGCCTAGCTAATTTTGTGAAAGAAGGTGACCTACATCTTTGTTCGTGGACCAATTAGAGGTGAGCACATGCCCATTGACCTTTCACTATTAATGACTTTGATGGATCACACCATACGTATGGCAAAAGTCAAAAGACTTGCACGACCTAATACTTCTACTAATGACTTTGTCTCTTGCGTTACTTGATGACAAGTCCTCCAAGCAAGGGTCTCAGTGTGATTCAAATGACAAGTCGACCTTCCCAAGTCGACCTTCCCAGTCTTCACCCACTGCACCCAAGACTACCAATAAGCATGCCAGAGTTCTTTGAGGAATGCCCTTCAAGACGATTGCCTCGAAGACTTGCTTTTAATTCTTTGCATAATAATTTGTTAAAAACAATTCTTTTCATGGTTTTGGTTTGAATACTTCTACTTGTAAGAATACTTCTTTTGGTTTGAATAAATCTTCTCTTCAGAAGAAATGTTTTGTATGTGGAAGTAAATCTCATTTAATTAAAGATTGTGATTATCATGAGCAAAGAATGCGTAGGTGTGGTGATTCTAGGAATACTAGACCAATGTGGACCAATGTTAATGATATACCACCTTATGTTCCACAAGCTGCTAATTATAATACTTCTTTTCCTTGGAGAAGATCTTTTGGAAAACCATATGTTCAACCAACGGTGAATATTTTAAAAATGGTTTTGGCCTAGATATGTTAACCCTATGGTGATGGGAAAGAGTACTTGGGATCTTCTTGTCAAGACCTCGGCGAGTTGTTCTTGGAATAAGCAGAGACCTAAGTTTCATTGGAAACCCAAGAACAATAGTGGATCTTATACTTCTACATGGCACAACTCATATGATCCACAAGGCGGTTCAAGTCGCAATGACTTGAGCCTCCATAGTGTACTAATTCTCTGTATATTTTTGTTGTTGTAGGATCATCCCTTAAGCATAAAAATGTTGGAATTGTTGGCGATGGTTGTTCTAGAAGTATGTCGGAAGCGGGGACATGATGCATAACTTTATACCTATTGAAGGTGGAGGCAATGTAACCTTTGGAGAAGTGATGGACGAATTACGGAAAAGGGACCATCAAAACACCTCATTGGACTTTGAGAATGTTTATTATGTCAAGGAACTTCAACACTTCAATTTGTTTTCGGTCTCACAAACTGTGACACTAAGAACAAAGTACTCTTCACTGGAGGATGAATGTCTTGTCTTTGTCTAAAGACTTCAAACTCCCGAAGAAACTTCAATTCTCTGAAGGTTCCTCGTAGTCATAATCTTTATACATTCAACAACTAATGTCCAACAGCGGGTGACCTAACATGTTTGGTGGCTAAAGCATCGTGGATGAGTCCACTAAATGGCGAGAAGGATGGCTCATGTCAATTTCAAGACCATCAACCGACTCTAAGGCTGGGCCTTGTTCAAGGTCTTCTGCCAAAGTATTCACCAATGATCATAAGCGTGTTGCATGCAACAAAGGAAAGCGACCTGAGCCTCATATAAAGGAGTTCACATTCGGTAACCATTATTTACGAACCTCTTCACCGCTTCATATGGATCTGTTTGGTCCAACTAAAGTGAGAAGCATTGATCATAAATATTTTTGTCACGGTGATCAGCGATGGATTTAGTAAATTTTGTTGGGTATTCTTTCTAAGGACCAAAGATGAAACATCTCAAGTATTAAAGACTTCATTACCCTTATTGAGAATCAGTTGAACAAAAGGTGAAAGGAATAAGGTGTGATAATGGTACGAGTTCAAAATGCCATACTAATAGAACTCTGCGGGTTAAAGGGAATCAAAAGGGACTATAGCACTCAAGAACCCTCGACAAAATGGGGTGGCGAGAAAGAAAAAAATAGAACCTTAATAGGCTGCAAGATCAATGCTAGCAGACTACAAACTTCTACCATGTTTTGAATTTGAAAGGTGTTGATGCGACTTGTTATGTACTCAACAGAGTGTCCATTACTAGACCACATCTTAAAACACCATATGAACTTCTCTTTGGAAAAGTTCTGTTATTCATTACCTTAAACCGTTTGGTACATCGGGTAACAATCTTGAATACCGGTGATCCTTTGGGCAAATTTGATGAGAAAGGCGATGATGGTTACATTGTGGGGTATACGCTCATAGTAAGGCATCTGAGTTTATAATGTTTACGAAAGAAAATTGAGAGACTTTGAATCTGAGGTATCTTGAAGACAAGCCTAATGTTCAAGGGCGAGGGTCATGTTTGGTCATTTGATCTTGACTACGGTGATTACTTGGGTTATGCTAGACATAAAATTTGATCAAAATCGATTCGACACATCTCCAACTACTAATCGAGACACTTTGGATGCTCATTCGACGATGGGTGCGATGATGAACAACCCATTGTAGTGCCTTCCTTCTCTCTAACAATTTTGTAGGTGACCTTCTAAAGATTATCTTGATGTGGGTGAAGATGAATTCTATTATCTTGAGGACCTTGCGGTGAAGAAACAAAGTCTGTGACCACTTTAGATCTTTGAGAGGAATGTTGAGCGGGTTGAATGATTCGCTCGGTAGAAACTCCAATTCTTTGAAGGAATCTGTTTCTCCTCACTCTCCAATAAATTTGAAAGACATGTTGACTCTACTCCTATGTCCACTAAAGTGTCAGGATCTTGGTGAACCCTATACAAGGTTTCCCAAACCTTGGATCTTGGTCATCATCAACCTAAAGCGGGCATCTTCAACACACCTTCCTATGATCTTGAATTTGAACCTCTTGTGACTAATCTTGATTCTTCCATTGATGTCAACACCACCACTACAAGGATTAACAATGTACATCCACAGTCTAATATTATTGGTGATCCTCATGCCTGTTAGAACAAGAGTCTTGGCGCGTTCAAAATATGGACGGTGGCTTTATCTCTTATGTCTCAAATCGTGAGAGAGACAATCACACAGACTATCAACATTATACATTTGCTTGCTTTCTCTAAGTGGAACCAACCGGTGTTACTCGGGCTCTTGAAGACTCAAGTTGGCTTGAAGCAATGCAGGATGAGATCTGCAGTTTCAAAATCGGCGAGTTTGGATTTTGGTACCCTTACGATGGTAAGTATGCTATTGGGACAAAATGGATTACGAAGAATAAGAGAGATGCTAGAGGTGTTGTCATTAAAAACAAAGCAGATTAGTTGCGGGGCTATAGACAAGAGGAGGATCGATTATGATGAAGTATTTGCACGGTGGCAAGAGTTGAGGCTATCTGATTTTCTTAGCTTATGCATCCTATATGGGCTTTATGGTCTATCAAATGGATGTTAAAGGAGCCTTCTTGTATGGTGAAATTGAAGAAGAGGTGTATGTCACTCAACCTAAAGTTTGAAGATCGAGATCATCCTAATCATGTTTATAAGGTGGTCAAAGCTCTCTATGGACTACATGAGGCACCCGAGCACGGTATGCTAGGCTCTACATTTCTGTGAGCATGGTTACTGAAGAGGTGCAATTGATAAGACTCTTTTCCTAAAGAAGAATTCCATGACATTATTCTTGTGCAAGTCTATGTGGATGACATTATCTTTGGATCCACAAAGGAAGCTTAGTGCGAGGGAGTTTGAGGAGCTTATGAAGGAGAGTTTCGAGATGAGTGCAATGGGAGATGACTTTCTTTTGGGTCTTCAAGTTCGTGAAACACGATGGTATCTTTATCGATTAGGACAAATATGTGAGGACATCTTGAAGAAGTTTGGTATGGAGGGTGTAAGGGCTGCTACTACACCTTATGAAGCTCAAAGACAAGACCAACAATGAAGGCGATCCACTGTGAATGTTCATTTATGCGGGTCTATGATTGGGTCTTTGATGTATTTACTTCTTCGAGGCTGATATTACTTTTCTTTGTGAGTGTTTGTTCGCGACATCAAGTTACTCCTTGACTTCCCATCTTAATCTTGTTAAAAGATCTTTAAGTACCTTAAAGGCCAACCTTTTCTAGGTCTTTGGTACCCAAAAGAATCTCCTTTTAAGTTGGAAGCCTATAGTGATAGTGACTATCTTTGGTGCTAATGCGGATAGGAGGTCCACTGCTGGAGGTTGCCAATTCCTTGGAAGAGATTGATTTCTTGGCAATGCAAGAAACAAACTATTGTGGCTACCTCATCTATGAAGCGAGTATGTGGTAGCCTTTGCTAATTCTTTGGAGACGGGTTCTTTGGATTCAAAATCGGTTGTTGGATTATGGGTATAATTTCATGAACACAACAATTTTATTGATAATCAAAGTACCATATGCATTGTTAAAAATCCAGGTTTTTCACGGTCGAACAAAACATATTGAAATCGAGGCACCACTTTATAAGAGATGCATATGATAAAAATTTGATAAATGTGGTCAAAATTCATCTTGATGATAATGTGGCGGATCATTAACAAAGGCTTTTGAAGGACCAAGGTTTCAACACCTTGTGGTCCATATTAGCATGTAACCATAGCGCAAAGTTTAAGGGAGGCATAAACCTGGGAGGCATATGCCTCGGGAGATTTGTGTATAACTTTGCATTTGCTATGTAATTTTGTATATTTGGTTGATTTTAACTAACTCTAACTGCTAATGTAATTTTAGTATGTTTCTTTGTTGGTTTGTGTATGTTTACGTGTTTGTTTTGAGAATGGTTGTCCACGATCGGTTGAGATATGGTCATGAAAGCTTAAGCTTGTTTCCTTTGAATTCATTGTCTTTGAAGTGTACTATTTGTTTCCTCACGAAGTTGAAATCTTGAAGTTATATGATTCAATCAAAAGAAATCTTGAAGCAAATAGATCATTCATTCATTCAAGCAGTTCTGACTTACAGATTACAGTACTAGCAACATCAAAGCATCTACATGATATAATAGTCTAATCTATTACATATCATACATTCCAACATCTAAGATGAGCACGATGAGCATATTTGCTCACATCTTTCACACTAATAGTGTTGGATATGCACGATCGCTCACATCTTTTGGCACTAAATCTGGCTATGCCTTTGTGATAAGCATAACCAACTCTAACGGATGCTAAGGATCAATATGGAGGATGGATTGATGAAAGCGAAGTTGAAGGCGATTGTGGCGGAGAGATGAGGCGAAGATTTTCATTTGCGCATCATCTACTCTTTCAATCATACATCAACTTACATCATTTTCCTTTTCCGTTCCTCGTCGATATGTAATGATGCAAAACATGATGCGAGAGACCAAGCACCACCTTTCTTCCATAGGGAGTGGTGGATTGTTGGCTCGTGGCCCGTTGAGGCCTAGGTCTTTGAGGGTTGGGAGTAAGATGTTCCCTCATTATAGGATTCATCGAATCTTGACGAGATACACTTGGTTTCTCAACACTTTCATCTTACGATGAGAAGAAAGGGTGACTTCTTTAGTAGTGGATATGGTTTTGGAAAATAGTGAAACCATGGATTGGTATCTTCACTAGATGATGAGGATGATGATGAGGATGTTGTTGTAAGATCTATGATCTCGGGTTTGGTGCTCATGATGAATGATAGTTTATTTTGAAGTATTGGAGGAATTAGGGTTTGAAATATTATTTGGGGATTTTGATGAAAAGTCTATGTGCATTGGGATTGTTTTATAGCGGGTTCAAGTGGTAAGAGAATTAATGCGTGTGGGTGAAAGCGGTAAAAGATATTCTTGAAGCTTAGTGAGTAAGTCATCATGTTTCTCGAGTATTCTACTTGTGAGAATGGTTTCGTTTCTAGAAGTTATAAGTGAATCAGAGTAAAGTAGAAGTCCGCGTCATCTTTGGTCGACTTTGACGAAATTGGGAAATTTCTATTTATTCTCTCGGCATATTTTCGCTCCAATATAAGTAATTCGATTATTACTCTCATTAAAACATTTCCTTTTGTGAAAAATCGTAACCTAATCTTCAAAAACTCTCATGGCTTCAATTCAAACATGATCATAATAAGGTTGCTTTTCTTGGATGCGCTCGGGAGATGAGCTTTATAGGCCGATGATTTCTTTCTTACTAAGATCAAAGATTGTATATGCATTGACATTCTCCGGATGCTATATATGAAACTTTGATTACTCAATTTTAGGCGTCGGCGAAAAGAGAGGTAATCTTGAGATAGTTGCAAGTGTTGATGGACAAGTATATGTGGTGGCGGAGGCGATCGGAAGACAACTTCGCTTGGATGATGAGAATGGGTTTATCATTCGATTCTCGATGGTACTTGAAGGGCTTAGAGCTATTGGATATCAAAGTCCAGAGGCGAGATATGTGGTTGAAAAATAAGCTTTGTCCTATGTGGAGGTTTTTGGTTCATACGTTGCTACGGTGTTTGAGCAATAAGTGCGGAGGATGGGATCGATTTTCAACACAAATGGGATGTGGTATTGTTTGCTTATCTAAGGGTTTGACTTATAATTTCTCTAAGTATATCTTTGATAATATGGTAGAAAACATAACTAGGAAAAAGGGTAAGTTTTTGATGTACCCTAGGTTCTTACAGATAATATTGAATGTTTCTACACAAACCCAAGCTTTTCATCCCATAAGTGTTCTGACTCCTAAGTTATTTGCTACAATGAGGACTAAATTTGAAGGAACACATTATCCTTTGTTAGCTGCCATGCTACCTCAGGAGAATGAGACTGATAATGAGCTTAATGTTGTTTTACCTTCTTCCATTCCTACTGATGGAAATCTTTCAGTAGATGGTGATGAGGGTCATACATTGTTCTTGAAGCATCTATATCTTCACCAAGACCATATTCTAGTCCGGCATTTATCCAAGTTCCTATGGAAGAAGTTCGGGATCAAATTGATGAAGTTCGAGGTTGATATTGACAGATTGCCTACACCTAGTCTGTTAGGACTCAATTTAGTGAAGGATGTTCTAATGTTGATCGAGTTAATGTTGCTCTGAGCAGTCTCTTTGAAGTTCCATTTTCAAGCTGAGCAATCGGATGATGCTTACGAGGATCCTATTTCACTTACCTCATTATATGATCGGTGAACAAGCTTACGGTGAGGTGGTGGTCTTAGAAGAACTTACGAAACCAAGTACATTCTTGGTGGGAAGATTGTGGAATTGGAGACTAAAGTTGAGCACTTGGAGAATTCTTTGAGTCGGAAGGGTAAAAGAGATGTTTGGTTTCTTCGAGGAGGAGGATGAAGAGAATCTTAATGAATCTCTTGATATATTGGGCGATGTGCATCGACATCTAATGTTTCTTCTTACATTACTAAATCTTCACGAAGAAAGAGTCTAGCAAGGAGCCTATTCTATATACTAGCAAAAGGCGAAGACATTCTTTGGATAAGGTATCTGTGACACATCAAAGGAGCTAAATATGAAGGATGCATCTCGATGGTTTAGTAAAGAGGTTACTCTTGATGGTCAAACTTCATCTATGCAGAACATTCAAATGTTTCACCTTGATGAGATGATGAAGAGGTTTTTCTTCTTTGGGAGAATGTATAAGTTGAATGCTTCTCACGAAGTTTTCTCTACACAGTTGAGGAATTGTCTCAACCTATTTCCTCGATGTGGGTTTGATTGTTTCTTCCAAGCTCGCATTGGTTCTGCAATGAAATTGGTTCTGTTGAGACATCTTACGAGAAAGGACGGGACCTGTGATTGATGATCTGCTTGAAGTCGGTAGAGTAACTAAAGAACAATATCAAGCTCGAAATTGGATTGTTTCTTCGATTATGAGAATATCAAAAGAGTCGTGTTGTGGCTAAATTTCTTCAAGATCGGTATGCTTGATTTGTCTCTGAAGGAAATTAGAACTTGATGCATTCTTTCTCACGATTCGATGATCAATGGGATGGTTATATTTCTCGAGGGCTTGATCGATCTTGCAAAACTTATCTTAGGAGATTCTTTTAATGATGATGATTTTGTGGATAAAATGGTGGCACTTGGTAATCAAAGGAAGAAAGAATCTGCTTGCGAGAAGAGCTCTTATTGATCGAGAAATAAAGCCAGCAGAGAAAAACCTATATTGTTGCTCGAGAAGAGGAATTATATGAGGAGGTTGTGAAGAATCTTGCTATGTATAATTACGGTATGACAATGAAGCAAATCATGACTTTATCGATGATGCTTTGATTAAACGATATCATATGGTTATGAAATTCTCTTCTTGGTTCTACTTCTTCTTCTAAATTAGCAAATAGTGCTTCAATATGCGATGTTCCTCTGACGAGAGAGAGAGCAGTTGAAATTGTGGATAATTTTGATGATGTTTTGCCTTCGGTGATATCTCCATTTGTTCCTGGCGATACAACCCGATGATACTCCTTCTTACGATATGGGTGTTTCTGCTGAATCTTCTTTGGTTTCTTACGAAATGTTGTCAAGTGTGGAGTTAAGTGATTCTCGATTCGAAGGCGATCTGACTTGATCTCGATAACATTCTTGATATGGGAAAGCGAGTTTGGTTACAAGAAGTTCGGATAGATTGGCTAAGAAACATGCTTCAAGGAATACTACTTTAGATCTTAAGGTGATGAATCTACATTTATTGAGGTTGGATCTATTGAAGCTTTTCTGAAGGTACTCATGTGGTTTTGGTTAATTGGACAATTTGGAAAACTTAACCTTGTTTATAAATTTGGATAATCTTGTTCTTGAGTTTAACTTCTTGAAGGATATTCTTCATTTGGTGAATAGACATGATTTGAAGATCTTTGTATGAGCGTGTCATTCGATATTATAAGTTTCATTCAAATAGCGGTTACGGTTTATATTTGTTGGGTGATCTTGAGGTTATGTTTGATTACGATTCTCCACATGGTAAAGGGTATTCTATTTGGAAGAATTCTCATAAATGGGAGATTGAGAGTTGGAATTTTATCTCTGCCTTGTGTTGGTGGTTCGAGACTACATGTGGGATGATTTTGTGTATGCTATCGAGATAGGCTTTATCCTTTATCGATACTTTTATAACAAGATTCTTTGAGACACAAGTTGGAAGTGCCTCTAATCAGGTTGGCAATGATGACCTTCATGCTACTCAATGTGTTGGTTTGATTAAGAATCAACTTCTATCACATAAAGGTTCATCTTAATTGTAATATTTTGTAATCTTTGTTTTCTTTGTTTATTAGTTAAAAAAAAAAAAAAAAAAAAAAATACTTTTGGTTTTATCTAACTTTTCTTGCGGGTTTGTTGTATATTTTTGGTTATTGACTCACGATATACTTTGGGTATGTCAAAGAGTTAGCTAGTCCAAAAGGTGCGACTTTGGTAAAGACACATCAAATCATTGATAGGCTGTAATGATTTGCTAAAAATCATAGGGTATGCAACCACCTATGCTTTATTCTTTGAGTGTTGTATGGTTTTCAATTCACCATGGTTTATTCTGTTTGGAATCCAAGAATTAGCTAGCCCACTTGTATATGGCTTGTGGTAAAAGCGGTGGCATTCCATATTTGGTTCTCGATTCACCAATTCTAAAATTGACTAGTCCGAACAAGCGGCTCAAGGTAAAGACATTTCAAATCCGTTTATATGGTTCTTTGGTTTGCCCATAAATCGAGATGGTTATCGGTGTACCATAGTTTCTGACTGAAACATATAGCTACTCCGGTAGTGATGGCTATTGGTAAGAGACATCAAATCCATTTATTTTCAATGATTCACCTCTCACGTGAGTTAACACACTGGATGTGATGAGAATAGTATGAAACTAATATGTTTTGATGTACCTTTTGTCATTTATTCTTTGCAAAGATATGGAGTTTGGCGTTTCTTCATCATAGAGATGTTCTTTGGATTCTTTCTTTGTTCTTTGTTGTTAGGTGTACAATCCTCAGTCTTGTAAGATCTATCAAAGCTGGAACTTAACAAGTCAAATTCCGGTTTAGGGAGGATTGTTGGGGATTATGTGAAAGTCCGGATTATCTTGATATTAATGCCGAAGTGTTTCTCTTGAAGTGAAGTGGATTACCAAGACTTATTCTCTTCAAGTATAATAGTGATTAGTTTGTTTACTGGAAGTGTCTATTCCGTATTTAGTTTATTGGTGTGGATATACATGAGCTTTATTAGGAAGTGATTGTGTATATCTTATTTAGTTTATGATTATCGTTTCTTGTGAAAGCGGTTTAGCGATATTGTTTAGGGTTCCTTATCTATAAAAGGAACACATTAGAAAGGTTTATGTACCGATTGGAAAAACTCGTTTTAGTTAATATAAAGATCCATAGAGGATCAAGAAGTTCTTAGTTATTTGTTACTTGTGTTTATATTCACTGATAAACATTAGTAGTAGAGATTGTCTTTTATTGTGCTTGTGATTACATAGGCATACATAGCGATCCACGAGCTCAAGATCTATCTAGGTCTTTGTTTGTTTCAACAAACAAGCTCCTCAACTAGTTGGTCCATGGCGCACCCCGGATGCCAATGGCTCGGTGCCTTGGTCCTTTGGATCACAGTCGTGTGCAGGACTTGCCTTGGGTGGTGACTCCTAGATTGCTCGAGTAAACCCAATAGCTTCAATCGCACGCAGAGAAGTGAATTAATAAAAGCGACCAAAAATGAGATAAGCGATTTGGCGACAATACTTACTTGGGGGCGGTCTCATTTGAGCGAGGGGCGGCATCGCTGATGACTCACGTCAAGGATGACGGGGCGTTTTTCCTCGATGAGATTGCGCCATCACACCAAGCGCCCTCTTGCGTTTTAGCCCGTGGCTTGCCTCTATCTCTACATCGAGGTCTTCCATGCTCTCCGCCACATACGTGTGTGCGGCTCCACTAAGGGAAGGTATCCTAGGGTGGGCACGCTTTGTAGAGGTCGCCTCCGAAAGCGAGGAGCCGCTCCCGATTCCTCAGAACCATCTCCATGAGTGCGCCCGGATAGCTTCCGAATAGGGACTTCCCTCTCTCAGCAGGCGCACCCCTACAAGTAACTTTGTCGTGGGCCAAATTCACAATGTTGAATAGATCCATCTCGTCGTGCAAGAAATAAACAACAAGCAGGTTATATAAAGTACAAAGGTGAAAAGAAAGGCTCGCATCAATAAAGTAAAAGTCTGAAGGGCAGTACCCACCTGCCATCCACGTCTAAAAGGTTGGCATCTCATCGAACTATCGAAATAGTTGCGATCGATGCCCATGTGCTAAAAATTCCTCGGGTAGGGCCGGTGGGAATCGATTGGCGTTTATCGTTTCGCATCATCTATTGTATGTTCGAGAGGCGCTCGTCCTTGGTAGTGAACCACAGGTATAGGCAAAGTCCTGGAGAACAACGCCTTATCAACCAGAAAAAATTTCCCTCAGGTTCTAAGCGCGTCTAGTTTATCGGTATAACATTGCGGCCGTCCCGCAAGCTTAGCGAAACCCGTCCGTTCTACCCGTCGTGTGGTAAAGCGGAAAAGGTAGATAGTGGGGTTAATCGCCAACAAGCGGCAATTAACCTCGAAGTTTGTTATTTTTGCTGCACCTATACAGTGCAATTGGGATATGTGTAGGCGATAGTAATTTAATACATCGCACAAGAATAAAGAGATGGGCACACGTTGATTCGCGAATTGACGTGTATACCCCTACTTTCCGTGGAAATCGCTATTGATACTGCGCAATTTTAATTCTGGATGTAGCGCAAGCGGATATAATAATCCGAGGTGAACTCGCGAAGTTCTTCATCGGTCATATAGGAGGCAAAATCATTTAATCCACGAACCATAATCGGGTTTAGAATCTTGCGCAGCGTTACCTTTAAGCGTTTGTGGTTTTCTTGGTGGATATTTCAAGCTTTTCAACAATGGTGGAAGCGTTTTTCTTGTAATAAACACGGTAAAGGGAGGCGGTCGTTTATATAGGGTTTCACACTCATGTGATGCTCGACACGTGGATCCCACTTTCTAGCGTGTGGATGGGAGTTCTTGGCGTGGCGCACTTTCCATTCACTTTCCCGCGTTCTTACGAGGTATGTATTTGACATATTTTGACTAGATTCGCGGTGTATTCTTTAAAGCGGAAATTTTTAGCTTCTCCGATCGCCTCGAAGTATATCAGACTCTGACTATTAGTCTCAGCATCCATGGGCCTAACCTGCGCATACTAGACTTGGGGACTTGATGACGTATAGTCGCATTGGTCGCGAACTCGACCAATGACCGCTATTAGCGAGCCCGGTCTGTTGGGCTGGCCCGATAATGGTTTGGGCTCACGAAGGCCCAAACCAGAAGTTATTATGGCTTTGGATATCGGATATCTCTTATTTTGGAGATATGTATTCAATGACCGACTTAGGCGGGATCTACGAAGGTTGGGAACACGAAACCAATAAGGTTTAGTGTGTGTATAAAGGTATCAAGCCTCATTAAAAGGTGCGATTTTAAAACCCTAACTCTCCACTAAACCCAAAACCGAGATTTACTCTCACATGGGAGGATAATCGTGGGAGACAATCCCACAATAAAGCTGCGGTGTTTTACATTTCTTAGTCTTGGTCTCAAGCATCAAGGTCTAATTGATATGAGCGGGTCCAAAAGGCGCAGCCAACTTTTGTATCAACAATGACCGTTTTAAAAAAATAAAAAATAAAAAATGAAATTTTTTTCTTAAAATCTAGTTAAAATATTTTTTAATTCATAAATTTTATAAAAAAATGGATAAATTTTTTACACTTTTTTTTCAATCGGAATTTAAAAAACAAAAACAAAAACAAAACAAAAACAAAACGTAATTGCTTTTTTTAAATCGGAAAAAAAAATTTTAAAAACGTAATGATTTTTAAAAAAGTTTTTTGGATATAAAAAAGAAAAACTTAAAAATATGCCGATTAATTTTTAATTTTTAAAAAAAATGGATAAATTTTTTTATGCACTTTTTTTTTAAGTTTTTTTTAAAGTTTTTTTATATCGAAAAACTTTTTTAAAATCATTATTTAAAAAAAAAAAAATTTTCCGGTTTAAAAAAAATAATTATGTTTTTTTAAATTTCGTTTGAAAAAAAAATGTATAAAAAATTTATCCATTTTTTATAAAATTATGAATTAAAAAATATTTTAAGTAGATTTTAAGAAAAAAAAATTAATTTTTTTAAGCAGTGGATTATCAAAGATGATTCTGAATTTGGTCGGGTTTGGGGACCAAATGTGTAATTTTTATCGAAAGGTGACGCGGTATCTACTACTAAATAGGTCGTATTAATTTGAGATCGAAGATTATTTGAAAGTATGTTAGTAAATTTGGCATTTACAAAGACGTTCGTGAAAGAGTTTATTTAAAAAGTATGTTGCGTGTCTTTGAAACTTTTCCGATATACAACCAAAAAGAGGACCACTTGACCAAATCTCAAGAAAATTTAATATTAACAAGATTGTATTCGTGCATAAGTGATTTTATAACGGTAAATAGTTACATTTGAGAAATTGTTGTTAAATGTTTCGTGTTACGTTTAGTAATTGACGTTAACAAGTCGTCATCATCTTTGAAGACATTAAGAGCATCATATCAGTTCCGTTTCAACAAATTGTGACTGAAATATTAATTGGGATTGAGATAAAAGAATTTCAAAAATAAAAAGTGGTAAGAATGATTAACTTTAAAAGGGCTAATTTATTAAAATGTCATCTAATTTGTCACCTTTTGTTATTGTGTGACTGATTTTTTTTTTTCTCATTGGGATTTGTATGTAATGAACTTTTAAAATTTAATTATTGTGTTTATTTTGTGACAATTTTATTTTTACTTTTTTCAAATTTTAGAAGGTAAAATAGTCATTTTACATGGCTGAATAATTACAAAATACACACAATGATTGAAATTTGAAAATTCAGTACGCATAACGAGGAAAAAAAATATTCAATACATAGAAAAACAAAAAAATGTCAAGTTAAATGACTAATAAAGCCATTAGCCTATTTCAAAAACAATATTTAGTTTAAAAACAAAAAACCATTTTCAAGGCACCTATTTCAAAAACTATTTTTGAAAAAAAGTGAGAAAGTAAACAAAATATTAAAATTTTTAAGTTTAAATGTGGTTTTTCTGGTGATTGAACATTATTATTTTTGAGTTTTTAAAAAAATTAAAAGAATAAATAAAACATATTTACATTATATATAGTAGAGATAACGTCATATGTTCCTTCTTATAACATTAAACAATTCAATAAAGAAAGTGAAATCCCTTTCATGCAGAGCAATTAAAATATCATGGGAAAAATAAAAGATACAGAGCAATTAAAAGATACAAATAAATATCATGGGAAAAATAAAAGATACAGAGCAATTAAAAGATACAAATAAATATGTACTTTGCACTCAACTAAAAAACAGGTTTATTTTTGGTAAATTGGATTAATTAAAAAAACTAAGGGTTATACAAGTGGCCACCACATCTGCATTTCCAACCAAGCGGCTTGTAATTTGAGTACCGGTTACCTGTGGAAGACGATGGTGGTTGATCATAGTAGTAAACCGGTCTGACTCGGTGCTTAACCGGTTTGACTCGGTCATGACCCGGCATTGTTGGCACTTGCACAGCCATGCATGGATGACAAATATTGCACTTGTTGTGACAGCTTGGTGGCGTTGAACCAAGCCTTGTTTTCTCTTCATACAATAAACCCTACACCATAAGTAAATAACCCACTTATTAAAATCATTAAACGAATAGTTAAAAAATAATTTCCTAAACATATTAGCAGAAAAAATAAATAAATAGATAATTAGTTAAATTCTATAGTTTTGGTAAACCTACATGAGTAGCAAAAATTTCCTGTCACTAAACATGTAGCTTTAAATAATCATAGAAAAATACAGTATAGAACTAAAACAATAGTAACAAAAATGATGGAGGAGGGATTAATTACCGGGACGTGAGTCGTTTTCGAGAGATTACTATTGAAGCAATACGTGGTCAAAGTGAGAAGATGAAAAGTGATTAAAATAAAAAGAATTAGTGACTGAAATGAATTCATAGCGACGGAAGCATTTTATTAGGTTTATGTTACCACTATCATTGGCCTCCTGTGAAAAAGGATCAAATCGTTTAAAACAAGGATATCATGTATATCTCTCGAGACAACGTTTTGTATTTGTATGTATGTGTGAATAAAGGAGAGATGAAAGAGTGAAAATAACAAGACATAGGAAGAAGTTAGTAGAAATGGAAGATTTATGGTCCCATTTCTGCTCATCAATCTCTTTCTTCCTACCACCTATACTTTCTTTTTCTTTTTCTTTTTTTTCTTTTCTTTTTGTACCTCATTTTTATAGATTAGTAATTATGTTTTAAAATGTGAGACACTTTATTTTCATCTTCAAAAATCGCTTACGTATTAAAGATAAATTATCGTTTTAAATACAGTTTGATCTAATGGTAGAGATTAACAAGATTTAATGTCTAGCACAAGTCAGTGTTTTTTTCTTGTCTTTTCTTTTCTTTTTATCTTTCTTATTTATTTTAACATTTTTGTTTTTAATCCTTTTTTAAATTTTACGTTTTTTTGTTTTCTGGCGTTTTACGTCGGTTTTATCGTTTTCTTTACGTTTTGTCCGTATTTTCCGCTTTTATCGTTTTAATACATTTTAAATACGTTTTCGTCCGTTTAAATACATTTCATCCGTTTTAATACATTTCTTATGTTTAGTCCCGTCTTTTACGTTTCGTCCGCCTTACACACGTTTCGTCCATTTTCTTACGTTTTACTTTGTTTTCTTACGTTTTAGTTCATTTCACACGTTTTCATCTGTTTTGTCACGTTTTAAATAAAGCTTTATACGTTTTAAATACATTTTCTTACGCCGTCCGTTTTCTTACGTTTGTCCATTTCATATATTTTCGTCCGTTTACATATGTTTTCATCCTTTTTATCGTTTCGTCCTTTTCTTTCGTTTTCATACGTTTTAAATCATTTCTTACATTTAAATCCGTTTTCATACGTTTTATACGTTTCGTTCGTTTTCTTACGTTTTCGTCTGTTTCCTTACGTTTTCTTCTGTTTTCTTACATTTTTGGCCGTTTTCTTACGTTTTCGTCCGTTTTCATACGTTTTCGTCCGTCTTCGTCCGTTTTTATACGTTTTTGTCCGGTTTCATCATTTTTCTTTCGTTTTCGTCCATTTTTCATACGTTTTCTGCCATTTTCAAACGTGTTTTTACGCTTTCGTTTTCATCCGTTTTTATACGTATTCGTCCATTTTCTTACATTTTCGTCCGTTTTCTTACGTTTTCATACGTTCTGACTATCACAAGTGATTTTACGTGATATTGAGAATATCGCTGTGATTTTAAGAATATCACTTTTTGGTTATAAATTGCTGTGATATTGAGAATGTCACTTTATGATATTACGAATATCATTTGTGATTTTTAAATATCACTTTGTGATATTCGAATATCACTTTGTGATATTATGATTATCAACGTGATTTTACGGATATCACTTTGTGGTATTCGAATATCACTTGTGATTTCATTTAACAAAACATTAGTTGAAAATCACTGTAATATTGGAAAATCGCTTGTGATATTTCGTAGAATATCGCGAGTGATTTTTGAATATCACGAACATCATTGTGATCATCGAATATCACGAGAATATCGCATGATATTGAATATCTTGTGATACTCGAATATCACTTGTGATATTCGAATATCACGAATACCACTTGTGATATTTAGAAACATATGAAAGCGATTGAAAACATATAAAAGCAGAATGACGTGTGAAAGCAGCAACGTCATACTTATATATGAACTCTAAACCAAAATTTGACCATTTTCTCTTTATCGTGGTAAATATAAACTTACATATTTTTATAAGTTTCAAAATAAGCAAATTAAACATGAAACATAACCAGAAATCTGAGAAGCTCATAAGCAAATAAAATAAGGTTAAACAAATACCTCCAAACTATATATTGCTTATTCAATTATATATTTGTGATATTTTGAATATCACTTTGTGATATTATGAATATCACTTGTGATTCTGGATATCACATTACGAATATCAATTGTGATTTTCATATTACAAAACGTTAGTTGAAAATCACATGATATTTAGAATATCACAAGTTATATTATGAATATCGCGAGAATATCACTGTGATATTTAGAAGCGTATGAAAATGTCCGAAAATGCGAAAACATGTGAAAGCGTGAAAATGGGCGAATATGTGAAAGCGGACAAAAACATGTAAGCGTAAAATAAGTATGAAAGCGGACGGCTATATAAAAGCGTAAAATAAGTATGAAAGCGGACGGACATATAACGGACGAAAATGGACGAAAACTTATGAATAATGAGCAGCGTGAAAACAAGCGGCGTGAAAATGGGCGAATATATGAAGCGGACGGCGTATAAGCGTAAAACAAGTATGAAAGCGGACGAAACGTATGAATAATGAGCAGCGTAAGGAAGCGGCGGCGTGTGAAAATGGACGGCGATGAAAGCGAAGAATAAAAAGCGAATTAAAAAGAAGAAAAAAAGTGAATTTAATTAAAAAAAAAAAAAAACGTGAATTAAAGAAAAGACAAAAAATGATTAAAAAAGAGGCAAAAAAACGAGGAAAAAAAATGAACTTAAATTTATCTAATAAATCTTATGTTAATCTCTACCATTAGATTAAACTAGATGAATGATAGAAATTTATTATTTAGTAAACACCAAAATAAAGATAAGCAAATGAAATTTCCGCTCAATTTTGGTTTTTAATACATTTTCATGTATCAGAATTATCTTAACTTTATTCGATATCGTAGTATCTTTTCGCTCGAATGTGTGTGTATCTTTTTTGTATCCACCGACTTTGGTTAAAGCTCAAAATTCAATTGATTTGACGAGAAGATCGATATCAAATACGAATATGAAATATGATCGTTTATTTCTAATTCACTTTTAATAGAACAAAAATGTTTACAGGGATTGTGTATTTGTAAATCACATTAAAATTTTGTTGTTTTCAAATTTTGACATAAGTTTGACGGGTTTAAATAATAAACACATATGCTAGATGCGTAATAATTGATAACATGCTTGTTTCGTAAGATATGTAAATCGGTTTAATGATAAGATGATGATAGTTTTGTTATTTGGTTTCCGTGTTTATGATGGGACCGATAAGATTGATATAGATCGAGAAGGCGGGTAGCAACTTAAACAAAACCAGTGTTGTCTTCTTTGTGAGCAAGTATTTGCCCAAGTGTGTAAAAAACTTATGCGATTGTGTGTGTTGCCCTAGTTTTATGAAGAGGCTTAGTAGGTTTAGAGGTAAAGCCTTTGAAGATGATCAACGACTGTTAGAGGGCCAGGTGTTGATCATCAGAGAGCAGAAAAGGAGGAAAAGTGTCATGCGTCCCTTGGCTCGTACAGAAGAGTGCTCTGCTATCTTCTTTTGCTGATCGTGTGTTTCCCATTGTGTTATTTCAGACTCGTACGTCTTAACCGTTAGCGACAGTTGTAACAGTCAGTGTTGTAAAAAGCGGGCTAGGCGGCCGCCTAGGCGCTAAGCGAGCATACACGCCCGATTTAGAACCGTCGGCCAAGCTAGGCGGAAAAGTCAAAATCGGTCAAACATCCGCTGGCGGTCGAAAGTCAACAAATGTCAACATTTTTATAAAAAATAGGGCTTTTAAATTTCATATGGGGTTTTCGATTGGGTTTTAATTTTTGAAACCCTAGTTGATTTGGAGTTATGGATCCGAAATTGAAACCTAGTTGACTTCAATTGGGGTTTGATTTTCTTAATTTTGTTTTAATTGGTGGAGGGAGGTTGAAGAGAGAAGAAGTGAAAATTTGAGTTATTAATGTTGTGTAACACAATAATAAGTGTTTTCTTGCCCCATTAAAAGTTTATACAATAAGCACAACAAATAACTCATTGGGCTTTAATAAAGTATACCAAAACTTAATCAAAACAACACATAATGTAAATTTTGCAACATATACAAAAGATATATAATTAAAAAAAATTATATAATTATTTAAAATATATAAATTATGCATATTTTATATCAAATACATATAATTTTACATTTTTTACATAGAAAAGTTCAATCCGCCTAGGCGGCGCCTAGGCTAAGCGATGGTCGACCGCCCGACTAGCGCCTAGCGGTTTTTGCAACCTTGGTAACAGTTGTCTCTTTTTGCATGTATGATGCAACCTGAGAAGAGTTGCCTGGCCTAGCAGCACAGGCTTATCTTTATTCTATTTAATCTGACTTCATGACTGTTTGGCTTGATCCGAGCGTGTGATTAGTGGGCTTGTGCCACTAATAATGATACGCTATCAAGTCCCCTAGTCTAGTATTATGTCATGTACAAGTGAGATGGTGTTGGACTTTTCATGTGGTGAGTCCCCAGTTTTGTGCCATCTGTTGGGGTCCATGGGTTCATGTTGCGTTTCAAGTGACTCATGAGTTACCTTGTGATGAAGACCTAGAACCTTATCTCGTTCCCAGTAAAGTGTGGGGTGTTTAGGGCAAGACACGCATTTAATGCTGCGTGAGAAATGTAAAAGATCCCATTTAGAATGATTTCAAAGCTCTTTCTCCATGCTAAGATTACGCATTGCTTTCCTTCCTAATAACACATTGTACTTAGATGTAGATTTGTGATATGGAATTGCAACATGGTCATCTTTGATAGTGGGTATGTTCTCACTGTGAGTTCTAGGCTTTATGACGGCCTGAGTATAAAATGTTTCTCCTGTGAAACCAATTAGTGGTGTTGTTGATGACCTGAGGTTGCATTCGACATGTTCTAGTAGCTTTCTGAAGCAATGATGATACATGATGTCTACTGAGCTTCCTCCATCCATGTATATTCGCCTTACCTTGTGTGATGCGATGATCGCTGATATGAAGACTGGGTCGGATGATGGATGAAGGTGTCTGCTGGAGTGTTTGTGACGGACTTGTTTCAACTTGTAATTGCATAGCTATCCTCGTCATTCTCAGGTTGTCCGAACAATATCATGTTGATATGGCCCACTAGTTCCTCAGGGCCGATGTTAGCTGTCTTTTTTGTTGCTGGGAGTAAGTGATCCAACTTTCCTTGGGTGATTGCTTTCTCAATTTCTCTCTTAAGCTCCCTAAAAGAGTTTTTGTCGTGTCCGTGGTCATTGTGAAACCCGCAGAACAATCTCTCGTCTCTTTTGATGCCACGTGGGAGTGGGCGTGGCCTAGTCCAGTGTCGATAATCTTGCGGTCATAAGTTTACGCGACATTTTGACAAGGTGTTGATGAAAACATTCCTAGTGTAGATCGTTCGGTGTTCACGATATTACTTTTGTCCCTTTCCTTCCGGTGACCGAACCTTAGCCTAGACATGTTTTCATGATGATGTTTGTTGTTATCGTTGTGATTTCCTTTAGAGGCCTCTTTTCAACTTCTCCATTTGGCATTTAATTTCTTTACTTTGATGAATTCTATTTCTAGTTCCAAACATTCCTCCCGCATTGCGGAGGGTGCGACCTAGCTCCTCAGAAGCGTCCTTTGGTCATCCGGAGATGAAAGCTCCGGTAAGTTATTGATCGCTCGACACAGGATTTTCATGGTTTAATTGTTAAATTGTTGGTGAAGTCTTCAAGCGATTCGCGAGTGGCCTTGTCTTAGTAGTGAAGGTCGATGAAATTTTCTTGTATAATTTATTATGGGTTGGAAGTTGGGGATAAACTTGTCCTTGGTCTTGTCGACCTAAGATGTTGTTTTGGCATGGATTTTGAACGGACCCTTCTTGAGTCGGCTAGGTTTGTTGGAACATATGACGAGCTATTGGGTTATTTCATGTGCATGTTTTAATGCCCCTTCGAATGCTCACACATGAGAATCAATGTCTCATATGCCTTTGTAGATGCTTACGCTCTTGGGCATGACTAGGTCATTAGGTAGCTCATACTCGGATATCCAGCGAATGAATTGCTCCACAGGTATGGCTATGGCTTTCAAGTGATCAGTGCGGATGACTACGAAGGTGTTTATCTTCGCTCAAGAAATTGCCTTAGTAAGTAGGGTAACTAGGTTTTCTCCTTGGTATGTTTTGACTTTGGAGTGGTGTGAGGACGGGTTGCTCTAAGGGGATGCACTAGGTATGGATATTAGGGTGCCACATTATTTCGCTCATGGTTATGTTAACTTGGAATTTTGTGTTGGGTGGTAGAGTATCACGATTGCTAGGTATGTTGCTATCGGGAAAGACTAAGTAGGATGGAATCGTTTACACGAGAACTAGCCATCCTCCTTTCTTACGCAAACTATTCTAGGCATGCTACCACAAGCGGCATGTTCTAGATATATTGTAACCCTTCCCCTTTTTGTACTCGAGAACCTTGTTTGTTGGTGGATATTGGTGTAGTGAAGTCATCTGCCCGCAACTGTTCCTTGGGTCCCTCTGAGCTACCCTGACCTCTATTTTCTTGCGTGAACCAAACTTGAGGGCTTGGCCTGCGTGTTTGAATCTCTTCATGGGATCTTGGAGGCCCATCTGAGAAGAGAGTTGTATGAAGGTTGACATGGTCATTTTTTGCATGCAATTCTCCTGATGGCCTTCTTGTAAGGTTTCTTGGCTGCTGGTGGTCCTCGTTTTCGAATGTTTGCTGACCCTCCTCTGTGTGATTGAGTTCTTCCAACTAGGTTATGTCCGAATTTTGAGGGGGTTGTTCACCAGACATGTTTGGCTAAGGAGTTTGTGCGAGAAGGAAAAAGATTTTTGGATTTTTGAGTGAGAAATGAGTGAAAGTAGGTGAAAATTTCCAAAAAAATTTGTGGCTATTTTGTATCATGTCCCTATGGATGGCACCATGTTAATGTATGGTATGTAAATCGGTTTCGATATGGGACGGGATGGTTTTATTGTTTGGTTTCTGTGTAGAGCGATAAGGACCCGATCGATTGATATAGATCCGAGCTCGGTAACTTAAACAAGAACCATGTTGCACTGTTGTGAGGCAATATTTGCCTAAGTGTGTGTAAAACTTATGTGATTGTGTGTGTTTCTCTTCTTTTATAAAGAGGCTTGTAGAGTTTAGAAATAAACCCTTTTAGGATGATCAACGGTTGCCAGGGAGCTAAGTGTTAATCATCCGAGAGCAGACAAGGAGGAAATATGTCATGCATCGTTTGGCTCGTACAGGAAAGTGCTCTACTCATGTCTTGCTGATCGTGTGTTCCCCACTGTGCTATGCAAGACTCGTATGTCTTAACCGTTAGCAACAAATGTTACAGTTGTCTCTTTGTGTATGAACTATGTTACATGAGAAGAGTTGCCAGGCCTAGTTTGGCCTGATCTTATGTTGTTCTAGTCATTGCTGACTTCATGAACTATTTTATCCTTGATCCGAGCATGTGATTATTGGGCCTTGGGCTACTAATAATAATCGCTATCGATTACTTAGCTTAAATCATCATTAGTTTACAATATGAATTGGTTTTGTAAGCTTAAGTATTATGCTTTTTAGTTAAAACACACATCGTCAAAATTCTTTGGTCTAATAATTTATAGTGGTTCAAATACAAAACCTTTTTCTTGTTAAAGCCTCTAGTGATTAATCTTAAACCAACTTACTAGCTTCTCACCTAAAATTGTGCTCCACTTGAATGCAATTAGTTCGATTCCGGAGTCTTTCGGATACCAAAGTTCCATGTGAATGGTCCTCTTAAGGTATCAAAAGATCCGTTTGGCTTCTTTGAGGTAACCTCAATAGGCCTTGCCTCGAATGAGCTAATAAGCATACATCAAATACAATATCAGGTCTACTGATTGTTAGATACATTAGGAACCTATCATGCTCTGATATTTCTTTGGGTCGACAAGTTTTCCATGTAAATCAAAATCCAGTTTAGGTGTACTAGCCATTGGTGTACTAACAATGTCACACGAGTCCATACCATGTTTTTTCAAAAGTTCCAAGGTATATTTAGTTTGGTTAAGGAAGATACCATGAGGGGATTTATGTATTTGTAAACCACGAATTTTTTTAATTCCCTCATCATTACATCTTGGATTTGCTCTTCATTAGGTTTGCAAATTTCTTTGAATGTTTTCATTAATGGAGCCAAAATGATGCCATCTACATAAATTTGAATAATCAAGATGTCCTTGTTGTATCTTCATTATAAACAAAGTAGGGTCAAAAATACATCTGGTGAAATGATTTTTGATAAGGAATGAAGATAGTTCATCATACCATGCTCTTTGTGCTTGCTTAAGACCATATATGGCCTTTTTTAGCTTGTACACCTGGCCTAGATGTTTCATGTCAATGAAGTCTTCCGGGTGACTCATATACACTTCTTCTTTAAGATTCTCATTTAAGAACACAATCTTGATGTCCATTGATATATAGTAAAGTTCTTGTGATCCGTATAAGCCATGAAAATCCTAACAGCTTCAAGTCTTACCATCGGGTGAATGATTCTTCAACATTTATTCCTTAACTTCTTATCGTATCTTTTAGCCACCGGGTGAGCCTTGTTGCAATTCTGATCATTTATTCATTGAGTTTGTTCTTCGGATCTATTTGAGACCAATAGCGGTTTGTCAATCGGTCTTTCAACTAGTTCGGACGTCGGTATGTTATCTTGAAGAAGTTCTTCTTGCATCGCTTCTATCCGACTATTTTCTTCCATCGCCTCCCGAATGTTCTTAGTTTCAATTATACACGCGGTGAGTATAAAGATACACATTTAGGATCCATGGCTAGCTTTCTTATTGTCATCACGGACTTTGTAGGATCACCGATCACTTGTTCCACTAGATGGTAGTTTGTCCAATAGATTGTAGAAGGATTTCGTTGGTATATGTATGCATGTCGAAGGATCTTGAAATCTTGAGGAACATTCAATGATTTCGTTGTTGATATGGCAAATGGATTTTCAAACTCTACATCATTGTGGTTATGCTTGTTGTTCTTGAGATGGTGTATATTAGTTTTCTCATCAACAATTGGTGTATTGCGGTTTGAAGTACTTGAGATATCATGAGTTGTTGTAGATGAGGTATTTGGTGTAGGTGCTTGACTTGATTGTTGTAGATGCGTCTTGTGGTTATGGTGGTTGGTTTTTTTGGAGCGGGTGCAGCGGAATGAAGTCTTGGTGCATTAGTCGATATTCACCCATATATTCATCATACATTAACTCGAAGAAATTCTCCAATTCACGTTCGACAATTTTTGCTTATTGTTGATGAAACTTTCTTTAGGTGCAGTCACGAAATGATGTGTTTAGAAGTACATGTGTTTGGTGCGAGTTCAACTGAGGTTGATTAGAAGCCATTAGGTTAAGTTCGGGTTCTAGAGCGAGTCTCTCGGAAGCCATTTGGGAGATTTCGTGAACTTTATATCCATCGTTTACATAACCTTCTTTGTTATTCGTTATACACATGGAAATCCCTTGAGTTATCCCGAATATGAGGTGTACTTTTATGCGTTTAAGGGTCATTAAGCCTCTAAATCCATACATGTTTGATCATTTATTCCCTAAATCGTTTCTATTTAAGTTTAAGGTACTTGGGAAGCAAATCTTTGGAAAATGGTATGTTTTAGGCTCGATCGGACGAAAAAATGAAGAAAAGCGACAACATCGAGAAAAACATCATAGCAAGGAGCTGTGGCGTCACAACACTAAGTGATGCCGTCACTTGAAGAGCTTGAAGAAATTGAAGTTTCGAAATTACAAGTGATGACTCATTCTATGGTGGCGACCTCATTTACGGCGTCATGACCTAAATACAAAAGGGCGACGGCGTCACAAACCCAACCTGACGTTGTCACATTAAGTCGGTGCAAGAAGCGAAACCCTAACTAGTGGCGAGCTGACGACGTCACATCTAAACAAATGACGCTGTAACAAGTATAAATCTATATATATTCTCGTATTATTTTCATTGTAAAATGTGCAACTTTGGGATAACCTAGAAGTCCGAACTTAGGGCAATTTTCAGCAGTTTTTCAGGCCTTTTCGCCCCAAAACTTCCTATGTATTGAAGAGATAATTTATCTAATCAATCATTCAATTATGTTTAAGTGTGATTGTTTGATTTCTTTATTTTATTTTCTTTACTATAATAGGCTAAATTTTATAGTATTTGCTTAGGATTGCATGAAACCTAGTTATTTGTCAATACAAATAATGTCAAAAACGTCATTTTTATTTTTCGATCTCTATAAGTTTTAATAATCACAAAATATGAAAAAACATTGCGTAAAACTACACTTGATAAGTTTATAATCTAGAAAACTCATTTCTACTACGTTTCGACTATAACATCACTTAAGGTATGAACAAATAATCTACCAACTTAGTTAAGTAATCAAATAAGTTATTTTTCTTCAAACCTCACAATTTTATGTGACAAAACATTTTTACAAAGTATTTTTTTAAAGAAATGTTTTAATAAAAAAATTAATTTGAATTTGAAATTCTCCAACAACTATTTTTCTCGTCCGAATCGATTAAAACTTTCACGATAAATTTTCACCACATCGGGACAAAATTTGGAGCATCTCTTGGGACGGTCCGTAAACATGTAGCGGTCCCTATATATATGGGACCGTCCAGGTTTAAGGGCCATCCCCACTCCTCCTAGTGACTATAAATACAACACCATTCCATATAAAAATCAAGTCCTCGTAGCACAAAACTTTCTGCTTTTTAAACCTTACTTCTTTGATCACTATAACTTGTTGATATGTGTTTATAAGTGATTCCTCTAGCTCGTTACCTTGAACATCAAAGTGCAGAGAAGAATTCTCGTATTCTCCAAGAAGCAGTGTTATAGATTAGGCATCACACACACGTAACGTGTTACGATTCTCTTCTCATCTAAACTCTATTTTCCTCCTTGTACATTTGTGTATCCGACTTGTGTGTGAGTCGAGACTAGTTGTGATAGGATAGATTTGAAAACGTGTATGTCCATGAAGTGTTGTATGTAGATTAGGATGTGGTGTAAGTCCCCGCATTGTTGTGTGAATATTAGGACAATGTGAAAGTCCGTGAAGTGTCGTGTGAAGACTTGGATTATGTGCATATCCAAGTGGAAGAGGTGTAAGTCCGTGTTGTAATGTATATTGGTGTGTAGATTGGTTCTAGCTAGGACTAGGACTCGACATTCCGCTTAGTGTTGTAAATTAGTGTAGCGAAGGTGTATGGTTTTCTCCGCCAGAAGTGAGTTTGTTGACATAGTGATTGTGAACTCTCGAGTGTGATACTCGAGAAGTGGAATAGAGGCAGAGTGAGCTTCGTCGTTGAACCACTATAAATCTCGTGTCTCGGTTTGGTTGTTTATATCTTTTTATCTTTATTGCATCCATATATTATTTAATTCATACATATCTATTGTGTTCCTATATATTGTTTATTTATATCACATAACCTTGAATCAAACTAATTTTCAAGAAAATAACATAAAGTTTTAAAAGTTTTAAAACATAATAAAAATGGTGAAACTATTCAACCCCTTCTAGTTTCTACAATTAGTATCGAGCAGGTTACTCAATATCTTTAAAGAATCTCGTGCCTTAAAACTTGAATCAATCTATGGATTCTGAAAGAATTCTAGAAGGTCAATCTTTAAAGAACCATTATTTTTTTAAAGCAATAATTTTATTCAATGGAAAAATAGATTCGAAAATTATATGAGATCAATAGATCAAGATCTTTGGCATGCTAAATTCTGCTCTATAGATTGATTAACCTGAAGTGATTTAAATAAAAAATAATTACAAAAAATAATTTACACAATGCTCTTTAAAGTATAATATCTGATAGGATGATAAAATTCATTTTCAGATCAGCATAAAGCCAAGATCAGTGCTAAAATGGACTTATACAAAGACATATGGGAAAGCGAAGAGGATATGGCAGAAGAATTTGCATCAAATCCATTCACACAACATCCTCTTCTGATTCGTATCTCTTCTTAACCAAGTCAATTCTACCAATGATATTGGCTTTCTATCGATCTGAATATAAATTTTACTTTATGGATTGATTAACCTGAAGTGATTTAAATAAAAATTAATTAAAAAAATTAATTTACACAATGCTCTTTAAAGTAAATTGTAATATCTGATAGGATGATAAAATTCATTTTCAGATCAACAGAAAGCCAATATCAGTGCTAAAGTGGACTTATACAAAGACATATGGGAAAGAAAAGAGGATATGTGATACGCGTACAACGCGCGTTCGGGGTTAAAGGAACTTCCTTTTCGTCGAGCAAGTTTTTCAACCCCCTAGGCAGTGAACCTAATCGTTGTAGTGTAGTATTAGGGCAAGCCTTGGGAATTGATATCGTTCTCTGTGGGAATAGGAATGCTAGTGAGAAATTACTACGCTAAGGTTGGGGTTGAGGAAGATTATTTTTTATCTTTTTTTATATTTTTTTAGAAAATTGAAAGTTATGAATCTCGGGGTATTGGATTTGGGGGTTGGTATTTCTACCGATCACTCTACTTATCTAATTAACTCAGCTAAGGTGAGTGTAGTCTATGTCTATTGTTGTGTGCTCTTATGATGATTTAAAGATGTGTTTACCTAGATGCTATTACTCCCCAGTTATCTCCTATTGATGGTTGAATTGTCACGTCCTTATTCTTAACACGTTGTGTCTTCTAAGGTCGTAGGGTATCGTTTTCCCTAACTCTTTGAGACTACCTTAAAGTTATTGCCTCTGAAATCTCTAGGATTCATAAACTAACTCTAAGGTTACCTTTGGATGTTTAGCCTACAATAACTCTAGGTGATTATAAACTAATGTTCACAAAGATTACTCAAGCATTAAAAACACAACGAATGACCTATCGCTGTTTAGCCTAGGTTTCATAGATCTAAGAAAACACATAAGTAAATTAGCCGGACATGGAAAACATGCAAGAATACACACAAACAATTGAAGACATAATTGAATTAATGAAGTAAATCACTTATCTTGTTGTAAAATAGGGTGCGGAACCCTAAATCTTGCCAAGACGACCAAAGTTCGGTTTAGGTTTTACTCCACAAAACTACCTCTCTAAAATTCGAAAATTGAATTCTATATATAGAGTTACAATATCGACGGCGTCGCTCTTTATTTGTGGCCGTCGATCGCCATTAGGTTTTCGTCTTGGCCACATCGACTTTGTGGCGTCACCTTATGGTGTGACGCCATCGACTTCATCTTACGGCGTCGGGATCCAAACCTAGGTCGTCCGAGTTGTGGCGCCCTAATCTTTAAAACCCGATGCCGTCAAGTGCAAAATAGAAATTTAGCTCTTGAGTCGTCACAAAGTGTGTTGTGGACGAGGCGTCGCCATTTGGTCATGGCCGCCACATTCCAAAGACTTGAGTGTCTTGATTCTTGACTTTGGCCATTTTCTTCATATATTCGCGCCTTTTAAATCTCGAATAAGTGTCATTCCAACAATTTGCCTTCAAGAGACCTAAAAAGTGAAAAGGAACAAAATTAGCGAACTTGAAATAAAAGTGGTCGATTAAGGGCTTAAATGACCCCTCAAAAGTGTACCTTTTAAATCCTTATCAAATATCCATACACTTGGTATTTGCTTGTCCTCAACAAATGTGTTTTAGCCAATTAATTTATAAGTTAGGGGTCATGAAGTATTAGTTTAGAACAATTCTGGCAATGTATAAGCCCATAAAAGTCATAACAAGCATGGAAAATACATACTAGCACCTCACAAGTGGTGTTTGGATACTCTCATCTCTCGGTGTATATGAAATATATCAAGTTGGAAATGGAAGATAAACACTCATTAACCGGTCCTAGTACATAGATTACCATAGGCTTGAGACTAGATCATACCTCCATCGATTTGGTGTAAGCACCTAGGAAAAACTATCCAAGAGGTCTTTTAAAGGTTTGTAACGTTAGGCTTACGGTAGGGAAACAAAGGGTTTGGTGGGATAGGCTATTTAGTGGTGGCAAGTCAAAAATCTTTATGTTACAAGCATGAGAAGAATGGCTTTGCTAAGCTAAGACTCGACACTCTAAACTCTAGATAAATTGAAACAAACAAACATAAATTTAAAGATAGATGTAGGATGGTAGCCGTATGTTTTTCATTTTTTCATTTTTTTTCATACACTTTTACTCTACCATCCTCTACGATAACATCAAAATAATAGGATTTATAGGCACATCCCTACACTTGAGTTTGTATTACTCTAACACTAATTTGACATGAATTGAAGAGATCAAAACACTTGGAGTACATTATTATGTAAATAAAGGAATTTAATTTAACGTTCCTTCCGTCACTTCATAAAATTTAACTTTTCCCATGAGTCCCAATCGTCCCAAAACTGTGTACAAAGGATATGACTCGACTTAGCAACTTATGCAAGCAACTAGATAATTGAACTAAGGGTTTAGTATGATAACAATAATGCACTAAAAGTGAGTGCATACAAGGTAGGCTAAGGTGATTTGGGTGTACATTTGGGGGTGGATTGTAAACAATGCTCTTCAATGATATTTCGGAAAACCAAAACATCACGAGAACCGCGAAAAGGATAGGCTCTGAGGGGTTAACTAAGGGTATCATGTACTAAAGATGAGTACAACGCAAGGGTGTGGGGAAATTACTCAACCGATGTGGAAGAAGTAATTATAATACGGGTATCAAACAAGGGTTATCCTAATGCCTCTTATCATTTAGTTATTCCTAACTACACAAGTGTAGTCTCACTAGCGATCTCGGAATGCATCACAAAACAAGTTCTAAAATCTATTATACTATCGGTACACTCTCGAAGCATTAAAGTGGAATGCTTTAATTCCTACAAATCTAAGGGCGATCCTCACATTTTGGGTAGAATTTAAGTGGTAAAGGGTTTTGTGCTAGTCATATAACTTCCTATCCATGAGACGCTTTATTAAGACTAATGGCCCACTCCTACATGTCATGAAAATTTTTAAATTTGGTGCCAAAATTACCCTACTCGATATTTCTCATGGTTTATTACATAAATGAAATTGGACAAGGCAAATAGTCAAGGATAAGCATAGTTTCAAAGTTCCCATTTTATTTTCCCTCCATACACTTAAATAGAACATCGTCCCCAATGTTCCCCGAAAGTATCAAAGTTATGATAATGGAAGGTAATTAAAAACGAAAGAAACGAATACTCCCCTGATTAGCTCGGTAGGATCCATGTGAAGTAGTGGTTAAATTCTTCTCCAAGAAGAACGTATGCGTGAAAAGCTCCATCAAATCTTATGTATCTTCTTCTTGATAAATAAAACCTACACACTTGAAGAAAACAAACGAAACCTTCGCGTAAAATAGGCGGTAACACTATACATGACTCTACTAAACTAGGATATAATGCTTGTGGAATGGATGTTTCTGATTTTCCGCAAACTTAAGACCGAGAAACTCCAAAAATTTATAAATAGCACAACATACGAGAAAAAGTTAGAAGTCGCTTTACTCCTCCGGACGTCGTCAGTTGCGATCCTGACGCCATCGAAGTTATCTGACGAAACTTGTCTCGATTTTACGGAAAAAATTCGAAAATTTATATCTTTAGAATCTAGAAAAATTTCCTACAAAACATCCATTATGACTCGATACAAGAATTTGACTATAACAAACACACATGTATATCTTATTAATAATCGTAATTCTCATGTTCATGTTCTTTTTGAAAACGTGTGTAATCCTCCCTACACTTATCCCTTTTGTAAAATACCTTTATATGTAATTAAGACGAAGTTAAAGACAAAATAAAGCATTTTTACAAATTCAAACATGAGAATAAACAATCAATAAAAGATATACGACACACAAACAAGCAAACAATTAAGCATGGGTTGCCTCCACGGCGCTTTCTTTATTTATGAGTCTTGTAGCTAGACTCAAGTCGCACTCTACGTTCCCCTAATCTTAGAGGTCCATTCGATTTCCTTCACTCTTCTCTCATCACGAATATACTCAGGGCCTAATTCTAGGCAGGCGGTGTAGTAAACCTTGTTCTTCCAATCTACTTCAAAGGCCGGAATGTTGTCTACATCTAGATCGTCAATACCCTCAAACTTCTCATTTTTGTAGGGCTTTATATATTAACACATTCGGCCTCGTTTGAGAACTTGGCTATTCCTTCCTCTTGATCATAAACCATCTTAGATTCCTTAAAAATGGTTTCCCAAGTATCACATCTCCTAAAACCCATCAATGATGCCTTAACATTCTACAAGATCATGAAATCACACCTATATGTGAAGTTACCGACGAAGACATGCAATCCATTGGCCTCCCAACATAGTTACTCATTTTCCTAGGGTGAAAGGGGTCCCTCATAGGTCCTAACTTATCGCTCATGATCCAATTGTAGTAGAGCCTAGACATTATGTTCATGGGTACCTTAGAGTCAATGTAAGTGTGATCCGTATATAAGTATCCAATCATGCACGGTATCTTAATATTTTTAGGGTCACCACTTCTAATGCAAGGCTCGAAAGGTGGATGCGGGAAGTTAACTACGTTATAGTGATAATTTGTTTCCTTCCCATTAGGGTATGAATCGAAATACTCCCTAAGTTCTTTCTCCTCCTTACATCCTTCCATAACTTCTAATACCTTATAATCTCCTTCTTCTAACTTATCATCCGAATCACTGAGGTTGAATTACTATCTAAAGTGCTAGTGGATTCCCTAAGGGCTTCCTCAGTGTACTCTCAATTATCCTATTCGGTTTCTTAAGCTCTTCAATTTCACTAACAATACTGAGCTCGGAGTTGGTTGGCAAAAGTTGGATCAAGTGGTAGGTTGTTGTTTGGTGGGTTATCACCTTCCATGATGAAAAGTGATGGGATTACTAACAAATGTCACAAAGAAGAGGATAGACTACGAGGAAGCTAAAAATGAGAAAAATCTCACTTGATAGGAATCAAGCAAGGAACCTAAATGAGGTGGAAATCTAACTAGCTATCTCTTCCCCAGAGGCGCCAAAACTTGATCTGCACAACACGCATTCGGGGTCAAAGGAACTTCCTTTTCGTCGAGCAAGTTTTTCAACACCCTAAGCGATGAACCTAATCGTTGTAGTGTAGTATTAGGTAAGCCTCGGGAATTGATATCGTTCTCTGGGGAATAGGAATGCTAGTGAGAAATTACTACGCTAAGGTTGGGGTTGAGGAAGATTATTTTTATCTTTTTATATTTTTAGAAAATTGAAAGGTACGAATCTCTGGTATTGGATTTGGGGGTTGGTATTTCTACTGATTACTCTACTTATCTAATTAACTAAGCTAAGGTGAGTGTAGTCTATTTCTATTGTTGTGTGCTTTTATGATGATTTAAAGATGTGTTTACCTAGATGCTATTACTCCCTAGTTATCTCCTATTGATGGTTGAATTGTCACGTCCTTATTCTTAACACGTTGTGTCTTCTAAGGTCGTAGGGTATGCGTTTTCCTAACTCTTTGAGACTACCTTAAGGTTATGCCTCACGAAATCTCGGGATTCATAAACTAACTCTAAGGTTACCTTTGGATGTTTAGCCTACAATAACTCTAGGTGATTATAAACTAATGTTCACAAAGATTACTCAAGCATTAAAACACAACGAATGACCTATCGCAATACTAGGTCAATCACAATTAAGATAAGAGACAACCAATCAATATTCAATACCTAGGTTTCATAGATCTAAGAAAACACACAAGTAAATTAATTGGACATGGAAAACATGCAAGCATACACACAAACAATTGAAGACATATTTGAATTAATGAAGTAAATCACTTATATTGTTGTAAAATAGGGTATGGAACCCTAAGATCGCCCAAGACGGCCAAAGTTCGGTTTAGGTTTACTCCACAAAACTACCTCTAAAATTCTGAAAATTCAATTCTATATATAGAGTTACAATACGCGTGACGCCACTCTTTATTTGTGACGTCGATCGCCTCATTAGATTTTCGTCTTGGCCATCGTCAACTTTGTGACGACGTCACCTTATGGTTGTGACACCGTCGGCTTCATCTTCGACACCGTCGGGATCCAAATCTAGGCCGTCGAGTTGTGATGCCCTACTTTTTAAAACCCGATGCCATCTAGTGCAAAATAGAAATTTGGCTCTTGAGTCATCACAAAGTGTGTCATGACGGCGTCGCTTATTTTTTGTGTGACGCCACCATACGCTCCAGCGACTTGAGTGTCTTGATTCTTGACTTTGGCCATTTTCTTCATATATTCGCGCCTTTTCGTCCGAATAAGTGTCATTCAAAGAATTTGCCTTTAAGAGACCTAGAAAGTGAAAGGAATGAAATTAAGCAAGAATGGATATAAAAGTGGTCGATTAAGGGCTTAAATGACCCTCAAAAGTGTACCTTTTAAATCCTTATCAATATGGCGTAAGAATTTGCATCAAATCCATTAAGTATGATATCCTCTTCTAATTCGCATCGCTCCTTAACCAATTCGATTCTACCAATGATATTGGCTTTCATCGATCCGAATATGGATTTTTTTAAATATATTTAGTAATTTTTACATTCAAAAAGAAATGCATTTACCCTTATCATCATCGATACCATATTTTCAATAGCATGATGTATATAGAAAATAACATCATTTTTCCCATGATCGCTTCCTCACTTTCTTTGTGTAACCTGACATTTAAGGTTCCTGATGAATCAGCTATTTGTATTAGAATAAAAGGCCGAATATGAGTCTGCGATGTAAGTGTGAATCAGTATTAGGGACACTATTTTTCCTCTAAATTTGAGAATCTTACACGGATGCGAGCTCACCTATTTTGCGTGAATGCTGCGTTCTTCGAGCACGGCAACCACATTTACATAACTGATCATTGGCGTATGTATATCAATGAAAATAGGTATTAATATGGTTCGACATGAGTAAGTAAACTAAATGTGACATTTTTGTTCTTTACAATATATGTATCTTACCTCATCCACAGCACCCCTTTGTCGGTCTTTTGCAATTTCACTCCAAACACGCCAACTAAAACATATTAAGACATGTTATCAACAAACACGGCAACACATAATTTGTATGATGAATCAAAGTAAATACCGATTAGTTAACAATAATGAGCGTTGTGTAGTCAAATAATTGTCGTTAACTTTTTGCTCATAGCTATAATGGTAATAATTACCAGTCGGAAGAGTAAAGGATGGCCGCCTATCACAATTGTGTAAAGTCGAATTTGAAGGTTAAGCCCTGGGTTTTTGTTTTTCTTCGCCATACTCGTCTTCTCAAACAACCTAAAAAACGCGGCAGATAATCTTTTTTTGTTAGACAATATGCACATACAATAGACATCAGTTAGTATGGTTTACAAAAACCGGTAAACAAATAAAAACATTTCATAAAAGACAAAGTAAAACATAAATGTTACTCCGCTATTGCAACTGAACTGTACGCAACACTTGTGTTGTTCCCGTTTCACAATCGTATTAAAACAATAAAGACAATAAAACAACAGATTGTGAATTAATGACTGAAACTATGCAAGTAAAATCACACTGAATAATTTTCAACTTAATATTATTTATTAGAAACAAATCAAAAAGAATACATTACCCAAGTACTTGCGGAATAGTACTTGGGATTGAAATGACAAAGTATGGTATCTCCTCACTAAGCTCAGGCTAAGTCTGAGCACAACTACAAAGGAACCACTGAGCTATCTCAGGGACATAGTTTTATTTGGAGGAGTGGAAGATCGTTTGTGTGTGTGTTTTACAATTAATCCACAAGCTTAAAAATCTTCCACTCCATCTCTTATGCTATTTTGTACAAGTGTGGTTTGACTCTATCCTAGAGGACAACCGACATAATTATGTACACAAAATCTTGATGTATTTTGTCTCATTTATAGGCTATATTGGGTAAGTGACAAGGTCGCTTTCTTCTTGTCAAGAATGACACCGAGCCCGATAGTTAACGATTCGTAAAGTTTAGCTTTGGTTGATAAGGACAACGCCTTATCTATTCAAACTTATCTCGCCTTGTCCCGCTCATTCTTCGCCTTCATAGCCTTGCCTCTTCAGTCTTTAGTTTATCTTCAGTGTTAGTAGTCGGTGAGAGTTTTGGGATTCGGTGAGTTATTGTCAAGACTCACTAAATCCACCATCTTCTTCTTGACTCATTCTTCACCCTTTAAGTTCCGCCTCGAGTGGAAAGATTTCTTCTTTATCTCTTCTTGAGTATCACGAAGATTTGAGAGACTATGCTTTCGATGACTTGTTAGTGTTTAAGGGATTAAACAATTAGGATATTTTCTATTCAAATCCTAGACTTAAAGGGTTTGGGTATTACCGAACCCAACCGTCTCCCCTTATTTAGATATACAAATAGCCTAAGTGTTTGATCAGTGTAAGTGAGCAAATGGCTTCTTTTACACTTGAATGTACTAATGAACATAATAAGGAACATTGAATATTTTAACAAAACATACATCGCTTATTGATCGATTACATGGTTTCTATCACTAGTACAAAAGATAAAACATATGATGTCACTCAAGATGGATTCTGTGTTCTAGCTTGACTTTCTTCTTGAGGAGTGTTTCTTTGTCGGGGTGCTCTCTTATCTTAGCATTTAGGTCATTCACGAGAACCGATGTTTTACGGAGTTTGGATTGAGAGGCCACTAGTAGATAGCTTGCCATTGTAGATACCCCGCAAGATCAATGTCACTCCACCTTTGGAATGATGGGTTCCCATAGACATCAATAAAGAAAAGTCCTCTTCGTGCTTTTCAATACAAAGACAGTTCACAAACTTCACACATTCAGGTAGCTCCCTGTTGTAGTCCAGGCCAGGTACCTTGATTTCAGGTCCAGATTCAACCATTTTCCTCTTACCATGGGTTGGATGAGACTGAGATCCTTGAGCTGTGGTTAAAGCTGGCTGAATCCCAAGTTGTGCTGGTGCTTCCCTCAGTCTTTCATACCATTTGCTTAGGGATTTCATCAGTTCCTTGACCACTGCATTATGCTTCTTTGCTATGATAGGACCAAGCTCATCAAGTTCAGTGATCCCAAAGTCAGTGAACTTCATGGGATCATGAACCTCAAAATGCCTTTTATCATCCCCAGAGACATTCATTGCGATGGTTCGACTTGGGAATGATCTTTACATTAGTGATCTTCTCGTGTAGCTCTTCGCTAGTCATTGACCAATTGTAGTGGTCAATCCTTTCCTGCCTGATGGCTGCAGCCTTCCTGTTCTTTTCATCTAGTTTCTTTCTCATGGCAACCGCTTGAGCAGTCCGAGCCTTTTTGAACTTTTGGCCTGCCTGTCCTCAGTCTTTTAAGCTTCTTCAGATACGACCTGGACCAGAGCTTCTTTGCTTTTTTTTCCTCCTCAGTATGCTTCTTGAGACTTTCTTCCTTATCAAGATATGCGCTTATCTGCTCAGACCGAGGTGTACTTTTGCCTTGTATTTCATAGAGTATTTTGACAGTTCTCGTGCGGTCATGATTTGTTAGGATTTAGTAAATCCAGTTATTAAAGTGTCGGTCACCTCAAGTATATGTAATCGTTAGAAAGCTCGTAGTCGTAGTTATTTAAAGTTAAGTAGTATTTAGTTAAGTAACACCGTGGAGGACGGACGGTCTTTACCCACCGTATGCCCGATCCACACCCGTAGGTGGCGATTTGTGTAAGACTATAAATACTCTACCTCCCAAGGTAGAGAGTTGGAGCTCATAATAATACTTTCATTTTCTCTCACTAAGTTCCCAAACCTCTAACTATTTCTCTCTAAAACCTTAAGTTATACGCCTACTTGTGATCATGTATTGATGTGTTTGTGAAATCCAATATGTTACAAATGGTATCAAGAGCCATGGTTTGATCATCTCTTACTTATCCTTGGATTTCTAGTGGTTTTATATGGTTTTGAGTTTGAAAAGTTTAGTGGTTTTGCATCATTTGGATCAATTCTTGTGTTAAAGTTTGAATTTTGAGTGTACTTTTGTGTTTAGAATCATTGTAAGTGCTTGGGTTTTGATTTGGAAAGCTTGAATCAACGTGGTTGAGCTTGTTTTGGATTGAAAAGTGTGTTTTGAAGTTTTTCAAGGTAGCGACTGAGTCTCGTTGTGAATTTCTTCGTAGCGACTTGCTTCAGTAATTTCTAGCGAGTTGTAGTGTTAGTCGTAGCGACTTGAGCTTAGCGACTTGTCTATTGAGACAAGCTGACAAACAATACAAGTTAGTGGATTCTCCACTACGGCTAGCGACTTGGTGGGGTTAGCGACTTGCTTTCATTATTTCTAGCGACTTGTACTTATTGTTCTCAACGACTTGATCTTAGCGACTTGGATACTTAGCGAGTTGCTCTTTAGCGACTTGTATGCTTAGCGATTTGGTTCTTTAGCGACTTGTGTTCAAATGACTGGGTCTTAGCGACTTGTGCTTAGCGACTTGATTCATAAATGACTTGAGGTTTAGCGAGTTAGCTACTTAGCGACTTGGTGCTTAGCGACTTGGTTCAAGGATTATAGCGACTTGGTTAATACTTGTTTCTAATACGGTTTTCTTGATTTAGTAAAATCCGTGAAAGAATCTATTTCCCGTTTAATCATAGAGTTATAAAATCCCGTGAAATGTAAACATGTCTACCAACGCGCCTACAATCATCTCCATCGAGTCGAGGACGTTCAAGCAATGGTTCAGACACTCGTCCACCCATGCTTGATGTAACCGACTATGACTCATGGGCTCAACGAATTAGGTTGTATTGTCTAGGAAAGGAAAATGGAGTCAACATTCTCAAGTCAATCGATGAAGGACCTTATCGATTGAGACTACAAGAGACATAATTGATATATCGCTGCAGATGGAACCATGATCTTTGGATTGGATGCACCAAAGACGTATGATGAGCTCAATGATAAGGAGAAAAGAGATTCGATGTCGATATCGTGGCTTCAAACATTATACTTCAAGGTCTTCCAAAAGATATCTACAAGCTTATCAATCACAACACCAAGCCAAGGTCGTTTGGGATAATGTCAAGATGCTTCTCTCGGTTCGAATTAACCAAGGAAGACAGAGAATCACAGCTGTATGATGAATTTGAGCACTTCAAGATGAAACCAGAAGAGAGTATCTATGAATATTACGTGAGATTCCACAAGCTTGTGAATGATATGAGGAATATCAAAATGACTATGCCAAATATTCAACTGAACTCAAAGTTTGTGAACAACATGAATCCCGAATGGCACAAGTTTGTCACCTCTGTGAAGCTAACCAAAGGATTGAAGAACACCAACTATGAGCAATCAGATGCCTTCCTTCTTCGAATGAGAGACATGCTATGTTTGAACGAAGGATTCTTGAACAGCTCAAATCTAAGCAGGAGAAACTAGTTCGTCAAATGACTCTACAACTTTTACACCAATGTTGGAATTACCACCAAAGCTTCTCAAGTCATACCCATGGGTAATGGTAATTACAAGCTCATCCCGATCCAAAGATATAAGCCTCCCGACTCAAACACACTCATGGAAAACTTCATCAATCAACTGCTCTCATGGTTAGTCAAAACATGAACTCTCCCACACACCAACAATAACCTCATAACAAAGATCCAATCCACACAATCAAGCTACCGCCGAGATGGAAGGTTATGGTGCAACCAGTTCAAGAAAGGCAAGATGAACAGGAAGAGGTGGAGTTGGTAGAGGATATGTGGCAAATCGTAATCGTGGAAGGAATCCAAATCAAGGACAAGCAAAGCCAATCAAATGCTACAACCGTGGTGGTGAGGACATATTGCTAGGAACCGCACATCTCCAAAACGTCCACGTAATGCGTAATACTTCGAGACAAGATGTTGCTTGTGCAAGCTCGTGATAATGGAGCAACTTTGGATGAAGAGGAGTTGTTGTTTCTTGTCGAGGAAATGCCAAAACCTATGATGTCGATGTTGATGAACAACCAATTCAGAAATAGGTCACAATCATCAAAATGCCTTTCAAGTAGTCGATCGTGATGCATTTGACTCGATGTCGATGATGAACCCATCGCTCAAACAATCTTCATGGCTAGCATCTCACCTATGGTCTCTCCAAAGGTCTCTTCACCACAACAGTTGGTCCATCCAAAGACTCAATCATTTCGAGGTATTAAAACTATATGATGAAGTTGATGAGCAAAGATGCATAATAAAGTACAATCTCTTGAAACTTATGAATCGATATTGATAATGAGGGTAATAGCAATATTGTCCCATATGATCAATATGTGAAGCAAAGTGAAAGTGAGATTGTACCAAGTGATGCATCTTCCGCATCAATGATGACTATGTTTTGATGAATACACCGCATGTGCCTCGATGATTCTGTTATCTCGAATCGAATGCCTATAAAGAACAAGTTGCTATTTATGAACAACGTGCTAAGTTTGAGTTAACTACCCGTGAGCGTGAAATGGATGACCAAATGCGCATAATTATTAGAAAAGTAATTTTAGAGAAGAAGTGTTAAAACAAGAGTTAAATTCCTTACAAGAAAAGCTTTCTAAAATGCTAAGCAAAAGCAAGAACTTCAAGATAATGTTAAAGTGCTTAAACAAGAATTTAATGCTAAGGAATCAAAACTTTTGAATGATTTTTCCAATCTAAAGACTTTGAAAAACAAGCTTGAAAATAAGTTGTACGTACAAGGGAATACCATTCAGACTGCTCACTTGATCACTAAGCATAGAGTCTTAAGCGATAAGCATAGCATTCCCCTTGTTGAGGAACCTAATCCCGAGGTAGTTAAAAAGGCTAGAGCTGCTCATAAGGTATTGTATGATGGTAATGAGATTCTTAAGCCTAGGCAAACACCATCATGTGTTGGAAGCACGGAAGAGGATAGAAAATTAGATGATGCCTCTAGGGAGAAAATGGATAAGAAGCTTAACGATCCTGTGTGTAAAAAGGAAAACATAACGATAAAACCCCATGATTACACTAAGGAAAATTGGATCTCCTTAAACAAGTTTAAGCCTCAGACTCTATTAACCCCCGAACAATTGTTCGAAAAGGATATGGATATGCAAAAGTCGAAAATCTTGTTGCAAAAAACACTCCCCTTAGGAAAATGCTCAGCCATCGTGTATCCTCCAAATACACCAATGCATCTAGTTCCTAGATCGATTGCCACTAATAGCAAAACCTTAATCACCTATATGTTGTTTATCAACTATTTGTTGATTTTGAGAAGACATGTAAGAAGAGAATCACACCCACTGTGGATAATCGAGGGGAAAGGGTTTTGAGCAAACTAAAGAATGTTATTTAACTGAGGTCATGCCTTTCTTTAAACAATTAAAAGGTCAATTTGAGAGTCTTCAAAAAGGAATAAATTCAGATATTAAAGAAATGGAAAAGGAATTTGATGCAATGATAGTTGAGGTCAATGATTATGAACAGGAACTCAAATATAATGAAGTTGAAAGGAAGAACTTGCATATCTTAAATGAGAATTTGATTTCGAGTTGTGTTGCTCAAGATGTGTTTTATATCGTTACTAAGCACTCTATTATCGCTTCTCGATTTCATGAATTATCTATTGCATTGAAAGTTTCCCATGATCGTGTCATTGAGCTTGAAAACAAAAACTCGTAACTAAATGAGAAAATTGATCAGATGATCACGATAATTTGGTAAAACATCTTTCTAAACTAGAAGTTGAACATTTTGATTTGCAACTAAAATATCAACATCTTAAAGAAAATGTCAAAACCTCAAATATCAAGACATCCTCGATGTTCCGAGTTTGATGCGCTTTTCGATAAACAAACGTGACGAATGATTCAAGCTCATTGTAACACGATCGTAAAGTTGAAAGCCCAAATTTCACAATTAAAGGGTGAAAAGAACAATGTGACTGGCTCCCAAATGCCTCCTCCTTTAGATTCTCAAGATTCTCAAACTTTTCATCTTCAAAACTTGGTTAATGTTTTACAAAAGGAAAACGAGAGTTTTCTAGAAGAAAATGAAAAGTTAAACGACACTTTAAAGAGTTATATGATTCAATGAAAGTCACCGTGACAAGAACAACGAAAAATAACGCCTTTACAAAAGGAAATTGAGAATGAGGAGTCGTGAAAAGGAAACCGCCACTTGTCTTTAATGAGAATGTTGCATCAAAGTCATCCTCGATCGCAAATATATCGTGATCATAAATACATTCCTCCTCATCTTAGGAATAATGAACTTGTGTTTCATAACTATTTTGCTCACCTTAAGGATAGTCTAGAATGTCTCCGTGAGATTGTGGAAGAGGATTTCATAAATAAGCCGCTTGATAGAGAAATTAGGTTTGCTTGCATTCAAGCCAAACGATCTCAAGAGTCGCTAGAATGTTTAATAGCAACATGTCCTAAATCCTTAGGTGCGAAAGGTAAAGTCGTGATGCCTTGTTCTATGCCTAGTGCCAAGCATACAAACCATTCTATGCCCAAGATTAAGAAAGTGAACTCTAATGTGCCTTCAAGTAGTTTCGATCCCCGCACGCCTAGTTCAGAATGCAAAAGTAGATCAACCAACTAATGTTCCCATAATTCCTCTACAGAGTAATCATGACATAAAAGCAAGCGGGTCAAAGCCTCCGTGCAATACCAAGCAAGATAGGACCTCGCAAGCTAAGAATGTGCATTGGAAGAGAGTAGAAGATCACCCTAGGAATATTAAGTTTGAGTTGAATAAAACGAATCGTGTTGATTCTAGTATTAGCTATAAGCGCATCGTAATTAATTCAATTCGCTACTATCCGCAAACCATGTAATGATGATCGCTTGATTTTGTTACTAATCATGAATGTGGTGTGAATGATTTGTCTAATGTCACAAATGCCCGTTAAAATTGTTAATGTTAAAAATCAAGCTAAGAAGGCTAAAAGGCAAAGGCGAAAGAAAGTTAGAAAACAGTGGAAACCCACAGAAGGAAATTTAGTAATATAGGTTATCAATGGATACCCATCGCCGTAAGATTAATGAGTTGTGCCCTAAATTTGCTAAGTCAATGCCCACTAGAAAATGGATGCCCACCGGTAGAACTATTCCTTAAGAAGTGAACATACTTTGAATAGGTCAAATACGGACACTAGCATCGCATCTATTTCGATGATTCCATTGTTTCTACTCGATGCGGGTGTTCCAATCATCGTTATTAACCAAATGGAACCCATTCTTGCATGGGGATCCCAATTATCCGCTTATCCATTCTTGTCTCGTGTTCAACCGCAGATCGCTCAAATCGCTCGTGGTACCGGACTCAGCCGCTCCAAGCATATGACCGGAGATCGCCATGCTCATGAACTTCGTGAGTAAATTCATCGGATCGTTAGATTCGGAACCACCATTTTGGTGCAATTATGGGTTATGGAGATTATGTTGTTGGTAAAAGTGTAATCTCCGTGGTATATTATGTGGAAGGTCTTGGTCATAACTTGTTCTCTGTTGGTCAATTTCGTGATTCCGATCTAGAAGTGGCTTTTAGAAAACATACTTGTTTCGTTAGAGAACTTGATGGTGTGGAATTGTTAAGAGGAACTCGTGGTTCAAATCTATACACCATCTCTATCGAAGACATGATGAAGTCCTCTCCAATCGCTTGTTGTCAAAGGCTTCAAAACAAAGTCATGGTTATGGCATCGTCGCCTCAATCACTTGAACTTCGGCACCATTAATAACCTTTCCGTAAAGGATCTTGTCGAGGCTTACCCAGCATTAAAATATGAAAAAGATCATCTTTGTTCACTTGCCAATTGGGAAAAAGCACGAAATATGCCCACAAACCAAAACCCACAAACTCAAGAATGGAAGTTCTTCATACCCTTCATATGGATCTGTATGGACCAATGAGAGTGCAAACGATAAATGGGAAGAAATACATTCTAGTCGTTGTTGATGACTACTCGATTTACTTGGGTAAAGTTTTGAGGACAAAGGATGAAACCCGATGTCATCATCAAACTTATCAAACAAACTTCAGTTCGACTCAACAATACTGTTAGAATTGTTCGAATGCACAATGGCACGTAGTTTGTTAACAAAGACTTAATTCGCTTTTATGAAAGTGTTGGAATCACCATCAAAGAAGTGTTCCACGAACTCCTCAATGTAACGGTGTAGTTGAAAGACAAAATCGAACTCTTGTGGAAGCCGCAAGAACAATGCTAATTTATTCAAAGGTTCCAATGTTTCTATGGGCTGAAGCCATTGCCACTGCTTGCTACACCCAAAATCGTTCCCTTATACACACCTCTCATGGAAAAACTCCATATGAACTTGTCCATAAACGAAAACCTGATTTATCCTACCTTCGTGTGTTTGGTGCTTTGTGCTATCCAACAAATGACGGTCAAGATTTAGGTAAATTAAGAGCTAAGGCGGACATTGGAGTTTTTGTAGGTTATGCATCAAACAAGAAGGGTTACCGAATCTACAACAAAAGAACTCGAGATATCATGGAAACTATTCACGTCACGTTCGATGAGTCGTCCGCAAATGGCTCCGTGACAATCCAGCCTCGACCCGCATTTCAACCTTCATCAAGTAGTCCTATCGCTTCTACCCTTGTTTCAAATCCTCACCAAAGAACTCCTTATGTACCTCCTTCAAGATGATTTGAAGAAATTATTTGATCCAATGTTTGATGAACACTATGAGCCAAGTGCTAATGATATGTCAATTCCATCAACAGAGGTCGCTTCTATCCCTCGCCAATGAAGTTAACCTTCGCCAATGTCATTAAGTCAAGAAGCGCTTGTCGCCGATCACTCTGTCTCATCAACAAATCATCAATCATCAAGTGTACATCATGGAATTGTTTCGCATCAATGATGGAGATAATCCCTTTGCTACTCCTCAAGATGCCCCTTTGAAAACATATTTGCTCCTCGAATCATCATCGAACCATCTTCATCGAGATATCGACTGCTACTTCAGCCTCAACAACAACCACATGAACACCTTAGAAAATGGACACATGATCATCCATTGGACAACATCATTGGAAACCCTCTCGTCCAAGATCCACACGGAAACAACTTGCAACCGATGCCTTATGGTGCTTCTTCAACTCCGTACTCTAAGGTCGAACCAAAAGATGTTAAACCGCCATGAATGAAGACAATTGGTTCAATGCCATGCAAGAAGAAATTCATGAGTTTGATCGACTAGATGTATGGGAATTAGTACCGCCCCGATTGTGCTATGATCATTGCTCTAAAGTGGATCTTCAAAGTAAAACTTGATGAGCATGGTGATGTTTTAAAGAACAAGGCTCGATTGGTTGCAAAAGGATACCGCCAAGAGGAGGGTATTGACTTTGAAGAATCATTTGCTCCAGCTTGCTCGATCGAGGCAATCGTAATCTTCTTGGCTAATGCCGCAAGTAAGAACATGGTAGTCTATCGATGGATGTAAAGACGGCTTTTCTTAACGGAGATCTTAAAGAAGTCGATACGCCGCCCAACCTCAAGGCTTTGTGAATCCGAGCATCCTACTCACGTCTATCGCTTGAAGAAGGCTTTTACGGTTTGAAGCAAGCTCCAAGGGCATGGTATGATACGCTATCAAAGTTTCTTCTATCTACCGGATTCAAAGAAAGGAGCAGCTTGATCCGACATTGTTCACCGTAAAGTCGTGCAAACATTTAATTCACGCTCAAATATATGTTGATGATATTATTTTTGCCTCGACTGACCCCAATGAATGTGACCATTTTTCCAATGAAATGGGTTCCAAATTTCAAATGTCAATGATGGGACAAATGTCATTTTTCTTGGGATTACAAATTTCACAAAGTCCCGGAGGCATTTTTATAAATCAATCTAAATATGCAAATGAGATTTTAAAGAAATTTGGATTTGATTCTTGTGACCGCTGACACTCCCATGATAGAGCGTACTAAACCGGATGAGGACCACTCTGTGGATCATGGTAGACCAAACGAAATATCGTAGTATGATTGGATCCTCGATGTACCTCACACCAAGAGACCGTATATTCTGTTCATTGCTTGCATGTGTGCTAGATATCGTGCTAAGCCTACCAAAAGCACCTTGAAGCGGTTAAACGGGTCTTTCGGTATCTCCAAGGAACCATCAATATGGGACTTTGCACCAAGGACACCGGTATGTCACTAATGACCTATGCAGATGCCGATCATGCAGATGTCAAGATACACGTCAAGCACGTCCGAGGTGCTCGCTTTTGGGTGATAAGCTTGTGAGTGGTCTTCAAAGAAACAAATGAGTACTTCTATTTCCTCTACAGAGGTTGAATACATAGCCATGTCATCTTGTTGTGCTCAAATCCTATGGATGAGATCCCAATTATCCGACTATGGCTTTGAATTCAACAAAATCCTCTGCATCGTGATAATAAAGTGCCATTGCTCTCTCATGCAACAACGCTCAACACTCAAGAGCAAAGCACATCGACATTCGACATCATTTCATCGTGGAGCAAGTAGAAAACGGTGTGGTGGAACTCTATTTTGTGAGGACCGAATACCGCTAGCGACATCTTCACCAAAGCTCTTCCTAGAGAACGCTTTGAGTTTATCCTCCCACGACTTGGTCTAAAGAGTCTTCAACCGAAACACTCAAACGCCTTCAAGAGGAAGACGAGGAGTAAAGGTCTTTCTTCATCCATCTCTTGTAAATATTTATTCGAAAAGCAAAATACAAAATTACAAAACCTACAAAAAGCAAATAGAAAAATATAAAACTTTCAAAATCCATAAAATTAGAAAATCTTGAAAATCCCAAAAATATTGTAGTTTGTCATGTTTTTTTTGTTTTTTCGATTCGATATCATCTACGGATTTTGTGTTGTCATTCAAAGAATGACACGGACTTTAGATGTTGTTCAATGTTCGAATGTTTATAAAAAAAATCAAAAAATTAAAAAAATGTTTTTGAGAGAAAGTGAAACTATGGTTTATTGTCATTTCAGGCAGTAACCCGTTTTTCAAAGAAAGAACAGAGCCATGCTTTATCCTAAATCTTCAAATCTCATGCTCTGATTCTATAAACAATCAATTGATATCTAATGAAAACTAATAGCTTTGAAAAATAACTCGGACTCTATTTTTGAAAATCATATGGTCTTAACATTTGTCAAAATATCTATCTCTCAATCAACAACTTATGTCATTGATTGAGGGGGAGAATGATTTCAATTAAATCAAAAGGTTATTTGTCATACAATTGTTTTCAAAAGATAATCATGCATGTTTAATCAATGGAGTGTAAAGTCTCAAAATCCGATCCTTATCGCTTAAAATGTTTTCATAATCAAGTCACAATTCTCCTCAAAAGCTTTCAAAATCAATTTAATCTACAGAGATCACAAATCTCAAATGATTTGAAAATTGTGATCGGGGAGAATTTGTGATTTAAATTGATTTAAACCGATAATTCGATAAATGGTTTCATAAGTGTTTAGCAAGCTTTCCTCCCACATGTGCCAAACGATTTCAAATTTTCCATGCACATGTTGAGGGGAGCATCTTTTAAACCACAAAGAATTGAAACGTGATTGATTTGTCTCTAAGTGCAGTTCCTTCTAATATGTGCAAAACTCTTTCAAACCTCGAGGCACATATTGAGGGGAGCAAACTTATGAAAACCTCATCCTTCCCCAATATGCTTTATCTACTTGATTTGATCAAGGAAGTGATGTTGATATCTTTAGAAAATGGTAATCAAAGAAGTTAATTCTTCCTCTTGCCTCCGTGTGCCAAAACGATTTCAAATACATGATGCACATGTTGAGGGGAGCTCTTTTCTAAAAATATCAAAACAATTCAGTACAAAATGCTTTGATAATATATCACAAGTATCCGGATTGATTTTCAAATGGTTTTCAATTGGTTCCAATGGCGTATGAACAATACCAAATAGACCGACCAAATTTACTTTATGTATGGTGATATAAGGATGATAAGGTTAGGTATTTGTTCCCATGATCCGCCGAACCGGAGGGATCTACCCAGGACAATCCACTAGATAGTGTAGAAGTCCTTAGGTATGATGAAAAAGGAGAAAAGTGAGATATGGGAAGAGTGCGGATCGAGACAGAGCTAGTAATCGAATAAACCCAACAAGGTTCTAGTTATGAAGTCTCGTAAGCATCAAGGGGTTGAAGAATGAAAAGAAATGAATGGAAAAGGGTGAAAAGAAATAGCCTCCAATTATTCAACCTTAGGCGTAAACCGGTTCAATTCATATGCTACCGGTGGTTACTAAGGTAACACCGGTATTGAAGACAAGACGTCATGGACCCAAAGGACGACCGCACTAAACTTCCCAAACTACTCAAGTTCCTCTTAAAAGGGCTTGTTTCATTCTCACGGGAACCCACATAATCTATCGACTTTTCTTAGAGATTGTTGATATTGAAGAAGGAGACCCTCCCTAGTCTCCGATATAGGAAACCAAATATGCACTATTGAGTCTAGAGCCACGAGATCATCAAATAAATCTCATTAGGACACTGTCTATGAAGACTCTCTGCTTCACACAATGTGGAAAGAGAGATTATATCTTATGAGTCCCACGATTATCCTTGTGGTATTGCCGTAACATCCGAGTGATATGCAAACATATTCACAATGAAGATGGAAAGCCTTCTCGAGCCAACATCAAACAAGCTCCTCGGTGGGTGGCATGTGAGATCTATCCAATAGATCAACCATGTGACAACCGAATGTAAACAATGGGGCGATTCAATCTTTTGAATCAATCCTCGTTCAAAGTTATGGATTGACGGATACCTTTGAAAACCGGTCGTTGTGCTTAAAATCTTTTCTCTAGCACATCGATCGTATTAATGTTTCAAAATTTAAAAGGTGTTTATGATTGATAATTGATTTTCATTAAAACCTTCGTTGTATTGCAAAAACACTTTATTGAGCAAGACACGATTGTTTTTCAAATCATTTTCATCAATCGCTGAATCTCAATTACCGGTTCACTCACTCCGTGTTGTCTTCTTTGAGACGTTCCGGTTTGAGAACAGCTAGAGCACCGCGAAACCCCGTCAAGGAAATTCTTCGAATTATACCGATCACAGCAAGATTTGTATCGATCAACGGGAACCGTGGGTCGGTACCTCAATTCAACGAAGTGATCAAAGACACTTTCGTGCACTTTATTGCTAACGTTGTATGCGTGTACGCCCGACGCTTGCAAATGATCGTAATGAAGCGGTCAATCCATAGCCGCATGCTCACACAACACATTCATTTCTAAAGAAATCATGATAAGTGCATCAATGACTCGATATTTTCACTCCATGCTTCGCTATCACGCAAATATCATGAATCAACTAAAGCTTCCGCTACTCGATGAGAAGAAATCATGATCCGTAATGTGAGCATGTCGGTCCAAAATGTCACAACATCACATAATACCAACACCACAAAGGATGAGTCGAGATTTATGATAGCCGATGATCTCAATGTCGGCTCAAAACTCATTATCACGTGGATCGCTTAAAGACCTCCACTTGGATTATCCAAACATGCAAAATGAAGAATCAAAGACTACGAGCTATCGAGCAAAGAACAGAACAAGAATCCAAGAACAATCTTAATGTAATATCTGTTTGTATTCAATGTATTTTTGAGGTGACCTCCTTAGGGGAGATTGTTAGGATTTAGTAAATCCAGTTATTAAAGTGTCGGTCACCTCAAGTATATGTAATCGTTAGAAAGCTCGTAGTCGTAGTTATTTAAAGTTAAGTAGTATTTAGTTAAGTAACACCGTGGAGGACGGACGGGTCTTTACCCACTGTATGCCTGATCCACAGCCCGTAGGTGGCGATTTGTGTAAGACTATAAATACTCTCTACCTCCCAAGGTAGAGAGTTGGAGCTCATAATAATACTTTCATTTTCTCTCACTAAGTTCCCAAACCTCTAACTCTTTCTCTCTCTAAAACCTTAAGTTATACGCCTACTTGTGATCATGTATTGATGTGTTTTTGAAATCCAATTTGTTAACGATTTTGTCCTAGTTTTGCTTAGTAGGTTTGTTACGAGATCATCGTTAATGATCTCCCTTATGTCTGATGTGAGTCCCCGCCATCAAGCAATATGCCATCATCAACTGAATAGAGTTAACTTGTTCGCTGGATGAGTGGTTCCCACGAGAACCTCGAATCACAAATGTGAACAGGATCTTCCAGCCGCGGTAAAGAGTTCTTGGTGATCGGGATTCGCCCAAACACTTTGGATCTAAAACAATTTTTTTAACCCATCCTTAATCGTGGAAGGTTCGTGATGAGCAACATAGTTACTAGTATTATAGTCGAGCCTGTTGATGTACAAAACGCTTTATAGTCCGTGACCGACTTTTCCCCGTTAAAGACCGAACTTGATGAGATACTCCCGAGTGGTCTAAGGTCTGCCTCATCACCGAGGGTATCGGGTCATAGGCCACAACAAGTTGCCCAAAACTCCCTGAGGAGGTTTTGGTACAGTATAGAAGAAGACTGAGTAAAGGCATGTTTTAGTGGGCAGTTGAATAAGAATTTCATGCTTCCCTTATAGGCTGGGACATCAGGGGGTATTCAAAATTACCTATAACGTTGTTAGATTTGAATTCAATATTTTCAAGATCGCCCACCCACTGAGGTGCAAAATGAAGGCTTTGTGTTCTTGCCATATCCATTGAAAGATTTTAGGGTTTCTAAAAATATTTGACAAGGACAATCAACAAGTTGAAAAACTTTTGAGTTTGGTGAAGAAAATTTTGTAAATGATTTACGAGAAGATTTTTGTTAAAATCGGTTGAAGTTATAAATAACACACAAGTTTTTCCGGGTTTGAGAAAGAGTTTTGATGAGTTTTGATGCGTAAATATTTTGTGTGTGTTTTGATGTTTTGAGGGTTTTTATAGAGTGGTGAGAGGGTAGGTTTTGCACTAATGAGGATTTGTATAGTTGGTTTTGAAAATGTTTCATTTACCTCATTTAATGCCACCACTTCACTACCCGCAGATATGATAACGCCACACGCTTGGTGCGCTCGGGGTCAAAGGAACTTCCTTTTCGTCGAGCAAGTTTTCAACACCCTAGGCAAAGGAACCTAATCGTTGTAGTGTAGTATTAGGGTAAGCCACGGTATTGATATCGTTCTCTAAGGGAATAGGAATGCTAGTGAGAAGTTACTACGCTAAGGTTGGGGTTGAGGAAGATTATTTTTATCTTTTATATTTTTAAGAAAAGGAAAGGTACGAATCTCGGGTTTGGATTTGGGGTTGGTATTTCACCGATTACTCTACTTATCTAATTATCTAATCTAAGGTGTATGTAGTCTATGTCTAATTATTGTGTGCTCGTATGATGGTTTAAAGATGTGTTTACTTAGGTTTTATTACTCCTTAATTATCTCCTATTGATGGTTGAATTGTCACGTCCTTATTCTTAATCGCGTTGTGTGTCTAAAGTCGTAGGGTATGCGTTTGTCCCTAACTCTTTGAAACTACCAAAGGGTCTCGCCTACAAAATCTCTAGGAATTATAAACTCTAACTCTAAGGTACTCTTTGGATGGTTTAGCCTACAACTACTCTAGGTGTTATAGTCTAAGGTTCACAAAGATTAATCAAGCATTAACTACACAACGAATGACCTATCGCATTACTAGATCATTAACAATTAAGATAAGAGACAACCAATCAATATTCAATAGTTAAGTTTCATATTCCTAAGCAAACACACAAGTAAATTAGCCGGACATGGAGAACATGCAAGCATACACACAAGTAATTGAAGACATAATTGAATTAATGAAGTAAAACACTTATCTTGATGTAAGATAGGGTTTGGAACCCTAAAATATCGTATAAGACAACCTTGGTTCGGTTTAGGTTTTACTCCAAAAGACTACACACCGAAAACTAAAAATTCGGATTCTATATATAAGATTACAATCGCGACGCGCCACCTTATGATTTGTGACGCCGCCGGTCGCCGTTATTAGGGTTTCATCTTGGCCACGTTAGTCTTGCGACGGCGCCACCTTATGCTTGTGACGCCGCCCCTTCAGCCTCGACGACCGTCTCGATCAAATCTAGGCCGCCCGAGTTGCGACGACCTACTCTTTTAAAGCCCGACACCGTCACTTGTAAATAAGCAATTTGGCATCGATCGTCACAAAAGTGATGCGACGGCGTCACAGATAACACCGACGCCGCCCCTTGTGTTTCAAAGCACTGAGTGTCTCGATTCTTGACTTTGGCCATTTTCTTCAGATATCCGCGCCTTTTCGTCCAAATAAGTGCCATTCCAAGAATTTGCCTTCAAGAGACCTAAAAGTGAAAAGGAACGATATTAAGTAATAACGGATACAAAAGTGATCAAATAAGGGCTTAAACGACCCTCAAAAGGTACATTTTAAAACCTTATCAAATATCCCTACACTTGGTATTTGCTTGTCCTCAAGCAAATGTGCTTTTAGCCAATTAATTTATAAGTTGGGGTCATGAAGCATTGGTTTAAAACAATCCACAACACATATAAGCCCAAGAAAGTCATAACAAGCACGGAAATTACATACTAGCACCTCACATGGGGTGTTTGGATACTCACATCTCTCGGGTGTATATGAAATATAACAAGTTGGAAATGGAAGATAAACACTCATTAACCGGTCCTAGTACATAGATTACCATAGGCTTGAGAATAGATCAAACCTCCATCGCTTTGGCGTAAGCACCTAGGAAAGACTATCAAAGAGGTCTTTAAAGGGTTGTAATGTTAGGCTTACGGTAGGGAAACAAAGGGTTTGGTGGGATAGGCTATTTAGTGGTGGCAAGTCAAAAATCTTTATGTTACAAGCATACGAAGAATGGCGTTGCTAAGCCAAGACTCGACACTCTAAACTCTAGATAACCGAAACAAACAAACATAAATTTAAAGATAGATGTAGGATGGTAGCCGTATTTTTTTTTTTTTTTTTTTTTTTTTTTTTTTTGAACACTCTATTTTTTTTTTTTTTTTTTCTTTTTTTTTTTTTTTTTTTTTTCATACACTTTTACTCTACCATCCTCTACGGTAACATCAAAATGATAGGGATTTATAGGCACATCCCTACACTTGAGTTTTTATTACTCTAACACTAATTTGACCCGAATTGAAAAGATCAAAACACTTGGAGTACATTATTACGCAAATAAAGGGAATTTGAATTTAACGTTCCCTTCCCGTCATTTCATAAACTTTAACTTTTCCCATGAGTCCCAATCGTCCCAAAACTGTGTACAAAGGATATGACTCGACTTAGCAACTTATGCAAGCAACTAGATAATTGAACTAAGGGTTTAGTGTGATAACAATAATGCACTAAAAGTGAGTGCATACAAGGTAGGCTAAGGCGATTTGGGTGTACATTTGGGGGTGGGGTGTAAACAATGCTCTTCATTGATATTCCGGAAAACCGAAACATCACGAGAACCGCGAAAAGGATAGGCTCTGAGGGGTTAACTAGGGTATCGTGTACTAAAGATGAGTACAACGCAAAGGTGTGGGGAATTACTCAACCGATGTGGAAGAAGTAATTATATTACGGTATCAAACAAGGGTTATCCTAATGCCTCTTATCATTTAGTTATTCCTAACTACACAAGTGTAGTCTTACTAGCGATCTCGGATGCATCACAAAACAAGTTCTAGAATCTATTATACTACCGGTTCACACACTAAGCATTAAAGATGAATGCTTTAATTCCTACTAATCTAAGGGCGATCCTCACATTTTGGGTGGAATTTAAGTGGTAAAGGGTTTTGTGCTAGTCATATAACTTCCTATCCGTGAGACGCTTTTGTTAAGACTAATGGCCCACTCCTATATGTCATGAAAAATTAAAAATTTGGTGCCAAAATTACCCTAACCGACATTTTCTCATGGTTTATTACACAAATGCAATTGGACAAAGCAAATAATCAAGGATAAGCATAGTTTCAAAGTTCCTGCTTTATTTTCCTCCCTACACTTAAACCGAACATTGTCCCCAATGTTCCCGAAAGTATCAAAGTTATGATAATAGAAGGTAATTAAAAACGAAAGAAACTAATACTCCCCGATTAGCTCGGTAGGATCCGTGTAAAGTGGTGGTTAAATCCTTTTCAAGAAGAATGTATGCGTGAAAAGCTCCTTCCAATCTTATGTATCTTCTTCTTGATAAATTAAACCCGCACACTTGAAGAAAACAAACGAAACCTTCGTAAAATCGGCGGTAATAATATATATAAGACTCTATTAAACTAGGATATAATGCTTGTGGAATGGATGTTTACTGAATTTCTCGGAAAATTAAGACCGAAAATTCCAAAAATTTATAAGTAGCTCGTAAAACGAGAAAAAGTAATCGTTGTTTTGCTCCTTCCCGACGCCGTCAGTTGCGATCTCGACGCCGTCAAAGTTATCCCGACAAAACCGGTCTCGCGATTTTTGGAAAAATTCGGAAAATTTACATCTTTAGAATCGGAAAATTTTTCGCAAAACATCCATTATGACTCGATACAAGCATTTGACTTGAACAAACACACATGTATATCTTTTAAATAATTGTAATTCTCATGTTCACGTTTCTTTTGAAAACGTGTGTAATCCTCCCTACACTTATCCCTTATGTAAAATACCTTTATATGTAATTAAGACGAGGTTAAAGACAAAATAAAGCATTTTACAAATTCAAACATGAGAATAAACAATCAATAAAAGATATATGACACACAAATAAAATGAAAACAAATACACATGGGTTGCCTCCCAAGAAGCGCTTTGTTTTGTTCGAGTCACGAGCTTGACTCTACCCTTATTTAACGGATAAAGGGAGGTTTTCCCACACTTAAGCTTAAGTGCGGGTGATAGTAGCGATACACACCCTTAGGGTGGAAATTTGCTACGTGAGGAGAGGGTGATGGGTGATTTATATGCTCAAAGGAGTGTGCTCCATTCATTATAACCTTACCTAATTCTATTGGTGTAGCGGGTGAATCAAATCTCTCTCCTAAAAATGGATCATCTTCTATCAACTTCAAAAGATTCTTAGTTAAGGATCCATCTTGACCTAATAAACCCGGTTTAAACCCATAATGTTTCTTGTTATCAACCATGAATGGGTGATATAAGTGTGTAAGGTCATGGGTTACTCCTATATTAGCTTCCACTCTACATGGCCTAGAGTCTACCACCTTTATCAAGCAACTACCCGGACTATTTATTTTGATGGGTGGATTGGGGCCTAATTCAATTCCAAGATTCACATCTAAAGACGGAAAATTGGGTAAGGTTTTTGGTTGAGGCTCCGGTTCATCAAAATTAGGAACTTCCCTAGGACTAAGAGAGAGGTCATGACAACAAGCATCTAAACCTACATTCTCTAGTGGCATTTGGTCCAAAGGTTCTATATCAATCGGGGTTCCTATAGTCTCTTCTACTTCTTCCGGGTAAGTTATAGGCGATGTGTGTTCCTCAAGTGATGGTAGGGCTTGTGGGCTTGGAGTTTCCACCTCATTCTCCATTATATCTAGATCTCCTAAAAGTTCATCATGTGTTTTAGTATGATCTAACCCAAATACACTCCTAAGTATCTCAAATCCTTCTTTAGCCATTTCAAATTCTTGGTCCGATTCATAAGAATCATTCTCAAAAATTTGATCACTATGTTCTATTTGCCTAAAGGATTCCTCACGCGTGTCATATGTTTTGGTGAAATCTATCCCACGCATGCAACTAGGCAATTCAACTATAACCATCTCACAATCTTGTTCGGGTTTAGGTTCCATGTTCTTAAAAACTAGGTCTTTTGATCATGATGCCTAAGGTTGGATAAATCCTCCTTATCCATTTCCTCAAGTTGTGACAATTGATGGTTTATGCTTAGGAGGCTTTTCTCAAAATTTTCCGTAGGGTCTCACTAAAAGGAGTTGATTCTAACAATGATCGTTGAATAGAAGCCACACAAGCACAAAATTTATCAAATCCATCCAACCTTACACCCGCCTCCTTTGGATATCTCTAAGATCACTCACAAATTCATTAGAACAATAAAAGCAATCCAATCTATGAAATTCAATTGTTCCTCATTTGTTAATGATTCAAATGCAACTTCACTTGCCATAGCGACAAATGAAAAGGGTTTTACGAACACAAACACAAAGAAGGGGATAGACTACAAGGAAGCTAAAATGAGAAAAAGCTTACTTGATAGGAATCAAGCAAGGAAACCTAAACGAGGTGGACTCCTAACTAGCTATTCTATTCCCCGCGGCGCCCAAAACTTGATAACGCTACACGCGTCGCTCGGGGTCAAAGGAACTTCCTTTTCTTCGAGCAAGTTTTATAACACCCTAGGCAATGAACCTAATCGTTGTAGTGTAGTATTAGGGTAAGCCACGGTATTGATATCGCTCTCAGGGAATAGGAATGCTAGTGAGAAGTTACTACGCTAAGGTTGGGGTTGAGGAAGATTATTTTTATCTTTTATATTTTTAAGAAAAGGAAAGGTACGAATCTCGGGGTTTGGATTTGGGGTTGGTATTTCTACCGATTACTCTACTTATCTAATTATCTAATCTAAGGTGTATGTAGTCTATGTCTAATTATTGTGTGCTCGTATGATGGTTTAAAGATGTGTTTACTTAGGTTTTATTACTCCTTAATTATCTCCTATTGATGGTTGAATTGTCACGCCCTTATTCTTAATCGCGTTGTGTGTCTAAAGTCGTAGGGTATGCGTTTGTCCCTAACTCTTTGAAACTACCAAAGGGTCTCGCCTACAAAATCTCTAGGAATTATAAACTCTAACTCTAAGGTACTCTTTGGATGGTTTAGCCTACAACTACTCTAGGTGTTATAGTCTAAGGTTCACAAAGATTAATCAAGCATTAACTACACAACGAATGACCTATCGCATTACTAGATCATTAACAATTAAGATAAGAGACAACCAATCAATATTCAATAGTTAAGTTTCATATTCCTAAGCAAACACACAAGTAAATTAGCCGGACATGGAGAACATGCAAGCATACACACAAGTAATTGAAGACATAATTGAATTAATGAAGTAAAACACTTATCTTGATGTAAGATAGGGTTTGGAACCCTAAAATACTATACAAGACAACCTTGGTTCGGTTTAGGTTTTACTCCAAAAGACTACACACCGAAAACTAAAAATTCGGATTCTATATATAAGATTACAATCGCGACGGCGCCACCTTATGATTTGTGACGCTGGTGGTCGCCATTATTAGGGTTTCGCCTTGGCCACGTTAGTCTTGCGACGGCGTCACCTTATGCTTGTGACGCCGTCCCTTCCTCGACACCGTCTCGGATCAAATCTAGGCCGCCCGAGTTGCGACGACCTACTCTTTTAAAGCCCGACACCGCCACTTGTAAATAAGCAATTTGGCTATCAGATCATCACAAAAGTGATGCGACGGCATCACAGATAACACCGACGCCGTCCCTTGTGTTTCAAAGAACTTGAGTGTCTCGATTCTTGACTTTGGCCATTTTCTTCAGATATCCGCGCCTTTTCGTCCAAATAAGTGCCATTCCAAGAATTTGCCTTCAAGAGACCTAAAAGTGAAAAGGAACGATATTAAGTAATAACGGATACAAAAGTGATCAAATAAGGGCTTAAACGACCCTCAAAAGGTACATTTTAAAACCTTATCGAGAGGGATGAAGTGGAGTTCTATGTCTCCATTGGCACAACATCCTCGCAGCATACCACATATTCACTCAATCAAGACATAGCCACCGATTGTTGCTTTTAGCTCTCTAATGCACTGCCTTTCCTCCAAGAAATTGACAGACCCCGAGGTACTTTTTCTGTCCATGTTGCACCTGATAATCGAGTCGAATACCCTTTGAGGTCAAACCCCGAGTACTTTGGATAGTAAAGTCCAAGGCTTGGAGTTCCCTTCGTGTATTCGAGGATTCTTTTGGCTGCAGTGAGATGGGATTCTTTGGGATTGGACCGATATCTTGCTATTAGATAGACCGAGAATTGTATGTCCGGTCCGAAGCATGAAGATACATCGGTGAGCCTACAATCCTCGAAATGAGTTTGGTTGATCGATTTTCCAGTGAGATCAGTCCAAGGTTGTTAGGAGGGACCATTGGTGTCTTCACCGAAGCACACCGAGATTTCATATTTCTTCAAGATATTTCGTATACTTTCTTGACCGATGGAGACCTTTATCGCTTTTCTCGATTTGTAGTCCAAGAAAGTAAGTGAGTTCACCCATCATGCTCATTTCAAACTTCTTTGTCATCGCTTTTTCAAACTGCTTGCAAAGAGTATAATTTGTTGAGCCAATGATGATGTCATCAACATACACTGGACTAGTATCACATCTTGTTTTATCCTCAGATAAACAAGGTGTTGTCTATCTTTCCTCCGACAAACTTGTTTTGAATCGAAAGTCGAGAGAGTTTCATACCATGCTCGGGAGCTTGTTTAAGTCCATATAGGGCTTTGTCAAGCTTCGGACATAGTCGTGAATTCACTACTCTTAAAGCCGTGGAGGTTGTTGAACATACACATCTTCCTTGAGTTCACCGCTCAGAATGCACTTTTTACATCCATTTGGTAAACTTTGAAGTTCATGTAGGTAGCAAATGCAAGGAAGATCCCGATGGATTCCATTCTTGCAACAGAGTAAATGTCTCATCATATTCGATGCCTTCTTGTTGATCGTAACCTTTGGCTATAATTCGCTTTGTTTTTAATGACAAGTGCTGTTTTCATCATTTTGTTTCGAAACCCACTTCATTCCTATGACAATGACATCCTCGAGGACATTTGATCAAGGTCATGACCTTGTTTTTATCAAACTGCTGAAGTTCTTCTTGCATAGCTCGAACCCACTTGGATGTTTTAGAGCCTCGTTGACACTTTTGGGTTCTATTTCGATAGAAAATCAAGATATAGACATTCATTGGTTGAAGTCAGTTAATTTAGCACCATGCTTCTAGTGAGCATGCCCTCAGTGGGTTCACCAATGATGTTTACAAGCTCAATGTCATGAGATCTTGTCCACTTACTTTGTGGTCTAGGATCTAAGCTTGAAGAGGTCACTGGAAACTTATGAGTGAGTTCAGGTGCAGGAGCCACAAAATCATTTAGATCATCTGTTGAGATGCTTTGTTCAGGTTGGGTTTCCTGAATCACATGTTCCTGAACATTTTGTTCAGTATTACCTATCCCAGTAGGGACCGATTGATTTTCAGTGACTTTACTGATAGTTGGTTGAGGAAGGTTGTGGGGTAAGACATAGTATGAGATGTCAGCATCAGCTTGATATGAGGAATTGATTTCAGTGTTGAACTCATCAGGAGGATATCTTGTTGAGTCATCCTATTTCCTCCACTGAGGTATTGGTGAATATGATGCTTTTTGCACTTTCATCAAAGGTGACATGAAAGGTTTCCTCAACGTGTTGTCTTCTGGTGTTAAACACCCTGAAGGCTTTAGAGATCATGAGTAACCTAGAAATACCCATCATCGCCTTTTGCATCAAATTTGCCTAAGTGATCCTTGTGATTGTGAATGAACACATGACACCCAAACACATGAAAGTAGTCGATATCGAAGTCTTCCTTGAAGATCTCATATGGGGTTTTGTTATGTATTTTGACAATGATTGACCTGTTTTGAGTTTAGTAGGTCGCTTTTGACCGCTTCACCCGTAAATGTTTGTGCTTGCATTTGAGAGTTCTAGCGACCTCAATGAGAGTTCTGCTTTTCCTTTCACCTACCCTATTTTTTCGGGTGTAAGGAGATGTAAAGTTTTGGGAGATTCCTTTCATCACAAAAATTTTCAAGCTCTTGATTTCGAACTCAAGACCATTGTCGGCTCGATTTATTTAACAAGTAATGTCATTCGGTTTTCAATTTTCCCGATGAATGACATTATTGTATCACCGCTCGACTCTTTTGGAAAGAAAGTATACCCAGTGTATCTCGAGAACTCATCAACAATGACAAGTGTATACTTCTCATGTCGGATTGATCTTGGACCGATTGTGTCCAAACAGATCCATGTGTAGGAGGTAAAGGCAACTTTGATGGAGAAATTTTGTTTTGTTTTGAATGATGCTCGTGGTGTTTTCCTTTTCACAGTCGAGCAAGGTTTGTCTTTGCAAAACCAAAGTGATGGTAAGCCAAGGACTTTATTTTGTTTTGCCAAGTTGTTGATGTTTTTGAAATTTAAGTGATAGAGTCTCTTGTGCCATAGCCAGTTGACAGTTTTAGTGGCTTTGGGAAAGAGACAAGTTCCATCTTGAGAGAGTGTTGACATGCCTAAGACATAAACATCATCTCTCCTAGGAGCTATCAAAACAACTTCTTTGTAGGCATTGAAAATGGTACCTTGTTTGTCATTGAATTGCACAATGTACTCAGCATCACATAATTGACTGACACTGATGAGATTGTATTTTAGACCATTGACATAAGCTATTCTAGAGAAAACTATCCCATTGCAGTTTACCGAACCATAACCTTCAGTGGTACATGATGAGTTATCACCAAATACTACGTTGGGTCCTGGTTCCTTTACATACTTGTGTAGATACTCCTTAACACCAGTCATGCTTCTTGAGCATCCACTATCTAGATGCCAAATAGGCTCCCTGGCATGTCTCTGCACAAATAGTAAACTGAATTAGTTTCTCTTGCTGACCCACATGCTAGTAGGCTTGGGTCTAAAGGTCTGCTTGAATTTGGCAATTGACTCATGGTCAGTGGTTGAGTGCATTGTGCTACCACAAGTTTTACCTTTGGTAACTGAGGATGACTCAGTGATTCAGGGTTGCTTTGAACTTTTCCTTGCTTGGATGACACTGTCATGCTGGGATGTCTCATGAGCTGGATTTCCAAAAATATCACAGCATGTGTTCATGAGACAATCATCAGGATGATGATCATTGAAGCCATAGTGTGGACAAGGAGGAAAGGGTTTTGCAATATGCCTGTGAGCTTGTTTGGAGGTTGAAGCATTTTGATGACCAGCTTTGGTGTGTCTTGCTTCACTGAATGAACTTATATCGTAAGTGATCGTAAGTTCGTGATCATCCTTTTGTAGATCATACAAGAAAGGATTCGTAGCAATTATCGCTGGTATGATGGTATAATGGCATAGATCACACTTCCGCCTAGGTTTGGTGTTTGATTTTGACTTTGAGGAACTAGAGGAGGCCGACTTTGGTTCCTTTATTGAATCGGGAGCTTTTTCGATGGATTCCATATTGTCACCAACTTCCTCACAAGTTCGATCGATTGTCGGATTTGGTCCGCCTTCGATGGGAACCGAAGATGTGGAAGTCTCGTGGGAGTTGAATCTTGTTGGATTGGTTTTTGGTCTTTTCGTGATGGTTCTACCAAGTCCAGACCTTTCTTTTGGTGAATGAGGGTTGAATTGTAATGGAGTAAGCTCGTAGCTAGGTGCAAAGACCAAGAGGTTTAGGGGTGGAAGCGGTGCTTGAGATTCTCGCTTGACTTAGAGATGTGTTCAAGACTACTGGGCACATCGTGAGTCCAAGCATGCTCTTTAGAGCTTGGCTTTCGTGCTCTAGTATTCTTCCGTAATCGAAATTTGGAAGCTTACTCGTGATTAACCCGCTCAACCCAATCATTGGACTTGGGTAATGACAACATATTGGTAATCATGCCACCAAACACAAATGGTTTTGGACCTTGTTAATACAAATAAACCGTAAAAACGCTTATTAATATTTTGCGATCTCTTTGTGTTTTGTTGATAACATATATAATGTTGTCTTAAGTATAATTATAAGGATACATGTTATTTTTGTAAAGCATTTACATATAATCTTTTAAATACAAAATGTAGTAACTAAAGCATTTGTTGTAATAGTTAATTAGGATGGGTAAAATCACAACCCATGGATCTTAACCCATACCCAAAGAGACTTGATACAATGTATACTTAGATACATTGAATCTAGATATAACCCATGGACCAACCCATGACCCATAACCAAAAACCCATGGGCAAAGAGGAGCTGCCCACGGATCCCTAGCTTTGTGCTAGCCGGATCCCAAGTGGAAGGGATCCGTGGGATCCGTGTGAACAAGTGAGGAAATTTGCCTATAAATAGAGAGCCATTTCTTCATTCTAACTCACCCTCTTCTTACTAAATCTCTCATACACTCTCATTCTCTTCTAACATATAGATCACTAGATCTAGAGAGTTGTTCTTCTTTCTTTCTATTTGTGATTCTCATATAGGTCCTCTCTAAGGCGAGATCACGAGCATTCTACAAGTCATCCAAGCAAGGGTCCTTGATTGATTTGTCACCCGCAAGATTTCAGAGCTAAGATCTTGTATTTGATATTTCACATATTTGTTGTGTAATAGTTGTGTTGGTTTGGTCCACCGTGCTACGGACTCGGTATCTAGCTTTGTACCGGATAAAGTGTAAGCAACGCTGTGAAGGCTTCTCCGCCAAGTGAAGGAGTTTGTTGACATAGTGCTTGAACTCGAGTAGGTGACTCGGGAGTGGAGTAGGCAAGGAAGGTGTCCTTGTAGCCGAACCACTATAAATCGGTTGTGTCATTTCTATCCCTTATCTTTGTTTATTTACTTACATTATCATTAGATCTATACGCTCAACATCCATACGATTTCACATAATATCGAATCTAAAGTTTTGAAATCAACTTAAAATCGGCAAAACTATTCAACCCCCTTCTAGTTTTCCACAATTGGCATCAAGAGCTAAGTTTATAAAAGTTTTAAAATAAAATTGTATTTAAAAACTTTTCGATCACTATGGGTTCGAAAATTATAAGGAAGGGCAATCTATGCAACCACCACCACTACTTGAAACTAATGGTTTTATATATTGGAAAAATAGATTCAAACATATGTGAAGTCTAAAGATATTGATCTTTGGTACATTATTGTTGAAGGTGATTTTGAGGCTACCTCAAATGATGATAAAGGAAATTTAGTTCACATACCTCATGATAAACTAAATGATGAAATGAAGAAAAGCTTTCTAAAAATAGTGAAGCAAAATGGTTTTATATAATGCTTTACCGAAAAAGGAATTCAAAGAATTTCTATGCTTAAAACCTCTAAAGAAATTTGGAATTCTTTAGTTGTAACTCATCAAGGCAACCAACAAGTTAAAATAATAAAATTGATCTATTTGTTCAACAATATGAACAATTTTCAATATCGGATGAGGAAACTATAGATCATTCATTTGCTAACTTTAATACTATTATTACATCTTTACAAGCACTTGATGAATCCTTTTCTAGCCGTAACCATGTTAGGAGATATCTAAGGGCACTTCCATCAAGTGGAGATCCAAGGTGACGGCAATCAAGAGTCAAAAGATTTGACAATCCTCACCTCGATGAACTCATAGGCAACCTAAAAGTCTACGAGCTTGTCCTTGCTAAAGATTCCAAGCCTCAAAGGTGAAAGAGAAACACAAATCTCTTGCCCTTAAAGCCAAAAAGGTTTCGAGCGATGAGGAGAGCTCATCTTCGAGTAGTGACGACGAAGAGTACGCTATGGCGGTAAGGGACTTTAAAAGTTCTTTAGAAGAAAGGGTAGATACGCCAAACAACCGTATGACGATAAGAAAGGCTTTGAAAACAAAGAGGACGAAAAGCCAAAGGATGATCGTATTTGCTTTAAATGTGGGGACCCAAACCACTTTATTAGTAAGTGTCCCAAACGGATGATCAAAAGGCATTCGTGAGCTGCACGTGGGGAATGAGCGACGAGGAGGACGAAGAAATTTGTCTCATGGCAAATGACGAGGTATGTCACGAATACTATAGTAGTTCATCACTTGATGACGACTCATTGCATAATGAATATGATAAACTATGCAATATTAGCTTAAAACTAATTAACAAAACAAGCTTTTAAAGAGTCAAAACCAACGCTTAGATAAAGAAGTCATAGAATTAAAAGCAAAACTAAAACGCTTGGAAAAGGGTAAAATAGCAAGTGGTGAATGTGAACTTTGTGTTCAACTTCAAACACTAGTTGATCATTTAGATTCTAAAATTGCTAGAATGAGTACAAACACCTTAGATACAATACTCGATGGTGTTAAAACCGCAACAACCAAAAGGGTCTAGGCATACAACAACTTGATCCATCAACTAGTGAAAGTAAAGAAACAAAATTTGTTAAAGAATTAGAAAACCACCATCGTTGTGGCGGATCCCACGGATCCCCTAAAAGGGAACCGCTAGTGTACAAACCGGGATCCGTGGATCTCGCTGTGACAACTAGTGGTAATAACATAGCTTCATCATCTAGAAACGAGTTCGTTATCGTAAATAGGAAGAAACCAACTCATGTCACCACTAGACATCCACCTCCAAAATTAATCCTACTTTTGCAAGAAACAAAGCACCATCTTTTCAAAACATAATGCATCTAGGAGACCTAATAACGCTTATCCAAGAAGTAACCATCAAATGGGATGGAACCCTAATATGCAAAACGGTTTCTCTTTTCAAAACTTTGCTCCATGGAATGCATACTCATCTTATCCATACATGTCTAACATGAATGGAATGTTTAACACTAATGGACCCATGAATAAATGGGGACCAAACTTTGAGTTTATTATTGTTTTAGGTGTGCTTAAAGGTCACCTAGACCCCGATGAATGGGTCAAGGATAGCGGGTGCACGAGGCACATGACCGCAATAGGATCTATTCTCCACATATGAACCGTAAATGGAGGTAATGTGGTGTTTGGAAATAGCAAAAGTAGAATCATCGGTAAAGGTACGGTTTCTAACAAATCTCTAACCATTAACGATGTGTGTCACGAGAAAACCTAAACTTTAATCTCTTAAGTATAGGACAAATATGTGATAAAAGTGCAATGTACTTTTACCAAACCGTAGTAAGATACTTAAAATGGCATAACCATAGGAAGAGGAATTAGGAAACATGGAGTCTATGTCATTAAAATCGGTAATGAACCTAAAGACAAACTATGTCTTACCTCTATGGATGATACTTGACCTTATGGCATCAAGATTGGGTCACGCCAACATGCGACTTCTTCAATCGCTATCATCCAAAGATCTAGTAAGAGATCTACCTAAGTTAAAATATGAACATCATTTTGTGATGCTTGTAATGTAGGAAAACAAGCTCATTCGAGTCATAAAGCTAAAAACATGGTGTCCACAACTAGGTGTCTAGAATTGCTTCATATGGATTTATTTGGTCCATCCGCTATCCAAAGTTATGGAGGCAACTACTATACTTTGGTAATAGTGGATGACTACTCTAGGTATACTTGGACAAAATTTTTAAAGAACAAAACGGAAACCTTTAACTATTTTGAAATATTAAGCAAAAAGATCCAAAGACAACTAGGAAAACCCATAGTGTCTATTAGGACGGATCATGGTAGGAATTCGATAATGAAGTGCATTTGAGCTTTTGTGACGCTAATGGTATTACTCACAACTTCTGGCCCACGCACTCCACAATCGAATGGGGTAGTAGAAAGAAAGAATAGAACCCTTCAAGAAATGAGTAGAACCATGCTTAACGAACAATCCATACCTCAAAAATTTTGGTGTAATGTGTTGATACTTCAACATACATACTCAATCGAGTCTTAATTAGACCAATCTTAGGTAAAACTCCATATGAGTTACTCCGAGGCAAAAGCCTACTTTAAATCATTTTAGAGTCTTTGAAGCAAATGCTTCATTCTTAACACTAAAGATTACCTTACAAAATTTGATCCTAAATCAACCAAGGTATCTTTCTAGGTTACTCGCCTAATAGCAAAGCTTACGCTATATTAAACAAAGAAACAATGAAGGTAGAAGAGTCATTAAACATAAAATTTGATGAAAGTCCACCCAAACCCTCTCCACCTCTTGTCGATGACGAGATCATAGAAAGTGAAGCTATTGTAATTAAGAAAAGATAAATGAAGAAGAAGAACCTTCAATTAGTGAAATCACAAACATTAAAGAGTCCAAAGATCACCCCGTAGATAAGGTCATAGGAAAGCTAAATGAACGAACATTAAGATCTCAAGTTCAAAACCAAAGTAGCTTATTTTGTTTTGTTTCAACTATAGAACCTAAGAACACACAAGAAGCCATAAAAGATGAAAGTTGGGTAATGGCTATGCAAGAAGAATTAAATCAATTTGTTTCTAATGATGTTTGGACACTTGTCCCTCCACCTAGTAATCAAACCGTAATAGGAACAAAATGGGTGTATAAAAACAAATTAGATGCAAACGGAGTAGTATCTAGGAACAAGGCTAGACTCGTTGCCCAAGGGTATAACCAACAAGAAGGAATAGACTTTGATGAGACCTATGCCCCGTGGCTAGATTAGAGTCTATAAGAATACTTTATGATGCTTGTGCTAATGATCTAAAGCTTTATCAAATGGATGTCAAAAGCGCTTTTCTAAATGGTCTTATTAATGAAGAAGTATATGTAGCTCAACCTCCGGCTTCATCGATTTTGAAAACCCAAACACGTTTATAAATTAAAGAAAGCCCTTTATGGTCTTAAACAAGCTCCAAAAGCTTGGTATGATAGACTCAAGTCCTTTTAATTAAACATAACTATACCATGGGGTTAGTTGACAACACACTTTTACTAAGAAAAGGAGTCACACATAATCATAGTACAAATATACGTAGATGATATTATATTCGGATCCACTTGTCAAGACATGTGTGATGATTTTCTAAAATCATGCATGACGAGTTCGAGATGAGTATGATGGGAGAACTTAGTTTCTTTCTTGGTCTACAATTAAACAAGTAGAAGATGGTATCTTCTTCAATCAATCTAAATACATCAAGGAGATGTTAAAGAAATTTGGTCTAGAAGAGTCGAAACCAATTAGGACACCCATGTCATCCGACACCAAACTCACAAAAGATGAAGACGGCGAATCCGTAGATAATACTAAATATCGTGGCATGATAGGTAGTCTTCTACCTCACGGCAAGTAGGCCGGATATCATGTTTAGTGTCCGCTATGTGCTAGGTTTCAAGAAAACCCCAAAACTTCACACCTAGAAGCCGAAAAGAATTTTTAGATACATTAAGGGTACAACACAATTAGGATTATGGTATCCTAAGGGCACGGTGTAGAAACAATTGTATATGCAGATTCGACCATGCAGGGATTACGTTGATAGAAAAGTACAAGTGGGTGTGTACTTTCATGGGATGTTGTTTAACATCGTGGTTTTCTAAGAAACAAACGGCTCTAGCAATATCAACAACCAAGCCGAGTACGCTCTCACGCAAAGCATGCCAACAAGCACTATGGATGAAACAAGCGTTAGTAGACTACGACATTCATCTAAGCGACATAGCCATTCTATGTGATAACAAAGGTGCCATCGACTTAAGCAAGAATCCGTATTGCATTCTCGCACCAAGCATATAGAGATTCGTCATCACTTCTTAAGAGACAATGTTCAAAAGGGAACATTTCTATTGAGAAGGTAGCATCCGAAGATAACATAGCCGACGCCCTCACCAAACCGTTGAAGGGAACAATTCAACCTACTTGCCTTGGTCTTGGTTTAATGGAACACACGTCGTAATTTATTTTGACTCTACAAGGTATGTAAACACTAGCCTTCTTTCCTCTCGAGTCTAGGATCTCTATTTCACGCACAACTCACAAACAATACGGAATTTTCAAACCCAAAGATAAGTTTTTTTTACTTATAGCTCTCCTACTTTTTATATACACATTTTCAAAGAAAACCTACTTTCACAATGTTTTCTAAAAGGATGATACCTTCCAGATCAATTTCACAAAAGCAATTTCTCACGCCTAGGACAAATCGCTTTTCATTATTAATACAAAGTAAAACCCGCTTTCATTGCATCTCATGTCTTTTGAATGCTAAAGGGACACATAACTAATATGTGTTTTCGGCACATTCATTTAAGCTACAATGAATTAGAGCATTGACAACACAAGATTACGACTTATGTACTAAATATGTGTTTTCGGGTTATCTCAATAGGATACTTTTATACTTCTAGTTTAGTTTTTATTTCTTTTAGGGGTCGAGATAACCGCAACTCCAAATAGTTTGCATATAGGCACACAATAGGCAAAAATATTTCCAAAAGGAGAATTTTGTACCGCTCGAAACACTGACCCACGGATCCCAACCTTCATGCCGGACGGATCCTCATGGAAGGATCCGTGGATCCGTGTATACGTGTCGTTTTCAACTTCTATTTTTGTCATTTTGGATGAAAATCCACATTTGTCTTATTTTGGGAGTATGTTCTTTAATGCTTGTGTTCTCATGATCACATGCCTTGAATTCATATCTAATCATTAGATTTTAATCCACATTTTGGGTCAAGCATTCATTACAATGTGTTGTTTTTCTATATATATAACTCCCAAAATGCTTGCATACTCCATCTCCTTCTCACAAACACACTTCATCATGTCATCCAAAACCCTTTAGAGAATCATCTAGTACAAACAATCATGATATCCAAACCTTTGTACTTCCACCATCCAAAATACCACAATCAAATGCTAGGATATCCGCACGGATTAGTATCCGATCTTGTTGTTTAGCAAAACCAACCTCAAATGATTCATCCTCAAATAACTCACCACAAGATGCTTCCATTATAGCACCACCCTCATCACCAACAAGTACACCAACTTCATCACCACCTAAAATAACTCTTTGGAACTCCTTAGGACTCCAACAAGATCTACCCAACCTAAAGAAAAGAAATAGTCTTTTCCACACCCCCACATCACCAAATACTATTTTTCAAGATCTTGAAACATCACCACCTCTAGCTCCCATCACATTACAAGAACATCTAGGTTCTTTTCCACCACCACATACAAACATTCCGGATTTTGATCCATATTTTCCTATTTTTCCACCACAACTTCCGTGATAACTCAAATCAAAACAACCCGGAAAACTTCCGCACTCATTACCCACATCATTTACATTGTGAACATTGCCAATCCACTAGGAAATTGCAATAGAAGTTAGGGAAGAAATGCGTTTCATACTCAACCTCATCCTTGATCGCATCAATACAATTACTCATCAAAACCTCCATCCATAACCTTATGCAAGCATGGAAGGAATCTCTACTACTATTTTTCACTTTTAATATCTTTTGTCATTTTCAAGAACAAGTCTTGTTCTTATTTTTACATGCTTGTAAGTGGCTTAACTACCACTACAATTTGTCGCTTTATTACAAGGCCTTGTTTACATACCTTGGCTCCATATCTTGTTTCTCGACAACCATAAGATCAATTAAGCATGTTACTAACTTTCTTTGTAGATTTTTTTTCTTGACGCCCAAACTAGGGGAGCTACCGTCAAGGGGAGTAAGTAGACTACTTTTTCCTCCAGGGTTAACTTTTGTTTCGACAAAAGGGGAGAAGAAGTAAACTTAGGAGCTTTCAAAACTTACATCTATTCTTAAGTTTTACTCATCATAACATTATATTTTGTCATCAACAAAAGGGGAGATTGTTAATACAAATAAACCGTAAAAACGCTTATTAATATTTTGCGATCTCTTTGTGTTTTGTTGATAACATATATAATGTTGTCTTAAGTATAATTATAAGGATACATGTTATTTTTGTAAAGCATTTACATATAATCTTTTAAATACAAAATGTAGTAACTAAAGCATTTGTTGTAATAGTTAATTAGGATGGGTAAAATCACAACCCATGGATCTTAACCCATACCCAAAGAGACTTGATACAATGTATACTTAGATACATTGAATCTAGATATAACCCATGGACCAACCCATGACCCATAACCAAAAACCCATGGGCAAAGAGGAGCTGCCCACGGATCCCTAGCTTTGTGCTAGCCGGATCCCAGTGGAAGGGATCCGGGATCCGTGTGAACAAGTGAGGAAATTTGCCTATAAATAGAGAGCCATTTCTTCATTCTAACTCACCCTCTTCTTACTAAATCTCTCATACACTCTCATTCTCTTCTAACATATAGATCACTAGATCTAGAGAGTTGTTCTTCTTTCTTTCTATTTGTGATTCTCATATAGGTCCTTCTCTAAGGCGAGATCACGAGCATTCTACAAGTCATCCAAGCAAGGGTCCTTGATTGATTTGTCACCCGCAAGATTTCAGAGCGAAGATCTTGTATTTGATATTTCACATATTTGTTGTGTAATAGTTGTGTTGGTTTGGTCCACCGTGCTACGGACTCGGTATCTAGCTTTGTACCGGATAAAGTGTAAGCAACGCTGTGAAGGCTTCTCCGCCAAGTGAAGGAGTTTGTTGACATAGTGCTTGAACTCTCGAGTAGGTGACTCGGGAGTGGAGTAGGCAAGGAAGGTGTCCTTGTAGCCGAACCACTATAAATCGGTTGTGTCATTTCTATCCCTTATCTTTGTTTATTTACTTACATTATCATTAGATCTATACGCTCAACATCCATACGATTTCACATAATATCGAATCTAAAGTTTTTGAAATCAACTTAAAATCGGCAAAACTATTCAACCCCCTTCTAGTTTTCCACAGTGATGTTGTGACTTTCGGACCGACATGCTCACATTACGGATCATGATATCTTCTCATCGAGTGGCGGAAGCTTTCGTTGATTCATGATATTGGCAAATAAGCGTAAGCATGGAGTGAAAATATCGAGTCATTGATGCACTTATCATGATTTCTTGAGAAATGAATGTATTGTGTGAGCATGTGGCTATGGATTGACCGCTTCATTACGATCGGTACCAAGCTTCGGTGTACCTACATAAAACAGTTAGCAATAAAGCGCATGAAAGTGTCTTTGATCACTTTCGTTGAATTGAGGTACACGGCCCACGGTTCCTCGTTGATCAAGACAAATCGCTCGTGATCGGTATAATTCAAGAATTTCCTTGACAGGTTTCGCAATTGCTCTAGCGTTCTCAAACCGAACGCCTCAAAGAAGACAACACGGAGTGAGGGAACCAAATAATAGAAATTCATCGATTGATGAAAAGAGATTTGAAAAACAATCGTGTATTGCTCAATAGAAATTGTTTTTGCAATACAACGAAGGTTTTAATGAACATCAATTATCAATCATAAAACACCTTTTGATTTGAAATATTAGTACACGGTCGATGTGCTAAAGAAAAGAGTTTTAAGCACAATGACCGGCTTTTCAAAGGTATCCGTCAATCCATAACTGAACCGTGATTGATTCAAAGATTGAATCGCCCATTGTTTCTCGTCAGGTTGTCACATAGTTGATCTATTAATTAGATCTCACATGCCACCTACCAGGAGCTTGTTTGATGTTGGCTCGAGAAGGCTTTCCATCTTCATTGTGAATATGTTTGCATATCACTCGGATGTTCAGCAATACCACAAGGATAATGCGAGGACTCAAGATATAATCTCTCTTTCCACATTGTGTGAAACAGAGTCTTCATTGAAAGTGTCCTAATGAGATTTATTGATGATCTCGTGGCTCTAGACTCAATTTGTGCATATTTGGTTCCCGTGTTGGAGACTAGGAGAGGGTCTCCTTCTTCAATATCAACAATCTCTAAGAGAAAGTCGATAGATAATGTCGGTTCCCGTGAGAATGAAACAAGTCCTTTTAAGAGGAACTTGAGTGGTTTGGGAAGTTGAAGTGCGGTCGCCACCGGGTCCATGACGTCTTGTCTTCAATACCAATGTTACCATCAATAGCATATGAATTATACCCGGTTTCGCCCCTATGGTTGAATAAATGGAGGCTATTTCTTTTCACCCTTTTCTCATTCAATTCTTTTCATTCTTCAACCCCTTGATTGCTTACCGAGACTTCATAGCTAGAACCTTGTTGGGTTTGTTCCAAAGACTAGCTCTGTCTCATCCGCACTCTTCCCATATCTCATTTTCTCCTTTTATCATCATACCTAAGGACTTCTACACTAACTAGTGGATTGTCCTGGTAGATCCCTCCGTACGGCGGATCATGGGAACAAATACCTAACCTTATCATCCTTATATCACCGTACATAAAGTAAATTTGGTCGGTCTATTACGTATTGTTCATCTGCCATTTGAACCAATTGAAAACCATTTGAAAATCAATCTAGATACTTGTGATATATTATCAAAGCATTTTGTACCTGAATTGTTTTTGATATTTTTAGAACAAGTGCTCCCCCTCAACATGTGCATCAAATATTTGAAATCGTTTTGCACACGGAGAAAGAATTAACTTCTTTGATTACCATTTTCTAAAGATATCAACATCACTTCCCTAATCAAAACAAGTAGATAAAGCATTTTAGGGAAGGATGATGTTTTCATAAGCTTGCTCCCCTCAATATGTGCATAGATATTTGAAAATGTTTTGCACATATTAGGAAAACATGCACATTGAGATAAGTTGATCACGTTTTAAATATTTGTGGTTTAAGATAGATGCTCCCCTCAACATGTGCATGGAAAATTTGAAATCGTTTGGCACATGTGGGAAGGAGAGCTTGTACATCCTTATAAAACCATTTACCGAATTATCGGTTTAAATCAATTTAAATCACAAATTCTCCCCGATCACAATTATCAAATCATTTGAGATTTGTGATCTCTAGATTTAAATTGATTTTGAAAGCTTTTAAGGAGAATTGTGACATGATTATGAAAGTGTTTTAACCGATAAGGAATCGGATATTTTGACTTTAAACTCCATTGAATAAACATGCATGAATATCTTTTGAAAACAATTGAATGACAAATAACTTTTAATTTAATTGAAATCATTCTCCCCTCAATCAATGACATAGGTTGTTGATTGAGAGATAGATATTTTGACAAATAAGTCCAGATGATTATCAAAAATAGAGTCCGAGTTATTTTTCAAAGCAACTAGTTTTCATTAGATAGTAAGGATTAGTTTAAAGAATCAGAGCATGAAATTTGAAAACCATGAAAAGTATGGCTATGTTCTTTCTTTAAAAAGCGGTTATTGCTTGAAATGACAATAAACCATTGTTTGTTTCTCAATTTTTTCTTTTTTTTTTTTTTATTTGAACAACATCTAAAGTCCATATCATTCTTTGAATGACAACATCAAGACCGTAGATATAATCGAATCGAGAAAAACATGACAAAATGACAATATTTTTTAGGATTTTTCAAATTTTCAAATTTTTATGTATTTTGAAAGTTTTATATTTTTCTATTTGATTTTTGAAGGTTTTATAATTTTGTATTTTGTTTTTGAATAGATATATACAAGAGATAGATGAAAGAGACCTTTACTCCTCGTCTTCCTCCTGAAGACGTTTGAGTGTTTACGGTTGAAGGCTTTTCAAGCCAAGTCGTGGAAGAATAAACTCAAAACGTTCTCTTGGAAGAGCTTTGGTGAAGATGTCGCTAACCGGTATTCGGTCCTCACAAAATAGAGTTCCACCACACCTTTTCCACTTGTTCCCTCGATGAAATGATGTCGAATGTCGATATGCTTTGCTCTTGAGTGTTGAACGTTATTGCATGAAAGAGCAATAGCACTTTTATTATCACAAAGATGTAGGATTTTGTTGAATACAAAGCCATAGTCGATAATTGAGATCTCATCCATAGGATTTGAGCACAACAAGATGACATGGCTATGTATTCGCCTCAGAGGAAATAGAAGTACTCATTTGCTTTTTGAAGACCGACTCACAAGCTTATCACCCAAAACCGAGCACCTCCGCACGTACTTGACGAGTATCTTGACATCCTCGCATGATCAAGATCTGCGATAGGTCGTTAGTGACATACCGGTGTCCTTGGTACCAAAGTCCCATATTGTTGGTTCCTTGAGATACCGAAGACCCGTTTAACCGCTTCAAGGTGCTTTTAGTAGGCTTAGCACGGTATCTAGCACACATGCAAACAACGAACAAGATGTTCGGTCTACTAGTCGTGAGGTACATCGAGGATCCAATCATACTACGATATTTTGTTTGGTCTACCATGATCCCCGAGTGGTCCTCATCTAGTTTAGTTCGCTCAATCATGGGAGTGTCAATGTGGTCACTTGAATCAAATCCAAATTTCTTTAAAATCTCATTTGCATATTTAGATTGATTTATGAAGATGCCTCCGGACTTTGTGAAATTTGTAGTCCTAAGAAAAATGACATTTGTCCCATCATTGACATTTGAAATTTTGAACCCATTTCATTTGAAAACGGTCACACTCATTGGGGTCATCGAGGCAAAGATGATATCATCAACATAAATTTGAACATGAATTAAATGTTTGCGACTTCTCGGTGAACAATGTTGGATCAATCGCTCCTTTCCTAAATCAGGTAGATAGAAGAAACTTTGATAGCGTATCATACCATGCCCTTGGAGCTTGCTTTAAACCGTAAAGAGCCTTCTTCAAACGATAAACGTTAGTAGGATGCTCTTGATTCACAAATCCTTTCGGGTTGGTCGACGAGACGACTTCTTTAAGATCTCCGCTCGAAATGCCGTCTTTACATCCATCCGATAGACTACCATGTTCTTACTAGCAAGATTAGCTAAAAAGATTACGATTGCCTCGATTCGAGCAACAGGAGCAAAAGATTCTTCAAATTCAATACCTCCTCTTGACGGTATCATTTAGCAACTAATCGAGCCTTGTTCTTCAACACATCACCATGCTCATCAAGTTTCACTTTGAAGATCCATTTTAGAGCAATAATCATAGCACAACTGGAGCGGTACTAACTCCCATACATCTAGTCGATCAAACTCATGAATTTCATCTTGCATAGCATTGAACCACTTTCTTCATTCATGGCGGTTTTAACATCTTTTGGTTCGATCTTAGAGAGTATGGAGTTGAAGAAGCACCATAAGGCATCGGTTGCAAGTTGTTTCCCGTGTGAATACTGGACGAGAGGGATTTCCAATGATGTTGTCTAATGGATGATCGTGAGTCCATTTTCTAAGGTGTTCATGTGGAAGTTGTTGAGGGACCGAGGTAGCAGAGTCGATGTCTCCCGAAGAAGATGGTTCGATGATGATTCAGAGCAAATATGTTTTCAAATGGAGCATCTTCAGAGTAGCAAAGGGATTAACTTCATCATTGATGCCGAAAACAGTTCCATGATGTACATTCAAAGATTGATGATTTGTTGATGAGACAGAGAGATCGCAGATGGCGCTTCTTGACTTAATGATATTGAGGCGTAGGATTGACTTCATTCTCGTGGATATGAGCACCTCTGTTGTGGGAATTGACAGCTCAATAACACTTGGCTCATAGAGTTCATCAAACATAGGATCAAACAATTTCTTTAAATCATCCTCAGATGGAGGTACATATAGAGTTGCTGGAGAAGAATTTGGTACAAGGAATGAACCAATGGGACTGTTTTGAATATCGGGTCCTAAATTGGATTGTCCAGGAGCCATTTGACCGGTCACTCATCAAACGTGGCGTGAATTGTTTCCATGATATTTCGGTTCTCTTGTTGTAGATTCGGTATCCTTTTCGCTTGGTGCATAACCTACAAATACTCCAATGTCTCCTTTAGCTTTAAGTTTGCCTAAACCTTAGCCCTCATTAGTTGGATAACACAATGCACCGAACACACGAAGGAATGAAAGATTAGGTTTTCTGTTGTGGACAAGTTCATGTGGAGTTTTCCATGAGCGGTGAATCGAGGATCGATTTTGGGTGTAGCATGCAATGGCGATGGCTTCACCCCGAGAAACATTGGAACTTTTGAGTAAATCAAGATTGTCCTTGAGGCTTCCACAAGAGTTTGATTTCGTCTTTCAACTACACCGTTCTGTTGAGGAGTTCGAGGAACACTTCTTTGATGATTGATTCCTGTTAGGAATTAGAAATTCCCGGTATTAAAGAGTCGGTCACCTCAAGTATATGTAATCGTTAGAAAGCTCGTAGTCGTAGTTCTTTAAGTTAAGTAGTAATTTAGTTAAGTAACACCGTGGAGGACGGACGGGTCTTTACCCACCTGTATGCCGATCCATGCCCCATAGTGTGGCGAGTTATGTAAGACTATAAATACTCTCTACCTTCCAAGGTAGAGAGTTGGAGCTCATAATAATATCTTTCACTTTCTCTCACTAAGTTCCCTAAACCTCTAACTTTCTCTCTAGAATTCCATCTTATTCGCCACCTTGTGTTATGGTTTGATGTGTATGTGAAAAGTTATATCTTACAATTGGTATCAAGAGCCATGGTTAGATCATATCTTGCACATCTTTGGATTTATAGTGGTTTTAGGTGGTTTTGAGTTTGAAAAAGTTTAGTGGTTTTGCATCATTTGGTTGATTTCTTGTGTTAAAGTTTGAATTTTGTTGGTACTTTTATGTTTAGAATCATCAAAAGTGTTTAGGTTTTCATTTGGTAAGCTTGAATCATCTTGGTTGGGTTGTTTTGGATTGAAAAGTGAAGGTTATTTGGTTTTTCAAGTTAGCGAATTAGCTCTCGGACTTGTTTTCTTGGTAGCGACTTACTTCATAGTTTTGTAGCGACTTACAGTTATAAAAGCTAGCGAGTTAGAGCTAGCGAGTTAAAGTACAAGTAGTGGAATCTCCACTACGGTTAGCGACTTGTGGTAGCGAATTAGTCTGTAGCGAGTTGCTCTTTAGCGACTTGCATATCTAGCGACTTGTGTAGCTTAATTCTGCACAAATTTGGCTAGCGACTTAGTCCAGAAGCGAGTTACTACTTAGCGACTTGCTCTTCTGTTGGCGACTTGGGATTCTAGCGACTTAGACGTGTAGCGAGTTAAGGGTTAGCGACTTAGTGCACTAATTTCTAGCGACTTAGTGCATTATTTGGTAGCGAGTTAGTACTTTATCATCTAGCAACTTGAGTGATTGTTTACGGTTTCTCTTGATTTAGTAAAATCCGTGAAAGAATCTATTTCCGGTTTAATCATAGAGTTATAAAATCCCGTATAATCTGTTAACATGTCTACCAACATTCCCATTGCTCCCACCATCATCTCCATCGTTGTCGAGGATGTTCAAGCAAATGGCTCGGATACTCGCCCACCAATGCTTGACAGAATCGACTACGATTCTTGGGCTCAACGAATCGATTGTATTGCCTTGGAAAGGAAAATGGTGTCAACATTCTCAAATCCATTGATGAAGGACCATATCGGGTTGAGACGACTAGAGACATACTTGATACTAATGAAGATGGTACTCTGCTCACGGAATGGATGGACCTAAGATGTACAATGAGCTTGATAATGAGGAGAAAAGAGATTCGATGCGATATCGGGGCTTCAAACATTGTTCTTCAAGGTCTTCCTAAAGACATCTACAAGTCGATCAATCATAACACCGATGCAAAGGCGGTTTGGGATAACGTTAAGATGCTTCTCTCGTGTTGAATTAACTATGGAAGACAGAGAATCCCAACTCTATGATGAATTTGAGCACTTCAAGATGAAACCAGATGAGAGTGTTTATGAGTACTATGTGAGATTTCATAAGTTAGTGAATGACATGAGGAACATCGAATGACTATGCCTAATATTCATTTGAACTCAAAGTTTGTGAACAACATGAATCCCGAATGGCACAAGTTTGTCACATCCGTGAAACTCACTAAAGGATTGAAGCATACAAACTATGAGCAACTCTATGCCTTCCTCCTTGGAATGAGAGACATGCCATGTTTGAAAAGTTGATTCTCAATCGTTCAAAACCAACTGTGGTGAGACAAGTTCGCCTAATGACTCAATGACTTTCTACTCAAACATTGGAATCACAACCAAAGCATCACAAGTCATACCCTTGGGTAATGGTAATCACAAACTCATCCCCGATCCTCGGTTCAAACAAGCCGATCTCGATGCACGCGTGGATAACATCGTTAATCAACTAGCTCTACTCATTAGTCAAAACATGAACTCTCTCCCACAAACCAACAACAACCTCGAATCGCATCTAACCCACATAATCAAGCCACTGTTAAAGATGGAAGGATGGTGCAACCATTCAGAAAGACAAGATGATCTGGGAGAGGTGGAGTGGGAGAGGTTATGTTGGAAACCGTAATCGAGGAAGAAATGGTAACCAAGGTCAAGCTAAGCCAATCAAATGCTTTAACGTGGTGGTGAGGACACTTTGCAAGGAACCGCACATCTCCAAAGCGCCCACAAAATGCCGAATACTTGAGAGATAAGATGTTGTCGGCTCAAGCTCGGGACAATGGTGCTACTTTGAATGAAGAGGAACTGTTTCTTGGTTGAAGGCAATGCCAAGACCTATGATGCAGATGTAGATGAGCGGCCCATTCGGGAGATAGGTCACAATCATCAAAATGCCTTTCAAGTCGGTGATCGCGATGCTTACGACTACGATGTGGATGATGGACCCATCGCACACACAATATTTATGGCTAGCATCTCTCCCATGGTGTCTCCCAAGGTCACTTCTTCACCACAAGCTGGCCCATCAAAGGACAAACTCATCTCGAGGTATTAAAGCTATATGATGATGTTGATGTGCACAGATGCATGACAAAGTACAACCAACCGAAACTTTTGAATCAAATATTGAAAATACGGGTAATATCAATATTGTCCCATATGATCAATATGTGAAACAAAGTGAAAGTGAAGTTGTACCTAGTGATGCATCTTCCGCATCAACAATGACTATGTTTTGATGAATTCACCGCATGTGCTCTCGATGATTCCATTATCTCCGAACTAAATGCATATAAGGAACGTGTTGCCATTTATGAACAACGTGCAAAATTTGAGTTGACCACTCGTGAGCGTGAAATGGATGACCAAGCACGCATGAAGAATTAGAAAAAGTAATTTTAGAAGAAGTATTGAAACAAGAATTAAATTCTTTGCAAGAAAAACTTTCTAAAACATTAAGCAAAAACAAGAACTTCAAGAAAACGTGAAAATGCTTAAGCAAGAATTTAATGCAAAAGAATCAAAGCTCTTGAGAGATTTTTCTAATCGAAAACTTTGAAAACAAACTTGAAAACAAGTTGTACATACAAGGAAACACCATTCGATCGCCACATGGTCACCAAACATCGAGTCTTAAGCGATAAGCATAGCATTCCCCTTGTTGAGGAACCAAATCCGGAGGTAATCAAAAGGCTAGAAATGCTCATAAGGTGATTTATGATGGTAATGAAATTCTTAAGCCTAGGCGAAACCTAGTTGCGTTGAGTGCACCGAGGAAGATAAGAAATCGATGAAGTCACTAGGAAAGGATGAACAAAAAACTAGATGACCCCAAATGCAAAGAGAAGAACATAAATATCACTCCTCATGATTATAAGAAGGAAAACTGGATTGCATTAAACAAGTTTAAGCCTGAGACTTTGTTGACTCCCGAACAAGTCTTCTGGAAAATGGATTTAGATAAGCAGAAAGCCGAAAATATTGTAGAAACAAATCCTCCCCTTAGGAAAATGCCTAAAGCTACTGTGTATCCTCCTAACACACCAATGCATCTTGTTCCTAGAACAATTGCCACTAAAAGCAATATCTTAATTAGCCAATACGTTATTTTTCAACTATTTGTTGATTTTGAGAAAACTTGCAAGAAAAGGATCACACCCATTGGCATAAGCAAGGAGAAAGGGTTTTGAACAAATGAAAGAATGTTATTTAAGCGAGGTCATGCCCTTCTTTAAACTTTTAAAGGATCACTTTGAGAGTCTTAAAAGGGGATAGAAAGCAGTACATTAAGGGAATGGAAAAGGAATTTGATGCAATAATAGTTGAAATTAGTGATTATGAGCGTGCATTAAAATATAATGAGATCGAGAGGAAGAACACGCATACATTGAATGAGAATCTTATTACCGAATGTGTTGCTCAAGATGTCTTTTTCATCGCTTCAAATTGCTCTATTAATGCTTCCAAATTTCATGAACTATCTGTGGCCTCGAAAGTCTCCCATGATCGTGTCATTGAGCTTGAAAAACTAATTCTAAACTTAATGAGAAAATTGAACTGGATGATCATGACAATTTGGTTAAACATTTTTCTAAACTAGAAGTTGAGTATTTTAATCTACAACTAAAATATCAACATCTCAAAGAAAATGTCAAAACTTCAAATTTCAAGACATCTTCAGATGTTCCAGAGTTTGATGCAGTTTTTCAAATAAACAAACGAGATGAACAGATTCATGCTCAGTGTAACACGATCAGAAAGTTGAAAGTCCAAATCTCTCAATTAAAGGGTCAAACGAACAATATGACAGTTCCCAAATGCCTCCTTCTTTAGATTCTCGAATTCTCAAACGTTTCATCTTCAAAACCTAGTAAATGCTTTACAAAAGGAAAGCGAAAGTTTCCTTGAAGAGAATGAAAAGGTTAAACGTCATTTCAATGAGTTGTTTGAATCAATTAAAGTCACTCGTAACAAAAACAACGAACAAATAACTTCATTGCAAAGGAAATTGAGAATCGAAGAGTCGGGTAAAAGGGAAAATGCCAATGATCAATGCGGAGAATGTTGTATCTAAGGTTCACTCGGTAATAAATCTACTTTATCATGACATATGTCCCCTCACCTAAGGAACAACAAACTTGCCATTCAAACATATTTCTCATCCCTTAAGGATTGCTTAGAATACTGCGTGAGATTGTTGAAGAGGATAAGCTAGAGAAACCTCATGATAATGCAATTGGACATGCATGCTTATATGCCAAACGATCTCAAGAAATCTTAGAATGTTTGATCACTATATGCCCAAAGACATTAGGTGAGAGAGTTAACCCTTTGATTCCATGCTCAATGCCTAAGGCCAAACATGACATGCACTCGATTCCCAATAGTTTGAATGTGAGGAGTAGTGCACCGGTGAGTAGTTCGATTTTAGATCCATCAATACTAGGAAAGTGAACTCAAATGTGCCTTCTAGGAGTACTAATCTCAAGTACCTCTAATGTTAAGAAAGTGAACCCGAGTGCACATGTAGTTCGGATCCAAGACATCTAAGCAGTGGTGCAAGAGTAGTAAAACAAACTAATGTTCCCATTCCTCTACGAGAGTAATCGGTGACATTAAAGGGAGCGGTCAAAGTCTCAAGACAATACAAGGAATGATAGGACCTCTCAAGCTAAGAATGTGCCTTTGGAAGAGAGTAGAAGAACAATCTAGGAACCTTAAGTTTGAATCGAATAAAACGAATCGTGTTGATTCTAGTATTAGCCATAGGCGCATTGTAATTAATTGAATTCGATGCTATTTGCAAACCTTGTACCGATGATTGCTTGAATTCATTTCTAATCATGAATGTGATGTTAATGTTTTGCCTAATGATGTTAATTGTCCGATTAATGTTGTTAATGCTAAAATTCATGCTAAAAAGGCTAAAAGGCAAAAGCGAAGAGAGTTAGAAAACAATGGAAACCCACAGGAAGAACATTATTGAGAATAGGCTTTTATTGGATACCATTGGTCATAAGACTAATCGATAATGCCCACTAGAAAATGGATGCCTCTTGGTAGAACTATTCCTTAAGAAGTGGTCTGCTTGTAAATAGGGCTAATCTGAGACACTAGTATTGCATCTATTCACAATGATTCCATTACTTCACCGTCTCGATATGAATGCTTCTATTTACGATGTGGGTGGTCCAACTGTTGCTACTAACCAAATGGAACCCATTCTTGCATGGGGATCCCAAATATCCGATTATCCATTCTTGTTCATGTTCAAGCTGCGGATCGTTCAAATCGTTACGTGGTACACGGACTCAGTTGTTCCAAGCATATATTGGAGACCGGTCACTACTCATGAACTTCGTGAGCAAATTCATCGGGACTATTAGATTTGGTAATGATCATTTCGGTGCTATTATGGGTTATGGAGATTATGTTGTTGGTGATAGTGTCATCTCGAGTGTATTATGTGGAAGGTTTAGGTCATAATGCATTCTCTGTTGGTCAATTCGTGATTACGATCTAGAAGTGGCCTTAAAACATACCGCTTTGTTAGAGATCTTAATGGTAAGGAACTGTTGAAAGGAACTCGTGGCTCAAACCTTTACACTATCTCTATCGATGACATGATGAGAGCGTCACCAATATGCTTGTTATCAAAGGCTTCAAAACAAAGTCATGGTTATGGCATCGTCGTCTCAATCACTTGAACTTGGCACCATCAGCGATCTTTCGAGAAAGGACTTAGTTGTAGGTTTACCTAGACTAAAGTATGAAAAGGATCATCTTTGTTCAACATGTCAATTGGGAAAAAGCAAGAAGTATGCCCATAAACCCAAACCTACTAACTCATCACGAAGTTCTTCATATGATTCATATGGATTTATGTGGACCAATGAGGTGCGAGAATATCTTTGGGAAGAAATATGTGTTAGTTGTGGTTGATGATTATTCTAGATTCACCGGTCAAGTTCTTAAGGACAAAGGATGAAACTCACGATATCATCATCAAACTCATCAAGCATTGCGAGTTAGACTAAACAAAGCTGCCGTAATTATCGAGCAGACAATGGAACCGAGTTTGTCAACAAACAACTTAGTGAATTCTATGAAAGCGTTGGAATCGACCATCAAAGAAGTGTTCCACGAACCCCTCAGCGAGCGGTGTAGTTGAAAGACGAAATCGTACTCTTGTTGAAGCTGCTAGAACAATCTTGATCTACTCAAAGGTTCCAATGTTTCTACGGGGTGAAGCAATTGCCATTGCATGCTTCACACAAAATCGTTCCTGATTCACACCATTCATGGAAAAACTCCATATGAACTTGTCCACAACAGAAACCTAATCTATCTTTCCTTCGTGTGTTTGGTGCCTTGTGCTATCCAACTAATGAGGTCAAGACTTGGGTAAACTTAGAGCTAAAGGCGACATTGGAGTATTTGTAGGATATGCACCCAACAAAAGGGATACCGAATCTACAACAAAAGAACCCGAAATATCATGGAAACAATTCACGTTACGTTTGATGAGTGACCGGTCAAATGGCTCTGGACACTCCATTTCAGGACCCGCACTTCATAATGATCCTATTGGTTCATCCTTGTTCCAAACTCCTCTCAAGAAACACCATATGTACCTCCATGAGAAGATGATGTAAAGAAATTGTTTGATCCAATGTTTGATGAGTGTATGAGTCTACTACTAATGAGTCTTGATCCACAACAGAGGATGCTCGATTCCGATGAATGAAGTCAATCCATCGGTTTCAATATCGTAAGTCAAGAAGCACTGCTGCGATCCTTGATCTCATCAACAAATCATCATTCTTCAAATGTACATCATGGTTGACCAAACGAAATGCCACATGAACAAGTTAAAAATGGACTCGAAGATGCTCCATTTGAAAACATATTTGCTACTCTGAATCATCAGTGAGAACCATCTTCTTGAGGAGACATCGACTCGACTACCTCGGTTCCTCAACAAATGCCACATGAACACCTTAGAAAATGGACTCACGATCATCCATTAGACAACATCATTGGAAATCCTTCTCGTCTGTATCAACCCGGAAGCAACTCGCAACCGATGCCTTATGGTGCTTCTTCAACTCCGTACTATCTAAGATCGAACCAAAAGATGTTAAAAGCGCTATGAATGAAGATAGTTGGTTCAATGCTATGCAAGATGAAATTCATGAGTTTGATCGACTTGATGTATGGGAGTTAGTACTGCTCCGATCGTGCTATGATTATAGCTCTAAAATGGATCTTCAAAGTTAAACTTGATGAGCATGGTGATGTGTTGAAGAACAAGGCTCGATTAGTTGCTAAAGGATATCGTCAAGAGGAGGGTATCGACTTTGAAGAATCTTTTGCTCGATTGCTCGAATCGAGGCCATCGAATCTTTCGGCTAATCTTGCTAGCAAGAACATGGTGGTTTATCGGATGGATGTAAAGGCGGCATTTCTAAGCGGAGATCTTAAAGAAGTCGTCTCGTCAGCCAACTGAAGGATTTGTGAATCAAGAGCATCCTACTCACGTTTATCGTTTGAAGAAGGCTCTTTACGGTTTAAAACAAGCTCCTAGGGCATGGTATGATACAACATCAAAGTTTCTTCTATCAACCGGATTCATCAAAGGAGCGATTGATCCTACATTGTTCACCGAAGTCAAGCAAACATTTGATTCATGTTCAAATTTATGTTGATGATATTATTTTGCCTCGATGACCCAATAGAATGTGATCGTTTTCAAATGAAATGAGTTCAAAGTTTCAAATGTCAATGATGGGACAAATGTCATTTTCTTGGGATTACAAATTTCACAAAGTCCGGAGGCATTTTCATAAATCAATCTAAATATGCAATGAGATTTTAAAGAAATTTGGATTTGATTCAAGTGACCTGTTGACACCCCATGATTGACCGAACCAAACTAGATGAGGACCTCTCGGGATCATGATTGACCAAGCGAAATATAGGAGTATGATTGGATCACGATGTATCTCAACGCTAGTAGACCGGACATCTTATTCTCTGTGTGCATGTGTGCTAGATACCGAGCTAAGCCTACTAAAAGCACCTTGAAGCGATTAAGCGGGTCTTCGGTATCTCAAGGAACCATCAATATGGGACTATGGTACCGAAGGACACCGGTATGTCACTAACGGCCTATCGGATGCCGATCATGCGAGTTGTCAAGATACACGTCAAAACGTCCGGAGGTGCTCGGTTTTTGGGTGATAAGCTTGTGAGTGGTCTTCAAAGAAGCAAATGAGTACTTCTATTTCTCTCTGAGGCTGAATACATAGCCATGTCATCTTGTTGTGCTCAAATCTTATGGATGAGATCTCAATTATCGACTATGGCTTTGAATTCAACAAAATCCTCTGCTTCGTGATAATAAAAGTGCTATTGCTCTCTCATGCAACAACGTTCAACACTCAAGAGCAAAGCATATCGACATTCGACATCATTTCATCGAGGGCAGGTGGAAAAAGGTGTGGTGGAACTATATTTTGTGAGGTCCGAATATCGGTTAGCGAGACATCTTCACCAAAGCTCTTCCAAGAGAACGTTTTGAGTTTATTCTTCCACGACTTGGTTTGAAAAGCCTTCAACCGAAACTCTCAAACGTCTTCGGAGGAAGACGAGGAGTAAAGGTCTATCTTCATCTATCTCTTGTAAATATTTATTCGAAAATCAAAATACAAAATTATAAAACCCTCAAAAATCAAATAGAAAATTATAAAACCTTCAAAATCCATAAAAATCTGAAAAAAATTCGAAAAATCTTCAAAAAAATATTGTCATTTTGTCATGTTTTTCTCGGTTCGATAATATCTACGGTCTTTGTGCTGTCATTCAAAGAATGACACGGGACTTTAGATGTTTGTTCGAATCTTTTTAAAAAAAAAAAAAAAAAAAAAAAATCAAAAAAATATTTTTGGGAGAAAGAGAAATGGTTTATTGTCATTTTCAGGCAATAACCCGCTTTTAAAAGAAAGAACGAGCCATGTTTTACCATGTTTTCAAATTCCTATGCTCTGATTCTATAAACTCCTATCTGCTGAAAAACAAATACTTTGCTAAATAACTCGGATTCTATTTTTGATAATCATCAGGACTTATATGTCAAAATCTCTATCTCTCAATCAACAACCTATGTCATTGATTGAGGGGGAGAATGATTTCAATTAAATTAAAAAGTTATTTGGCATTAAAACTGTTTTCAAAAGATATACATGCATGTTTTATAAATGGAGTTTAAAGTCTTAAAATCTGATCCATATCAGTTAAAACACTTTCACAATCAAGTCACAATTCTCCTTAAAAGTTTTCAAAATCAATTTAAATCTATACGAGATCACAAATCTCAAATGATTTGATAATTGTGATCGGGGGAGAATGTGTGATTTAAATTGGATTTAAACTGATAATCAGGTAAATGGTTATAAAAGAATGTACATCTTTGTCCTTCCACATGTGACAAACGATTTCAATTTTTCAATGCACATGTTGAGGGGGAGCATCTATCTTAAACCTTTGATTTGAAGCGTGATCATTCATCCTAATGTGCGGGTTCCTCTAGTATGTGCAAAACTCTTTTTAAACCTCGAGGCACATATTGAGGGGAGCAAAACTCATGGAAACCTCATCCTTCCCAGTTGCTATACCCACTTGATCTGTTGAGGAAGTGATGTTGATATCTTTAGAAAATGGTAATCAAAAAAGTAAATTCTTTCTCTTGCCTCCGTGTGCAAAACATTTTCTATACTTGATGCACATGTTGAGGGAGTTCTCGTTCTAAAATATCAAAAACAATTCGGTACAAAAGCTTTGATAATATATCACAAGTATACGAATTGATTTTCAAATGGTTTTCAATTGGATCCATTGGCGGATGAACAATACCAAATAGACCGACCAACTTTACTTCATGTACGGTGATATAAGGATGATAAGGTTAGGTATGTGTTCCCATGATCCGCCGAACCAGGAGGGATCTACCGAGGACAATCCACTAGTTAGTGTAGAAGTCCTTAGGTATGATGATAAAAGGAGAAAAATGAGATATGGGAAGAGTGCGGACTAAGACCGAGCTAGTCTTGGAATAAACCCAACAAGGTTCTAGCTATGAAGTCTCGGTAAGCCTTGAAGGGGTTGAAGAATTAAAAGAATTGAATGAAAATAGGGTGAAAACAAATAGCCCTCCATTAATTCAACCTTAGAGGCGAAACGGGTTCACTTCATATGCTCGATGGTAACATCGGTATTGAAGACAAGGCGTCATGGACCCGGTGGACGCTGCACTTCAACTTTCCAAACCACTCAAGTTCCTCTTAAAAGGGCTTGTTTCATTCTCACGGGAACCGACATTATCTATCGACTTTCTATTAGAGATGGTTGATATTGAAGAAGGAGACCTCTCCCTAGTCTCCGTTATAGGATCCAAATATGCACAAATTGAGTCTAGAGCCACGAGATCATCAATAAATCTCATTAGGACACTTTCAATGAAGACTCTCTGTTTCACACAATGTGGAAAGAGATTATATCATGAGTCCTCGCATTACCCTTGTGGTATTGCCGAACATCTGAGTGATGTGTTTACACACTCACAATGAAGATGGAAAGCCTTCTAGAGTCAACATCAAACAAGCTCTGGTAGGTGGCATGTGTGATCTATTATATGGATCAACCATGTGACAAGCTGAACGAAACAATGGGGCGATTCAATTTCTTGAATCAATCACAGTTCGAGTTAGGGATTGACGGATACCTTTGAAAACCGGTCTTTGTGCTTATAAACTCTTTTCTTTAGCACATCGTCCGTGTACTCATTTTCAAACCAAAAGGTATTTTATGATTGATAATTGATTTTCAATAAAACCTTCGTTGTATTGCAAAACAATTTCTATTGAGCAATACGATTGTTTTTCAAATCTCTTTTCATCAATCGGTGGACTTAAATTTCATTTGGTTCACTCACTCCGTGTTGTCTTCTTTGAGATGTTCGGTTTGAGAGCGACTAGAACATTGCGAAACCCTGTCAAGGAGATTCTTAGGAATCCTACCGATCACGTGCGACTTGTCTTGATCAGCGGGAACCGTGGGCGTGTACCTCAATTCATCGAAAGTGATCAAAGACACTTCGTGCGATTTGTTGCTAATTGTTGTATGCAGTGCACGCCGACGTTGCGGTGATCGAATGAAGCGGTCAATCCACACCGCATGCTCACTTAACACATTCATCTCAAAAGAAATCATGATTAGTGCATCAATGACTCGATATTTTCACACCAAGCTTCGCTCACGCTGCGCCAATATCATGATTCAACAAATGCTTCCGCTACTCGATGAGAAGAAATCATGATCCAAAATGTGAGCATGTCGGTCCCAAAGTCACAACACCACAATGGATGTCTCGAGATTTTGATAGCCGATGATCTCCAAAGATGGCTCAAACTCATCATCACGTGGATCGGTTAAAGACCTCCACTTGAAGTAACCAAACATGCAATGTGAAGAATCAATGACTACGAGCTTGGAGCAAAGGACTACATCAAGAATGCAAGATCAATATTCTTGTATTATCTATTTGTATTCTATGTAATTTTGGTGCATTATTGAGGTGACCTCCTTAGGGGAGATTGTTAGAATTAGAAATTCCGGTATTAAAGAGTCGGTCACCTCAAGTATATGTAATCGTTAGAAAGCTCGTAGTCGTAGTTCTTTTAAGTTAAGTAGTAATTTAGTTAAGTAACACCGTGGAGGACAGACGGGTCTTTACCCACTGTATGCACGATCCACACCCATAGTGTGGCGAGTTATGTAAGACTATAAATACTCTCTACCTTCTAAGGTAGAGTTGGAACTCATAATAATTTTTTCACTTTCTCTCACTAAGTTCCCTAAACCTCTAACTTTCTCTCTAGAATTCCATCTTATTCGCCACCTTGTGTTATGGTTTGATGTGTATGTGAAAGTTATATCTTACAATTCCAATACTTTCATAAAACTCATAAAGTTGTTTGTTAACAAACTCAGTTCCATTATACATTCGGATGATTACGACCGTTTTGTTAAGGCGAACTGCATTTGTTTGATGAGTTTGATGATGATATCTGAGTTTCATCCTTTGTATTTAAGAACTTTACCCGGTGAATCTAGAGAAATCATCAACCACAACTAACACATATTTCTTCCCAAAGATATTCGCACTCTCATGGGTCCATAAGTCCATGTTAATTGTATGAAGAACTTCGTGACAGAGTTAGTAGGTTTGGGTTTATGGGCATACCTCTTGCTTTTTCCCAATTGGCATCTTGAACAAAGATGATCCTTTTCATACTTAAGTCTAGGTAAACCTACAACTAAGTCCTTTACGGAGAGATCATTGATGGTGCGAAGTTCAAGTGATTGAGGCAGCGATGCCATAACCATGACTTTGTTTTTGAAGCCTTTGACAACAAGAAAATTGAGAAGACTTCATCATATCTTCGATAGAGATGGTGTATAGATTTGAACCACGTGAACCTCTCAAAGTTCCTTACCATCAAGTTCTCTAACAGAAACAAGTATGTTTTAAGGCTACTTCTAGATCAAAATCGCAGAATTGACCAACGGATAACAAGTTATGACCAAGACCTTCTACATAATATGTGACAACCCGTACTTTCGTGTCATTTCTATTACACGCTCATGTCTCATTATTTCAACATTTTTAGTAAACTTGGTTTACTTGTTTCAAATTGCAGAACCTTAAAGGTTTAGCGCTAATTCATGATCATAACATCACGTACATTTCATATGGACTAAGATTAGTCTACATTTCATTGACATCATTTGCATCTCATTAGTTCATTCATGACATTTCATTTCATATTTTACGCGTAATTTTTATATTTAATAATCTTTATCGCGTGAGTTTTATTTTGTATATTTAATCCGTTACTTTCAAAAATGATCCCGAGGTATTTCTAAATTTACATTTAGTTCATAAAACTATATTTTTAGTTTTCCTAGTGTTTCAAATTTATTTGGTATTTTAATCGTTAAAGTTAAATTATTACGCGTTTTCTTAAAAATTATACGATAATTATTTTATCACTCAATTTTCACAAGGAATGTATTTTTACAAATTTTATCAACTCATTACATTGTATTTTGATCTAATAAAACTTACTTGTACCAAAATTCTTCCATTTACCTTTTACTTACTTACATTTTCTTACACTTTTATTAAAATTATACAAATTTATACAAGTATTGTTTAAAAAAAAAAAAAAAAAAACAAAATATCTATGCATTCCTCCCCTTGGCCGAACCTAGGGGAGGGTGACCATTAATGAGATTGGTTTGTTGTTTTAACTTATAAGGCTTACATAAAAGTCTTCTTATCTCATTTTTTCTCATTTTCATCAAAATTTCAAGTGTTAGTAAAAATATCATCTCTTTGTTTCTTCATCTCTCCTAACCGCCATCATCAAGAATCACCAAGGGATCAAATATTTTCTTCAAGCAAGCATTATTAACAATCTAGTGTATACTCTTTCTTAGATTTTGAAATAAAAATCTAGAGTATTTAGGTATAACCTTGTTACTAGCACCTCTTCACTTGCACTAGTAAGCATGTTCTTATCATTTTAAGTTTCCTTGTCATTTTCATAAGTTTCTTTACATTTTGGAGCTCATATGCATGTATTGTGATTTATACCATTTATTTCATGATTTTAGAGTTATATTTATACTTATAGTCATCCTATAATTATTCCCAAGTTAATCTTTGGTCTTGATGGTGATTAGGAACCCATGGCACCCTAAGAAGGTGTATGGTAGGATTAGATTAGCTTTGGAGTTGATTTGAAGGGATTAGAATAGGTTTTGTCCGAGAAAACTATTTTCGTAAACTATATTTTGTGTTCTGTCCTTAAAACGAATTTCTGGAAAACCCACTGATGGTACGACATTTTGGCCTTGATAATTAGAAAATATACTTTAAAACGAATCCGTGGCCTTTTGAACGGATAAAACGGAGTTATAACGGCCGTGGTGAATTTTTGAAGTTTGACGATTTAAACGTATTTTTTTCTCGAAAACAGCATACAGCTTTTACATATTTCGGTCAAAACGAGCCTTAAGCTTCACAAATTATTTCGACTTCTCAAAATATATTAGTATACTTCGATACGGCTAAGGACATATTTTACGAGAAAACGGATTTAAAACGACAAATATATGCACGCTTTTATAAAGTTGCCGTAAATATTATTTTCAAAAATGTTATTATTTTTACGCTACAAGTATTCTATTAGTCGTAAGGGCTATGTTCATGCGCTTTTAACCATGATGTGAAACTTTTAGAACGAAGTGTCTACTAGTAAAATCAAGTTCATCGGCCATATTTTTCAAATCAAAAGCCGTTTGTCAAGCGGAGTTTTTGTGAATTATTTACGGATGTTCAAAGTTGGTCAAACTCATTTTCTCGCACACAATTAGCAAAAATCACTAACTTTAGCCGTTAATATCTTTATGATCGAGACCTTTGGACGAAAACTCCCGAACTGAAACTTTTAGATATCGATACAAACTTTCCAAAACCGTCGAGTTCGTTTCTAACGATCGACGACACCGCTTTTACGACTAGTTTTCCGAGCCATTTTTGTTAATTTCAATAAAATTTCGACGACATTGTTTTGCGATTTAAAAGTGGTAATTTCACCAAAATCATTATAAAACTATTGTAGGATGACATTTTGACGTAAAAACATGAAAAGTGATTTTGAAGGGTCAAGACGCCAAAAGAGTATTTTTCGTCAACGAGTAATATTTTCAAAACCCGTAAATGGTATAAATAACATACGAGTGCATGCATAACATTACATTGCAACTCATGACATATCATATCATTCGTAATAGGTCCCGTTGACGATCATTATAAACCTCGTGTACTCACTTTTGCCGTTATTTCCGGTTTATCCAAGTGAGTTTTCATAGCCCCGTTGTACACATTTAATTATTTTCAAACCTACGGGAGAATACATTGCACAACATTTTATTACGATACCAAGTACATTAAATTCATTACATTGCTTAAGTTACCAGATTTGCCAATTGAAAGTCCCCATTCCCATTACCCGAACATGAACCGTTAATTTTGAAGCGAGGATGAGTGGATAGATCTATCGAGGTGACTCCTCCATCCGGGTTGGTGAATCCCAACTAGTCATACGGATGCATTTCATTTTATAACATTACGGAGTTGTCTCGCAAACACTGCAGGGCATACATTATGATTTGTCTAGTTTCGTGTCATGGACTTAGAGCAATTGTAACATTATTTTTACGTGACTTGATTGTCATGCCCGATCTATACTTGTGTAGTCGTCGATAAAACATTTACATAAACCTATGATTTCTCACCAACATTATTGTTGACCTTTTAGCAATGTATTTTCGTGTAATCGAGGCATTCGTGATCATGACATGGTTAGGGACCTATATTTTGAGTCGCAAGGCCGACTTACATTATGTACATTATGGCTCTTTCTTTCAAAACATCGCTTGATTTGTAACATATTTGTATTTCCTTAAACTTGTTAAACCTTTTGGGACCGATGTTGTACTGATTATGTTTTTATGAAATATCCAACGATGTGATTTTAAAACGACACTTTAGGTCGCTCAATATAACCGTGATGTGGTGCTATGACAACAATCCCTGTGAATTCCATTCCACCGCAAAATGTAAATTGGGGTGTGATGATTGGTACCGAGCTACGCTTATAGAGAACTAGGTTGCATCATTGACCCTAGACTATAGCTACATTATCATAGCATCTCATCATTTCATTATAGTACATGTTCATTGTTATCATGCGGATTCACTTACACTTTGTTCGAGATTATTTACATTTATTTCATATCGGTTGTCACGCATATGTCTTCGATTCTCACCCTATTACCATATCATCGGATGATGATCCATCACATTCCACCGAGGTTGTATCTTCTATCGGATCCACCGCAGCCTTTCCACCGATCATGACCGACACCGAGACCGAACCTTCGAGGAGGGTGAAGTCGCACCCACACCTCACGCGAGCCCGCTCATAACCCATTGCTCGCACCATCACCACCACCAAGACCACTACTACCACCATCATCACCATCATCATCATATTTTCTTAGAGATCCTGACCAAGATCGGACTTGCCGCCCAAAAAGCGTGCACGCTTCGATATCCCTACACCATCCACCGAGCCCGAGCCGCCCGCTAGATTTGAGTTAGGCGAGAGTTCTAGGCACCATCGCACGACGCCCTTCCACAGAGGCATTAGGTGCCCGTGATCGATGCACAAAGCAGCTATGATTGATAGTTTGACACGACGCTGGGGAGTTGTCGGTAGATAGGATTGAGCCCATCGCCGAGGAGGTCGAGGGTTTGATATTAGGCGTGGTTTCGATAGACTTAGCTTATCGTGGTCTTCAAAGATAGATGATTGAGGATAGAGAGCACATCACGTAGTTGAGGTGAGATGCCCGAGCTATTTGACCGAGCCGAGATGACTCGTGATGAGTTTCAATGACAACACAGGAGTTAGCTTTAGCCCGTGAGCGTATTGTTACTTTGGTGGTCGATGGATGAGATGAGGAGTTTGATTGATAGTTTGGTTATTCGTGTTCGCGATCTTCGTGATAGGGTGCGAGCACCATGAGGTGCCTTATGTAGACTTTTGTCATTGTATAGTTTTGACTATTATTATCCTAGTCACAAGGTGTGTGACGTAGTTTAAAGAACTTGTTGTATTTTGGTTGTTGTACAAACAAATTATCAAGTAGTGACTCTACTATGTAGGAATGGTTATTATTATCTATGATATCGGTCCATGTAGGCCGAAATTTTCATGTATATTATCCACGTGTGTTGTGATTATATTTGTGATATTTCATTATTGTTCCGCCAGATTCCGCTTATCTTTATGCATGTTGTGGTTGTGGATATATTTGTATGATGGTTGTTTCTATTTACGAGTTCTCATGATTGTTTCATCTTGTGATTTTGAAGAGTTATGGCAATCAAGAAAGCTACAGCTTGAGATGACTCAAGCAAAGAATTCAAAAGTTGGTAAACGATAGCATTGCTAATGCACTTAGAGTCGAAGAGAAACAAATGGCGCCGCCGCCGGGCCGCCGCCGCAAGCCGCAAGATTAGTCACGAATCGGTAATGCCGAGGATCGGGGTTAAGAAATGTTCATACAAAGATTTCAAAAGTGCCGAACCCACTAAGTTTCGAGGTACCGAGGAGCAACAAAGAATGGTTAGATGGTTTGAAAAGTTGAGTCGGTATTTTTGCTTTGTAACCGTCCGGATGACAAGAAGGTTAAGTATGCTACGAGCACTTTGCTCGATGGAGCGTTATCATGGTGGAATTCATACGCGCAACCGATTGGTATGGAAAATGCTTTTAAGCTTACGGGAGGAATTTAAGAGCTTGGTGACTAAGAAGTTTTGTCCCTAACGTAAATCAAAAAGTTAGAGACGGAGTTCTATGAATTGGTCACGATTGGGTATGACATTGACACGCATATTCGGAGATTCCGTGAATTAGCCGCATTATGCCCGCCAATGGTATCGGATAATGAAAAGTTGCTAGAGGCTTTTATGGAGGACTTCAAGTGATTCAAGGAGATGTGACATCATTTGATCCACAATCAATCGAGGAAGCTATTCGAGTTACTCAAAAGTTGATGGCACAAGTGGTGAAGCGAGGCAAGTACACCACCACTACTAAACAAAACAACAACCCCAACAACCGCTTCAACAACAATAACCGAGGCAACTACAACAACAATAACAAGCGCAAGTGGGATAACACAAGGGTAGGAATGTTACTCAACAACCGCCCAAGAGGCGTGGAGGTTGCTAAGGTTTATGCCGCGGGTCAAAAGGAAGGAAAAGGTATACGGGGTTTTGCCAAGTGTAATAGGTGTTTGAGTCATCACAATCCGTGTCGATGTCCCGATCCATGTGAAAATTGCAAGAAAGTTGGTCACCGAACTATGGATTGCAAGTCGCCACAAGTTACATGTTTTGGTTATGGGAACGTGGACACTACAAACTGATTGTAAGAAGGAAAGAATCAAGCAAACCGAATCAAGGAGGTACGGCACAAGGAAGGGTTTACGCCATTGGAGGCGGAGAAAATAGGAGGACCCGAATGTCATTACGGGTACGCTCTTCTCAATAATCGTTACGCTTCGCTTTTATTTGATTCGGGTGCCGATAAAAGTTTTGTGTCCAATGCATTTGCACCTTTGCTCAACATTAAACCAACCACCTTAGATACATCATACATTGTCGAATTAGCTAATGGTAATTTAGTTAGCACCAACACCATTGTTCGCGGTTGCACATTCAATTTTCTTAATCATCCTTTCAACATAGACCTCATGCCTGTAGAGCTTGGTAGTTTTGACGTCGTCATAGGCATGGATTGGTTATCTAAGCATCGCGCAAAGATCATTTGTGATGAGAAAGTTGTTCATCTTCCCTACAACGGCGAAACTTTGATTATTCGTGGGGAAACGGTGGAACGAGAATTAGTATCATATCGAGTATCAAAACGGAAAAGTACATTAAGAAAGGTTGTCTTGTTTTCTTAGCCCATGTAACCGAGAAAAGTCGGAGGAGAAGCGACTTGAAGATGTACCTATTGTCCGTGAATTTTCTCAAGTTTTTCCCGAGGATTTACCGGACTTCCACCGCACGCCAAGTGGAATTTCAAATTGACTTAGTGCCCTGAGTCGCACCGATTGCACGAGCACCGCACTGCCTAGCACCATCCGAAATGCAAGAGTTGTCTAATCAATTGCAAGAGCTTCTAGACAAAGGATTCATTAGGCCGAGTTCCTCGCCTTGGGGAGCACCGGTCTTGTTTGTGAAGAAGAAGGATGGATCCTTCCGAATGTGCATAGATTATCGAGAATTGAACAAGTTAACGGTGAAGAATCGTTATCCACTCCCCAGAATTGACGATTTATTCGATCAGTTGCAAGGTTCTAGTATCTATTCCAAGATTGATCTTCGGTCGGGTTATCATCAGCTTCGAGTTCGGGAAGAGGATATTCAAAAAATTTAGAACACGCCACGGTCATTACGAGTTTCAAGTGATGCCGCTTGAGTGACTAATGCACCGCGGTATTCATGGATCTCATGAATAGAGTTTGTGTCGATTTGGACAAGTTTGTGATAGTGTTCATCGACGACATCTTGATCTACTCAAAGAGCAAAAAGGAGCACGAAGAGCATTTAAGGACGATTTTAAGGCTACTCAAAATGAGAAGTTGTATGCCAAATATTCAAGTGTGATTTTGGAACCACAAAGTGCAATTTCTTGGTCACGCCATTGATAAACAAGGACTACAAGTTGATCCCGCAAAGATTGAAGCCGTGAAAGGTTGGGCTACTCCAACAAATCCTACGGAAATCGACAATTTCTAGGACTAGCCGGGTATTACCGAAGGTTCATCAAGGTTTTTCAAAGATAGCAAGACCTTTGACCAAGTTGACTCGTAAAAACAAGAAGTACGAGTGGGAAAGAAACAAGAAGCTACTTTTCAGCTTGTTGAAGCAAAGCTTTGTAGCGCCAATTTTGGCACTACCCAAGGAATTGAGAATTTTGTTGTATATTGTGATGCTTCGCACAAAGGACTTGGGGCTGTTTTAATGCAAATGAGAAGGTGATTGCAGATGCTTCTCGACAACTTAAGACTCATGAGAAGAATTACACCACTCATGATCTCGAGTTAGAGCCGTAGTTTTTGCGCTCAAGATTTGGAGACACTATCTCTATGGTACAAAGTGCACAAGTGTTTACCGACCACAAGAGTTTGCAATATATTCTTGATCAAAAGGAGCTTAACATGAGACAACGTCGTTGGTTGGAGTTACTCAATGACTATGATTGTGAAATCAAGTATCACCGGAAAAGCCAATGTTGTGGCCGATGCTCTTAGTCGGAAAGAAAGGCCTAAACCTTTAAGAGTTCGATCATTGGGAATGACGATTATTTCTCCTTTACCATCGAAAATCCATGAAGCACAAGTCGAGGCACTTAAGGAGGAAAACCGACCAAGTGAAAAGCTTTATGGTATGCCCGAAAGCGCAAATGGTTTTGTGAAGAGAGCGATGGAGTATTATGTTTCAAGGATAGAATGTGGGTTCCATTGTATGGCGGAATACGAGAATTGATTATGCATGAGTCGATAAGTCAAAGTATTCTATACATCCGTGATCGGATAAGATGTATCAAGATCTTAAGAAGCTTTATTGGTGGCCGAACATGAAAGCGGAAATTGCCACGCACGTTAGCAAATGTCTTACCCGCGCTAAGGTAAAAGTCGAATACCGTAAGCCTTCGTGTTTACTCCAACAACCGGAAATTCCTCAATGGAAATGGGAACGATTACTATGGACTTTGTTACGAAACTTCCTAAGACATCGGAGGTTACGACGCTATTTGGGTAATTGTTGATCGCCTTACCAAGTCACCCATTTCATACCGATTAGAGAGACTTATTCCATGGAGCAACTCACTAGACTTTATGTCAAAGAAATAGTCTCGAGGCACGGAGCACCAATTTCCATCATTTCCGGCTGAGATAGTCGATTCACTTCAAATTTCGAATTCATTGCAAGATTCGCTCGAACCAGATTAGAGATGAGCACAAGATATCACCCACAAACCGATGGTCAAAGTGAAAGGACTATTCAAACATTAGAAGATATGCCGAGAGCATGTGTGATTGATTTTGGAAATGGTTGGGCTAACCATTTGCCATTGATTGAATTCTCGACAACAATAGTTATCACACCAAGATAAAGATGGCACCATTCGAGGCACTCTATGGTCGAAAGTGCCGATCACCGCTTGTTGGGCCGAGGTCGGAGACGCACAAACCATCGGTCCGTAAATGGTACGGAAACCACGGAAAAGATCATTCAAATTGTGATAGACTTAGAACCGCCAGAGTCGATGTAAAAGTTATGCGGATGTTAGACGCAAGGATTTGGAATTTCAAGTGGGTGACAAAGTTATGTTGAAAGTATCGCCTTGAAGGGCGTGGTACGCTTTGGAAAGCGTGGAAAGTTAAACCGAGATACATTGGACCATTCAAGATTTTGAGCCGAGTTGGTCCGGTAGCTTATCGACTTGATCTTCCACCGTAACTTAGTCATGTGCACAACACGCTTCATGTTTCAAACTTGAAGAAGTGTCTTCGGATGAATCGCTCGTTATCCCATTGGACGAAGTTCACTTGACGACAAACTCAATTTTGTGGAGGAACTCAGAGAAATTATGGACCGCGAGGTCAAGCAGCTTGAAACAGAGTCGATTCCTATTGTGAAAGTTCGTTGGAATTCTCAAGAGGTCCCGAGTTTACTTGGGAACGGAAGACCAGATGCGACGCAAGTATCCTCATCTTTTCACCGACACCGTTAGACCTAATAACGATTGAATTTGTGGACTGAATTCCTTTTTGATGGGCGAATGTGACAACCCGTACTTTCGTGTCATTTCTACGCTCATGTCTCATTATTTCAACATTTTTAGTAAACTTGGTTTACTTGTTTCAAATTGCAGAACCTTAAAGGTTTAGCGGCTAATTCATGATCATAACATCACGTACATTTCATATGGACTAAGATTAGTCTACATTTCATTGACATCATTTGCATCTCATTAGTTCATTCATGACATTTCATTTCATATTTTACGCGTAATTTTATATTTAATAATCTTTATCGCGTGAGTTTTATTTTGTATATTTAATCCGTTACTTTCAAAATGATCCCGAGGTATTTCTAAATTTACATTTAGTTCATAAAACTATATTTTTAGTTTTCCTAGTGTTTCAAATTTATTTGGTATTTAAATCGTTAAAGTTAAATTATTACGCTGCTTTTCTTAAAAATTATACGATAATTATTTTATCACTCAATTTTCACAAGGAATGTATTTTTACAATTTTTATCAACTCATTACATTGTATTTTGATCTAATAAAACTTACTTGTACCAAAATTCTTCCATTTACCTTTTACTTATAACATTTACTTACATTTTATTAAAATTATACAAGTAAATTTATACAAGTAATTGTTTAAAAAAAAAAAAAAAAAAAAATATCTATGCATTCCTCCCCTGGCCGAACCTAGGGGAGGGTGACCATTAATGAGATTGACAAAGTTGTTTTAACTTATAAGGCTACATAAAAGTCTTCTTATCTCATTTTTATCACATTTCATTATTATCAAGTGTTAAAAAAAAAATTTCTCTCTTTGTTTCTCTCCTCTCCTAACCGCCATCATCAAGAATCACCAAGGGATCAAATATTTTCTTCAAGCAAGCATTATTAACAATCTAGTGTATACTCTTTCTTAGATTTTGAAATAAAAATCTAGAGTATTTAGGTATAACCTTGTTACTAGCACCTCTTCACTTGCACTAGTAAGCATGTTCTTATCATTTTAAGTTTCCTTGTCATTTTCATAAGTTTCTTTACATTTTGGAGCTCATATGCATGTATTGTGATTTATACCATTTATTTCATGATTTTAGAGTTATATTTATACTTATAGTCATCCTATAATTATTCCCAAGTTAATCTTTGGTCTTGATGGTGATTAGGAACCCATGGCACCCTAAGAAGGTGTATGGTAGGATTAGATTAGCTTTGGAGTTGATTTGAAGGGATTAGAATAGGTTTTGTCCGAGAAAACTATTTTCGTAAACTATATTTTGTGTTCTGTCCTTAAAACGAATTTCTGGAAAACCCACTGATGGTACGACATTTTGGCCTTGATAATTAGAAAATATACTTTAAAACGAATCCGTGGCCTTTTGAACGGATAAAACGGAGTTATAACGGCCGTGGTGAATTTTTGAAGTTTGACGATTTAAACGATTTTTTTTTCTGAAAAACAGCATACAGTTTTACATATTTCGGGTCAAAACGAGCCTTAAGCTTCACAAATTATTTCGACTTCTCAAAAATATATTAGTATACTTCGATACGGTTAAGGACATATTTTACGAGAAAACGGATTTAAAACGACAAATATATGCACGCTTTTATAAAGTTGCCGTAAATATTATTTTCGAAAAATGTTATTATTTTTACGCTACAAGTATTCTATTAGTCGTAAGGGCTATGTTCATGCGCTTTTAACCATGATGTGAAACTTTTTAGAACGAAGTGTCTACTAGTAAAATCAAGTTCATCGGCCATATTTTTCAAATCAAAAGCTGTTTGTCAAGCGGAGTTTTTGTGAATTATTTACGGATGTTCAAAGTTGGCCGAAACTCATTTTCTGCACACAATTAGCAAAAATCACTAACTTTAGCCGTTAATATCTTTATGATCGAGACCTTTTGGACGAAAACTCCTGAACTGAAACTTTTAGATATCGATACAAACTTTCCAAAACCGTCGAGTTCGTTCTCTAACGATCGACGTACACCGTTTTACGGCTAGTTTTCCGGAGCCATTTTTGTTAATTTCAATAAAATTTCGACGACATTGTTTTGCGATTTAAAAGTGGTAATTTCACCAAAATCATTATAAAACTATTGTAGGATGACATTTTGACGTAAAACATGAAAAGTGATTTTGAAGGGTCAAGACGCCAAAAGAGTATTTTTCGTCAACGAGTAATATTTTCAAAACTCGTAAATGGTATAAATAACATACGAGTAGTGCATGCATAACATTACATTGCAACTCATGACATATCATATCATTCGTAATAGGTCCCGTTGACGCATCATTATAAACCTCGGTGTACTCACTTTTGCCGTTATTTCCAGTTTATCCAAGTGAGTTTTCATAGCCCCGTTGTACACATTTAATTATTTTCAAACCTACGGGGGAGAATACATTGCACAACATTTTATTACGATACCAAGTACATTAAATTCATTACATTGCTTAAGTTACCGTATTTGCCAATTGAAAGTCCCCATTCCCATTACCTGAACATGAACCGTTAATTTTGAAGCGAGGATGAGTGGATAGATCTATCGAGGGTGACTCCTCCATCCGGGTTGGTGAATCCCAACTAGTCATACGGATGCATTTCATTTTATAACATTACGGAGTTGTCGCAAACACTGCAGGGCATACATTATGATTTGTCTAGTTTCGTGTCATGGACTTAGAGCAATTGTAACATTATTTTTACGTGACTTGATTGTCATGCCCGATCTATACTTGTGTAGTCGATAAAACATTTACATAAACCTATGATTTCTCACCAACATTATTGTTGACCTTTTAGCAATGTATTTTCGTGTAATCGAGGCATTCGTGATCATGACATGGTTAGGGACCTATATTTTGAGTCACAAGGCCGACTTACATTATGTACATTATGGCTCTTTCTTTCAAAACATCGCTTGATTTGTAACATATTTGTATTTCCTTAAACTTGTTAAACCTTTTGGGACCGATGTTGTACTGATTATGTTTTTATGAAATATCCAACGATGTGATTTTAAAACGACACTTTAGGTCGCTCAATATAACTCGTGATGTGGTGCTATGACAACAATCCCTGTGAATTCCATTTCCGCAAAATGTAAATTGGGGTGTGACATTTCTTTAAGATGTTGATATTTTAGTTGTAAATTAAAATGCTCAACCTCTAGTTTAGAAAAATATTTAACCAAATTATCGTGATCATCGGTTCAATTTTCTCATTTAGTTTAGAATTAGTCTTTTCAAGCTCAATGACACGATCATGGGAGACTTTCAGAGCAGCAGATAATTCATGAAATTAAGAACCGTTAATGGAACAATTTGTAGCGATGAAAACACATCTTGAGCAACACATTCAATAATAAGAGTCTCATTCAATGTATGCAAGTTCTTCCTCTCGGTCTCATTATATTTTAGTACACGCTCATAGTCACTAACCTCAACTATCATTGCATCAAATTCCTTTTCCATTTCTTTAATGTCTAAATTCATTCCCTTTTAAGACTTTCAAAATGATCTTTTAGTTGTTTAAAGAAAGGCATGACTTGATTAAATAACATTCTTTTGTTTGCTCAATACCCCTTTCCTCTTGATTATACTAGTGGGTGTGATCCTTTTCTTACAAGTTTTCTCAAAATCAACAAATAGTTGAAAAATAACATATTGATGATTAAGGTCTTGCTTTTAGTGGCAATAGTTCTAGGAACTAGATGCATTGGTGTATTGGGAGGATATACTGATGCTTTAGGCATTTTCCTAAGGGAGAGTTTGTTTCAACAATATTTTCCGCTTTCTACTTATCTAAGTCCATTTTCCGAACACTTGTTCGGGAGTCAACAATGTTTGAGGCTTAAACATGTTCAAGGAGATCCAATTCTCCTTTTTGTAGTCATGGGTGTGATAATTATTTTCTTCTCCTAGTGACTTCATCGATTTCTTATCTTCCTCTGTACACTTAACGCAACTAGGTTTTGTCTAGGTTTAAGAATTTCATTGCCATCATAAAGAACCTTATGAGCATTTCTAGCCTTTTTAATGACCTCTGATTTGGTTCTTCAACAAGGGGAATGCTATGCTTATCGCTTAAGACTCTATGCTTAGTGATTAAGTGGGCAATCTGAATGGTATTTCCTTGTACGTACAACTTATTTTCAAGCTTGTTTTTCAAGGTTTTAGATTAGAAAAATCATTCAAAAGTTTTGATTCCTTAGCACCGAATTCTTGCTTAAGCATTTTAACATTTTCTTGAAGTTCTTGTTTTGCTTAGCGCTTTAGAAAGCTTTTCTTGTAAGGAGTTTAACTCTTGTTTTAATACTTCTTCTCTAAACCTACTTTTCTAATAGTTGTACGCATTTGGTCATCCATTTCCGCTCACGGGTGGTCAACTCAAATTTTGCACGTTGTTCATAAATAGCAACACGTTCTTTATAGGCATTCGATTCGAGATGACAGAATCATCGGGGCACATGCGGTGAATTCATCAAAAACATAATCATTATTGATCGCAGAAGATGCATCACTTGGTACAATCTCACCTTCACTTTGTTTCACATATTGATCATATGGGACAACATTGATATTACCCATATTTTCAATATCGATTCAATAAATACAGATTGATTGTACCGTTATGTATCTTTGCTCATCAACTTCATCGTATAATTTTAATACCTCGAGATGAGTTTGTCTTTGGATGGACCCACTTGTGGTGATGAAGAGACTTTAGGAGAGACCATTGGAGAAATGCTAGCCATGAAGATGGTTTATGCGATGGGTTCTTCATCAACATCAGTCGTATACATCACAATCAACTACTTGAAAGGCATTCGATGATTATGGCCTATCTCTGAATTGGTTGCTCATCCACATCGCATCATATGTCTTAGCATTTCCTCGACCAAGAACAACAACTCCTCTTCATCCAAAGTCGCACCATTATCCCGAGCTTGCACAAGCAACATCTTATCCCTCAAGTACTACGCATTCGAGGCGTTTTGGCGATGTGCGGTTCCTTGAAATGTGTCCTCACCTACACAATTGTAACATTTGATTGGCTTTGCTTGACCACGATTTCCATTCCTTCCTCTATTCTAATTTGCAAGATAACCTCTACCGGCTCCACCTCTTGCTTGTTCGTCTTGTCGTTCTTGAACCGGCCGCACCATAACCTTCCCATCTCGACGGTGGCTTGATTATGTGGATTGGAAGCGTTCGAGATTGTTGTTGGTGTGTGGAAGAGAGTTCATGTTTTGACTAATCGGGAGAGCTAGTTGATTAATGAAGTTTCCACGTGTGCATCGGCATCGACTTGTTTGAACATAGGATCGGGAATGAGTTTGTGATTACCATTACCCATGGGTATGACTTGTGAGGCTTTGGTTGTGATTCGATGTTTGAGTAGAAGGCGGTTGAATCATTTGATGAGCTTGTCTCCCTTGTTGGTTTTGAACCGACTAAGAATCCTTTTTCAAACATAGCATGTCTCTCATTTCGAAGGAGGAAGGCATAGAGTTGCTCATAGTTTGTATTCTTCAATCCTTTGGTTAGCTTTACTGAGTGACAAACTTGTGCCATTCGGGATTCATGTTGTTCACAAACTTTGAGTTCATTGAATGTTTGGCATAGTCATTCGATGTTCCTCATATCATTAACAAGCTTGTGGATTCTCACATAGTACTCATAAACACTCTCATCTGGTTTCATTTTGAAGTGTTCAAATTCATCATAGAGTTGTGATTCTCTGTCTTCCATAGTTAATTCGAACATGAGAGAAGCATATTGACATTATCCCACACCGCCTTTGCTTCGGTGTTGTGATTGATTAGCTTGTAGATATCTTTTGGAAGACCTTGAAGTACGATGTTAGAAGCCCCGATATCGACATCGAATCTCTTTTCTCCTTATCATCGAGCTCATCATATGTCTTTGGTTTGTCAATTCCATAGATGATTGTTCCATCTTCAATTGTATCAATTAAGTCTCTAGTAGTCTCAACCCGATATGGTCCTTCATCAATGGATTTGAGAATGTTGACTCCATTTTCCTTTCCAAGGCAGTACAATCGATTCGTTGAGCCCAAGAGTCGTAGTCGATTGGTCAAGCATGGGTGGACAAGTATCTGAACCATTGCTTGAACATCCTCGACACAGATGGAGATGATTGTGGGGCGTTGGTAGACATGATGACAGATTAAACGGGATTTTATAACTATATGATTAAACCGGAAATAGATTCTTTCACGGATTTTACTAAATCAAGAAAACCGTATTCAAAGGATATCACCCAAGTCGCTAGGAAACCTTAAACCAAGTCGCTAAGTGCCAAGTCGCTATATAACAACTCGCTACAATCCAAGTCGCTAGCAAAATTTTGATGACAATTGCTAAGCACCAAGTCGCTAAATAGCAACTCGCTAGGTACCAACTCGCTAACACCAAGTCGCTAACAATATAAAGTACAAGTCGCTAACTTACACCAAGTCGCTACGTGTAGTGGAGAATCCACTACGTGTACTTTTGTCGACTTGTCTCAATAGACAAGTCGCTAGGACCAAATCACGCCAAATACCACTCCAACTCGCTAACTTTTTATGAAGCGAGTCGCTATGATGATGTTAATACAAATAAACCGTAAAAACGTTTATTAATATTTTGCGATCTCTTTGTGTTTTGTTGATAACAAATATAATGTTATCTTAAGTATAATTATAAGGATACATGTTATGTTTTTTGTAAAGCATTTACATATAGCCATTTAAATACAAAATGTAGTAATTAAGCATTTGTTGTAATAGTTTATTAGGATGGGTAAAACCATAACCCATGGACCATAACCCATGGATCTTAACCCATACCCAAGTTGGCTAGATACAATGTATACTTAGATACATTGAATCTAAAGAAAACCCATGGACCAACCCATAACCCATGACCCATAACCAAAAACCCATGGGCAAAGAGGAGCGTTCCACGGATCCCTAGGATTACACTAGACGGATCCCAGTGGGAGGATCCGTGGGATCCGGGAACAAGAGAAGATTTTGCCTATAAATAGAGAGCCATTTCTTCATTCTAACTCACCCTCTTCTTACTAAATCTCTCAAACACTCTCATTCTCTTCTAACATATAGATCACTTGATCTAGAGAGTTGTTCTTCTTTCTTTCTATTGTGATCCTCATATAGGTCCTTCTAAGGCGAGATCACGAGCATTCTACAAGTCATCCAAGCAAGGGTCCTTGATTGATTTGTCACCCCAAGATTTCATAGCGAAGATCTTGTATTTGATATTTCACATATTTGTTGTGTAATAGTCGTGTTGGTTTGGTCCACCGTGTTACGGACTCGGTATCTAGCTTTGTCTGGGAAAAAGTGTAAGCAACGTTGTGAAGGCTTCTCCGCCAAGTGAAGGAGTTTGTTGACATAGTGCTTGAACTCTCGAGTAGGTGACTCGGGGAGTGGAGTAGGGCAAGGAAGGTGTCCTTGTAGCCGAACCACTATACATCGGTTGTGTCTTTTCTTTCCTTCGCTTTACTTTATTTACTTGCTTTATCATTAGATCTATACTTTCTCTACATCCATAAGATCTCACATATTAACGAATCTAAAGTTTTGAAACTAACGTAAAATCGGCAAAACTATTCAACCCCCTTCTAGTTTTCCACAATTGGCATCAAGAGCTAAGTTTATAAAAGTTTTAAAGTAAAATTGTATTTTAAAAACTTTTCGATCACTATGGGTTCTGAAAATTATAAGGAAGGGCAATCTATGCAACGACCACCACTACTTGAAACTAATGGTTTTATATATTGGAAAAATAGATTCAAACATATGTGAAATCTAAAGATATTGATCTTTGGTACATTATTGTTGAAGGCGATTTTGAGGCTACCTCAAAAGATGATAAAGGAAATGTAGTTAACATACCTCATGATAAACTAAATGATGAATTAAAGAAAAGCTTTCTAAAAATAGTGAAGCAAAATGGTTTTATATAATGCTTTACCGAAAAAGGAATTTGAAAGAATTTCTATGCTTAAAACCTCTAAAGAAATTTGGACTTCTTTAGTTGTAACTCATCAAGGCAACCAACAAGTTAAAAATAATAAAATTGATTTATTTGTTCAACAATATGAACAATTTTCAATATCGGATGAGGAAACTATAGATCATTCATTTGCTAACTTTAATACTATTATTACATCTTTACAAGCACTTGATGAATCTTTTTCTAGCCGTAACCATGTTAGGAGATATCTAAGGGCACTTCCATCAAGTGGAGATCCAAGGTGATGGCGATCGAAGAGTCAAAAGATTTGACAATCCTCACCTCGATGAACTCATAGGCAACCTAAAAGTCTACGAGCTTGTCCTTGCCAAAGACTCAAGCCTCAAAGGTAAAAGAGAAACACAAATCTCTTGCCCTTAAAGCCAAAAAGGCTTCAAGCGATGAAGAGAACTCCTCTTGAGTAGTGACGACGAGGAGTACGCTATGGCGGTAAGGGACTTTAAAAGTTCTTTAGAAGAAAGGAAGATACGTCAAACAACCATATGACGATAAGAAGGCTTTCGGAAAAGCAAAGAGGACGAGAAGCCAAAGGATGATCGTACTTGCTTTAAATGTGGGGACCCAAACCACTTTATTAGTAAGTGTCCCAAACGGGATGATCAAAAGGCGTTCGTGAGCGCACGTGGGGAATGAGCGACGAGGAGGACGAAGAAATTTGTCTCATGGCAAATGACGAGGTATGTCACGAATACTATAGTAGTTCATCACTTGATGACGACTCTTTGCATAATGAATATGACAAACTATGCAACATTAGCTTAAAACTAATTAACAAAAATAAGCTTTTAAAGAGTCAAAACCAACGTTTAGATAAAGAAGTCATAGAATTAAAAGCAAAACTAAAACGTTTAGAAAAGGGTAAAATAGCAAGTGGTGAATGTGAACTTTACGTTCAACTTCAAACACTAGCTGATCATCTAGATTCTAAAATTGCTAGAATGAGTACGAACACTTTAGATACAATACTAGATGGTGTTAAAACCGGTAACAACAAAAAGGCTTAGGTATTCAACAACTTGATCCATCAACTAGTGAAAGTAAAGAAACAAAATTTGTTAAGGCGCTAGAAAACCCACCATTGTTGTGGCGGATCCCACGGATCCCTAAAAGGGAACCGCTAGTGTACGACAGGATCCGTGGATCTGCTGTAGCAAACAGTAGTAATAACGTAGCGTCTTCATCTAGAACCGATTTTGTTATCGTTAATAGGAAGAAACCAACTCACGTCACCACTAGACAACCACTTCCAAAATATAATCCTACTTTTGCAAGAAACAAAGCTCCATCTTTTCAAAACCTAATTCATTTAGGAGACCTAATAACGTTTACCGAAAAGTAATCATCAAATGGGATGGAACCCAAATATGCAAAATGGCTTTCCTTTCAAAACTTTGCTCCATGGAATGCATACTCACCTTATCCATACATGTCTAACATGAATGGAATGTTTAACACTAATGGACCCATGAACAAATGGGGACCAAACTTTGAGTTTATTATTGTTTTAGGTGTGCTTAAAGGTCGACCTAGACCCCGATGAATGGGTCAAGGATAGCGGGTGCACGAGGCACATGACCGCAATAGGGATCTATTCTCCACATATGAATCCGTAAATGGAGGTAATGTGGTGTTTGGAAATAGCAAAAGTAGAATCATCGGTAAAGGTACGATTTCTAACAAATCTCTAACCATTAACGATGTGTGTCACGTAGAAAACCTAAACTTTAACCTCTTAAGTATAGGACAAATATGTGATAAAAGTGCAATGTACTTTTACCAAAACCGTAGTAAGATACTAAAAATGGCATAACCATAGGAAGAGGAATTAGGAAACATGGAGTCTATGTCATTAAAATTGGTAATGAACCTAAAGACAAACTTTGTCTTACCTCTATGGATGATACTTCGACCTTATGGCATCGAAGATTGGGTCATGCCAATATGCGACTTCTTCAATCGCTATCATCCAAAGATCTAGTAAGAGATCTACCTAAGTTAAAATATGAACATCACTTTTGTGATGCTTGTAATGTAGGAAAACAAGCTCATTCTAGTCATAAAGCTAAAAACATGGTGTCTACAACTAGGTGTCTAGAATTACTACATATGGATTTATTTGGTCCATCCGCTATCCAAAGTTATGGAGGCAACTACTACACTTTGGTAATAGTGGATGATTACTCTAGGTATACATGGACAAAATTTTAAAGAACAAACGAAACCTTTAATTATTTTGAAATATTAAGCAAAAGATCCAAAGACAACTAGGAAGTCCTATAGTGTCCATTAGGACGGATCATGGTAGGAATTCGATAATGAAGTGCAATTTGGAGCCTTTGTGACGCTAATGGTATTACTCACAACTTCTCGGCCCACGCACTCCACAATCGAATGGGGTAGTAGAAAGAAAGAATAGAACCCTACAAGAAATGAGTCGAACCATGCTTAATGAACAATCCATACCTCAAAAGTTTTGGTGTAATGCCGTTGATACTTCAACGTACATACTCAATCGAGTCTTAATTAGACCAATCTTAGGTAAAACTCCATATGAGTTACTCCGAGGCAAAAAGCCTACGTTAAATCACTTTAGAGTCTTTGGAAGCAAATGTTTTATTCTTAACACTAAAGATTACCTTACAAAATTTGATCCTAAATCAACCGAAGGTATCTTTCTAGGTTATTCGCCAAATAGCAAAGCTTACGTCATATTAAACAAAGAAACAATGAAGGTAGAAGAGTCATTAAATATAAAATTTGATGAAAGTCCACCCAAACCCTTTCCACCTCTTGTCGATTACGAGATTATAGAAAGTGAAGCTATAGTAATAAAGAAAAGGTAAACGAAGAAGAAGAACCTTTAAATAATGAAGTCGTAAACATTAAAGAGTCCAAAGATCACCCGTAGATAAAGTCATAGGAAAGCTAAACGAGCGAACATTAAGGTCTCAAGTTCAAAACCAAAGTAGCTTGTTTTGTTTCGTTTCAACCATAGAACCTAAGAATACACAAGAAGCCATAAAAGATGAGAGTTGGGTAATGGCTATGCAAGAAGAACTAAATCAATTCGTTTCTAATGATGTTTGGACGCTTGTCCCTCCACCTAGTAATCAAACCATAATAGGAACCAAATGGGTTTATAAAACAAATTAGATGCAAACGGAGTAGTGTCTAGGAACAAGGCTAGACTCGTTGCCCAAGGGTATAACCAACAAGAAGGAATAGACTTTGATGAGACCTATGCCCCGTGGCTAGATTAGAGTCTATAAGAATACTTCTTGCGTATGCTTGTGCTAATGATCTAAAGCTTTATCAAATGGATGTCAAAAGCGCTTTTCTAAATGGTTTCATTAATGAAGAAGTATATGTAGCTCAACCTCCGGGCTTCATCGATTTTGAAAACCCAAACATGTGTATAAATTAAAGAAAGCCCTTTACGGTCTTAAACAAGCTCCAAAAGCTTGGTATGATAGACTCAAGTCATTTTAATTAAACACAACTATACCATGGGGCTAGTTGACAACACAGCTTTTACTAAGGAGAGTCACATATAATCATAGTACAAATATATGTAGATGATATTATATTCGGATCCACTTGTCAAGACATGTGTGATGATTTCTCGAAAATCATGCATGACGAGTTCGAGATGAGTATGATGGGAGAACTTAGTTTCTTTCTTGGTCTACAAATCAAACAAGTAGAAGATGGTATCTTCTTTAATCAATCTAAATACATAAAGGAGATGTTAAAGAAATTCGGTCTAGAAGAGTCGAAACCAATTAGGACACCAATGTCATCCGACACCAAACTCACAAAAGATGAAGACGGCGAATCCGTAGATAATACTAAATATCGTGGCATGATAGGTAGTCTTCTACCTCACGGCAAGTAGGCGGATATCATGTTTAGTGTTTGCTTATGTGCTAGGTTTCAAGAAGACCCTAAAACATCACACCTAGAAGCCGTAAAAGGATATTTAGATACATTAAGGGTACAACACAATTAGGATTATGGTATCCTAAGGGCACGGGAGTAGAAACAATTGTATATGCAGATTCGACCATGCGGTGATTACGTTGATAGAAAAAGTACAAGTGGGGTATGTACTTTCATGGGATGTTGTTTAACATCTTGGTTTTCTAAGAAACAAACGGCACTAGCAATATCAACAACGAAGCCGAGTACGTCTCCGCCGGCAAAGCATGCCAACAAGCACTATGGATGAAACAAGCGTTAGTCGACTACGACATTCATCTAAGCGACATAGCCATCCTATGTGACAACAAAGGTGCCATCGACTTAAGCAAGAATCCGGTATTGCATTCTCGCACAAAGCATATAGAGATTCGTCATCACTTCTTAAGAGACAATGTTCAAAAGGGGAACATCTCTATTGAGAAGGTAGCATCCGAAGACAACATAGCCGACGTCCTTACCAAACCGTTGAAGCGGGAACAATTCAACCTACTTCGTCTTGGTCTTGGTCTAATGGAACAAACGTCGTAACTTATTTGACTCTACAAGGTATGTAAACACTAGCCTTCTTCTTTCTGAGTCTAGGATCTCTATTTCACGCACAACTCACAAACAATACGGGAATTTTCAAAACCCAAGATAAGTTTTCCACTTATAGCTTTCTTATTTTTTTGGTTGCAAACACATACACATTTTCAAAGAAAATCTCTTTTCAAAATGTTTTCTAAAAGAATGATACCTTCCCGTATCAATTTCACAAAAGCAATTTCTCACGTCTAGGACAAATCGCTTTTTCATTATTAATACAAAGTAAAAACCCGTTTTCATTGCATCTCATGTCTTTTGAATGCTAAAGGGGACACATAACTAATATGTGTTTTCGGGTACATTCATTTAAGCAACAATAAATTAGGAGCATTGATAACACTAAATTACGTACTTATGTACTAAATATGTGTTTTCGGGTTATCTCAATAGGATACTTTTTCTACTTCTAGTTTACTTTTCTTTTTCTTTTAGAGTTCGAGATAACCGCAACTCCAAATAGTTTGCATATAGGCACACAATAGGCAAAAATGTTTCCAAAAGGAAAATTTTGTCTTTGCTCGAATCACTGGACCCACGGATCCCAGCCTTCATGCTGGACGGATCCCTCAAGAGAAGGATCCGTGGGATCCGTGAGATAGAAGCTGTTTTTACCTTCTATTTTTCTCACTTTGGATGAAAAATCCACATTTGTTTTATTTTTGGGAGTATGCTCTTTAATGCTTGTGTTCTCATGATCACATGCCTTAAATTCATATCTAATCATTAGATTTTAATCCACATTTTGGGTCAAGCATTCATTACAATGCTTTGTTTTTCTATATATAGAACTCCCAAAATGCTTGCATAATCCATCTCATCCTCACAAACACAATACACCATGTCATCCACAAACCCTTTAGATGAATCACCTAGTACAAACAACCATCTTCATGATACCCAAACCTTTGTACTACCACCATCCAAAATACCACAATCAAACTCTAGGATATCCGCACGGATTAGTATCCGATCTTGTTGTTTAGCAAAACCAACCTCAAATGGTTCATCCTCAACAAATAACTCACCACAAGATGCTTCCATTATAGCACCTCCTTCATCACCAACAAGTACACCAACTTCATCACCTAATCATTCACCACCTAAAATCACTCTTTTGGAACTCCTTACGACTCCAACAAGATCTCCACAACCAAAGCAAAAAGAATTAGCCTTTTTGACACCTCCAACTTCTCCAAACACAATATTCAATGATCTTGAAACATCACCACCTTTAGCTCCCATTAAACTACAAGAACATCTAGGTTCTTTTCCACCATCACTTCCAATCATTCCGGACTTTGATCCGTATTTTCCTACTTTTCCACCACAACTTCCGCAACTCACAAATCAAAACAAACCGGAAGATTTCCGTACTCATTACCCACATCACCTACATTGTGAACATTGCCAATCCACTAGGGAAATTGCAATAGAAGTTAGGGAAGAAATGCGATTCATACTCAACCTCATCCTTGATCGCATCAATACCATTACTCATTCAAACCTCCATCCATAACCTTATGCAAGCATGGAAGGAATCACTACTACTATTTTCTATTTTTAGTATTTTTTTTCTTTTGAAGTCATTTTCAAGAACAAGTCTTGTTCTTATTTTTACATGCTTGTAGGTGGCTTAAATACCACTACAATTTGTTGTTTTATTACAAGGCCTTGTTTACATACCTTGGCTCCCAATCTTGATTCTCGGCAATTCCAAGATTATTTAAGCATGTTACTAACCTTTCTTTTTGTAGGATTTTTTATTTTTCTTCACTTGACGCCCCAAACTAGGGGGAGCTACCGTCAAGGGGGAGTTAGCGATACGTGGACTAAATTTTTCCACATTTTTATGTTTATTTCTTCCAAGGGTTAACTTTTTGTTTCGACAAAAGGGGGAGAAGAAGTAAAACTTAGGGGCTTTCAAAACTTACATCTATTCTTAAGTTTTACTCATCATAACATTATGTTTTGTCATCAACAAAAAGGGGAGATTGTTAATACAAATAAACCGTAAAAACGTTTATTAATATTTTGCGATCTCTTTGTGTTTTGTTGATAACAAATATAATGTTATCTTAAGTATAATTATAAGGATACATGTTATTTTTGTAAAGCATTTACATATAGCCATTTAAATACAAAATGTAGTAATTAAGCATTTGTTGTAATAGTTTATTAGGATGGGTAAAACCATAACCCATGGACCATAACCCATGGATCTTAACCCATACCCAAGTTGGCTAGATACAATGTATACTTAGATACATTGAATCTAAAGAAAACCCATGGACCAACCCATAACCCATGACCCATAACCAAAAACCCATGGGCAAGAGGAGCGTTCCACGGATCCCTAGGATTACACTAGACGGATCCCAGTGGGAGGGATCCGTGGGATCCGGGAACAGAGAAGATTTTGCCTATAAATAGAGAGCCATTTCTTCATTCTAACTCACCCTCTTCTTACTAAATCTCTCAAACACTCTCATTCTCTTCTAACATATAGATCACTTGATCTAGAGAGTTGTTCTTCTTTCTTTCTATTGTGATCCTCATATAGGTCCTTCTCTAAGGCGAGATCACGAGCATTCTACAAGTCATCCAAGCAAGGGTCCTTGATTGATTTGTCACTCCGCAAGATTTATGTAGCGAAGATCTTGTATTTGATATTTCACATATTTGTTGTGTAATAGTCGTGTTGGTTTGGTCCACCGTGTTACGGACTCGGTATCTAGCTTTGTACCGGAAAAAGTGTAAGCAACGTTGTGAAGGCTTCTCCGCCAAGTGAAGGAGTTTGTTGACATAGTGCTTGAACTCTCGAGTAGGTGACTCGGGAGTGGAGTAGGGCAAGGAAGGTGTCCTTGTAGCCGAACCACTATACATCGGTTGTGTCTTTTCTTTCCTTCTTTACTTTACTTTATTTACTTTCTTTATCATTAGATCTATACTTTCTCTACATCCATAAGATCTCACATATTAACGAATCTAAAGTTTTTGAAACTAACGTAAAATCGGCAAAACTATTCAACCCTCCCCCTTCTAGTTTTCCACAAAGACTTAATAACTAGCAAAGTGATTACAATTATACTATCCGTGGTTTCACAATTCTACTAGCCGTGGTTTAACTCTGCGGTGGTTATCATTGAACTATCCGTGGTTTCCATTGAACTAGCCGTGGTTTCCACACTTGGTGTAATTCTTCTCAGTGGAACCTAAAACCCAACAATCCTCCCCTAAACTTGATATTTCCCAAAAACATCAAGTTTCTTTTCAGCTCAAACCATCTTACTTGGAGGATGTATTCAAACACTTAGCAGGACTCAAAATATTCTCAAATTTCCTTAGCAACCTGTAAGCTTAATAGTCAAAGGGCTTTTGTAGCTTCAATCCACAAGGCTGTAACATCTGTTTGATAACCTCTGGATAAGTATTCAAACTTGGATAATCAGTTTCAACACACATATGAAATACTTCTCCAGAAACAGATAACACATGAACTCCACAAGGTGATACAAATACCAACTTGAAACACGCCATTGTAGAGTCTTTTCCATTCGAGTTCATTATGAGTAGGTTCAAAATCATCTTCAAATTATAATAAACAATCCTCTCATGATAGCCGGTGGTGCCACAACTCCAAATCTATCTTTATATAATATCCAAATAGCCATCGATCATCTCTTTCCAAATAGTAAAGCATTTGTGAAAATTTGATACAACCAAAACTCTCACCATTGGCTCTTTCAAACTCCCAGTATCCTCCATTCATATTAAACTCAAATATATAAGAAATTATCTGATGACTTGTAAGAGATATGGTACCACTAACCTCTGGTTCTGTTTCTTTTGACAATTTAGTAAGAACCATCAACCTTTTCTTACTTTCTTCAATCTCCTCTTGGCCTCGACTCGGGACATAAAATCCACGTTTTAGACATAACAACCTTTCTCTTCAATCTTCCTTGAGGTTTAGCCTTAATTGCCAAAGGCCTTTTATGTCTCGCAATCTTCTCAATCTTTTGAAACAGTGGATCAATAATAGGATGTGTAGCCTTTGTTCCTTGTGGATCAAGCTTGACTTCCAACATTTTTCTTGCAACATTCTTTGATAAAGATTAAAAGTGGTTAGAAACAACTAGAAGTGGTTTGAAAATTTTGTACTGGCAGTGGTTAGAATATATCTAAACACCCAGTCAAAAGGTCAACTCCAAGTCATTATCCGTCCACCAAAGTCAAAGACTTCATTTACTCCTCAACAACTCACACCTTCCCCACATTTAACTCCCTGATTTCATATTTACTCTATTAAAGACCATCTTACTCACATAACACAACTATCACTCATATTCCCAAAATTCTCTCTCTAAGAATACTTGCAAACACCATCTTCACCAAAGATCATGAGTAACTCAAACCCAATCAACCTTTCAACAGATAGCTCTTCTTATGACATTGTCTGGGAGGAGTTTGTTAGGACTCATCCAGGTAGGGTTGAGGAAGAGGTTTCATCAAGTAAAAGAACTCACTCAGGTTCTTCTAAAAGTGGTTGGAACAATTATTTTCCACCAAAGAACAACCCTTCATTCTTGGACCTTCGCAATTCAACCAAGGCCTCAAGATGCTATTATCAAAGAATCCAGCTCAGACCTAAGTTCCATGCCAAGTTATGTGTCTCCATATGAAGTTACAGATGATGAAACTTCTTCAAGAGTCCTTGTTGTGCCTCCCCTTGCTGCAGTAATCCCACCAAAAGAACTTCAAGCACCACGTCAGCAAGCACTGTTGACTGCACCACCTCCACCAGAGGGTCCATCATCATCATCACCACCCATCAGAGGAAATGTGATTGGGCTTGCTTGCCCCAAAGTATGGGCAGTTATTGGTGGACCAAGGGTTCATAAGGAGATGCCAGAGTGGGGCATTGCTAAGAAGCCTTAGGTGGTATGTGAGAAGTTGTGAAGCTTGTGTCCTTAGAGGGTTTGGTTAGGAAGTTGTCTGTTGAAGTAGTCTGCTGGTTGTCAGTTCTCCATGGTTGTAACATCTGCATCTCAGGATGCATTTTTATCAATAATAATAATACCATGTGTGTCTTTTAAGTCCATTGCAGCATACTTGATGTGATTTATTTCTTTTTCTCTGCAAAATAGTTAGTGGGAACACAAAGAAATACGCATGGATAGAAAAAACTAACGATGGATAGAACAAAACAAGCAATACCAAGATCAATTAATAACAATACATGACTTTTACAAACTTTTACAAAACAAATTTGAGACTTAGAGATTTATCATTCCAATACTAACTACAAGATCTGAAACCTCCCACATCAAAAGCTTTAGTGAGAAGATCAAGAACATTGAAATCGGATGAATTTTTACCATTTGAATCAACCTTTCTCATTACAATCTCTAATAAAATGATGCCTTATCTCAATATGTTTAGTTCTAGAATGCAAAACAGATTTTTAATTATGCATATTGTATCGTTATTATCAATGTAAATCTTAGTATGCATAAAATTGTACCCAAAGTCCAACAATTGACTCGAATCCAAAGCACTTGACCACAAAGAACTAGCAAAGTGACCACATACTCGACTTCGGTTGTAGAATTTGCCACAATAGTTTGCTTTTTACACTGCCATGAGATTAACCTGCTTCCCAAAAACTGACATCCTCTAGTAGTAGACTTCCTATCCAAACTGGCTCCAGCATAATCACTGTCTGTATAGGCCACCAAATCAAATGCTGAATCCTTATAATACCAAAGACCCAATTTAGGATGACCTTTAAGGTATCTAAAAATTCTCTTCACAGCATTCAAGTGTGTTGTGTTTCGTGTGACTTGGAATCTTGCACACACACATACTGAGAACATTATATTTAGCCTAGATGCAGTGAGATACATCAAAGATCCAATCATGGATCTATACAACTTCAAATCAACTTTGGGACTTCCATCATTTGGTAGCAGTGGTTTCTGAGTCTCCATTGGTATACTAGCACTCTTTACATCCTGAAACCCAAACTTCTTCAAAACATCTGCTACATACTTGTCTTGACTAATGAAAATACCATCAGTCCTTTGATGAACTTGTAGCCCCAAAAGAAAGTGAGTTCACCCATAGAACTCATCTAAAACTTATCATGCATAAGTTTCTCAAAATCTGACTGACTCCTTATTGGTTGAGCCAAAGATGATGTCATCAACATAAACCTGAACTAGCAATATATCATCCTTGAGCTTCCTTATGAACAAAGTTTTATCAATCAATCCCCTCTTGAAACCATTGTCCATCAAATAAGTAGAAAGGCACTTATACCATGCTCTGAGAGCTTGATGTAAACCATACATAGCCTTTTTCACCCTGTAGACCTTATCAGGATGATCAGGATCCTCAAAACCAGGAGGTTGACAAACATAGACCTCCTCATCAATAGTACCATACAGAAAGGCACTTTTAACATCCATTTGATACACAACAAAGTTTTTGAAAGAAGCATATGCCAAAAACAATCTTATAGCTTCAATTCTGGCAACTGGGCAAAACTTCATCATAATCCAAGCCTTCAGTTTGTGTGAATCCTTGAGCAACCAATCTTGATTTGTTCCTTACCACAATACCTCTTTCATCCCTTTTGTTTCTAAACACCCATTTTGTTCCAATAGCCCTTTTTCCATTAGGTAGATCAACCAATGTCCATACCTCTTGGAGCTTAAACTGCAATAGCTCCTCTTGCATTGATTCAACCCATCCTTCTTCTGATAATGCTTCTTCAACTCTCTTGGGCTCCTTTTGAGACAGAAAACAGGCAAATAAACAATTTTGCAGATCTTTATGACTATTTCTTTTGTGAAGTGATCTGGCAAAGAAACCTTGTTCAGGAAAGGTTTTATTATTTACAACTCTGCTTCTTGTTTGAACTAGAGTATTCAGATCTCCAAGAATTTGTTCTTTGGGATGATTCTTATGTACCCTGGTGGTAGGAATTGGACTTTCTATGATGACTATATCCAAATTTGTAATATCAGCATTGTTGAAAAAGTCATCCATATTTTCATCATCTGTGGGAGTATCCCTTTCTTCCAAACCAGGCATGTCAGGATCAGTTGGATACTCATCTTCACCAAAAAGTGGCTTAGCAGTGGGTCAAAAGAAAGTACTGTCATCAGAATCTGCAGTAGGGGTTGCACTTGTACTAGCAGTGGTAGTACTTGGCTTAGCAGTGCTTTCAGAATTTTTCTTCTTTCTTTCAATTTCTTCTACAGACACTGAATAATCATGTAACACTTCTTCTTTATCTTGATGATGATCACCCTTGATTCCAGAATCCAAAATATCATCATTAGTGGTACTCTTCTTTTCAATGATGGGTGAGACAGGTCCAGCTTTCCACTTCTCAATCAAGTAGAACTCCTTTGAAGAATCAGCTTCCTTAGAATTTGGTTCTCCATCAGAATTCTTTTGTGTACCTGCATCAACATTAGTAAAAGCACCTGTAGAGATTGGCTCATAATTCATAGATTTGGTTAGCATATCAATATTAAATGACCACTGTGTCCTTTTGTCTCAACACTAGAGTCTCTTCACTAAACTTAACATGTAAGTTTTCTTCTACTATTCTCGGTCCTCCTATTGTATACTCTAAAGGCTTTGCTATTAGAAGAATAGCCAAGAAAGTATCCATCATCGCTTTTTCTTGAAACTTGCCTAGGTAGTCTATGGTATTCAAGATAGTAACAGACACCCAAAAGGTTTTAGGAATGCTATCATAGGCTTCCTATCATGTAATGACTCATAGGGGTCTTGTTTTGAGGCTTCACTACCTTGCTTCTATTCTCGCACATAACATGCAAGATTCTGACTTCAACCCAAAAGGTAGTTGGTAGCTTAGATTCGACAACATTGTTCTAGCAAATTTTAATTAGTGTTCTATTTTTCCTTTCACCACACCATTACATTGTGGTGTCCTAGCAACACTAAACTGTCTTTCTATACCCTTAGCCACACGTAGGCGATTCATCACATCATTTTTAAACTCGGGCCCATTATCACATATGATTACTTTGACCTTATGATTTACTAGATTTTCTATCTTAGTAATGAAACTCTTGAAGGTCTCACTAGTTTCACTCTTAGCGACTAAAAAGTATACCCAAGAAAATCTACTATAATCATCGGTGATAACTAGGCAATACTGCTTATGGTTCAAACTTTTAACAAAGGTAGGTCCAAATAAGTCCATATGAAGCATAAACATTGGTTGTGTAATGGTGTTTATAGTCTTGGTCTTACAAGAGGCTCTATGTTGTTTTCCTTTCTGACAGGCCACACAAAGTTCTTTACACTCAAAAACCTTAGTAGGTAACCCTCTCACTAAGTTGCCCTTTACCAGTTTATTAATTGTTTTGAAATTAAGGTGACCTAGCCTTCTATGCCATAACTTTGACTCATCAACTGATTCCTTAGCAAACAAACAAGTTAAGGAACTATTAGGAATTACATCTTTCATGTTGAAGCAATATAAGTTTTCTTTCCTAGGTACTCTTAACTGCACATATTTCTCATCAGGCATTTTAAAATCGGGAGACAACACCACACACTCGTTTCCCAAAAGTACCCAGTTTTCTTATCACACATTTGAGAAACACTTGAATAAATTGTACTTTAGTCCTCGTACCAAATAAACCTTCTCAAAATCCACTTTCCAGTTCGATAGTTCCTTTGCCAACTATCTTTCCTCCTTTGGATCATTGCCAAATGCCACATGTCCTCCATCATAAGCTTCAAAATCCTCAAGGTTGCTCCCATCCCAAGTCATGTGCCCAGAGCAACCACTATAAAAAATTCCTTTGTCTTTTAGCTCATCCTGTAGATTGCTCGCACATGTGATTAAACAAGTTAGTTCTTTTGTGGACCCAAGCCAATACTAACTGGGTGCGCCTGCATCAACATAATCGAATTTCTTTAGGTCCATTGATGCACCACGGCATTGTGCAAAACCTTGGTCTTAGGCTTTCATTGCCGCCTAGCCGAGGCCTTAATAAAGATAAAATGGTTTCCAACCACGTGTCGCTTATCACCTTTGGAATAGTTAAAACTTCTTTTGTTTTAGTGTTGATATTCTGCTTAGCAGTGAAAACAGTTTGCTTAGCAGTGGATGGAACCCATTTGGGTGTAGCAGTAATTATAGATTTTGTTTTACCATTTCTTATTAGCACTGCTCTAGGAACCATATTTTTATTAGGATGGGGAATTGTTTTCTTTGAAAATTTTTGATGATTTACCCTCCTCCAATGGTTCCAAACTTGTGGTTGGTTGTTATAACAATTTCTCTCAAGATGCTCAAAACTACCACATTTAAAACAAGCCTTCTTGACACATTGAAACTCATCTCCTAATCTGTTTGAAATTAGGCCATTGAAGTTTCTCTGATTACCCCTAGGTATGTATCTTTTCATCTGTTTCCTAGGTACCTCATTATAATCTACCACTTTCCTAGAAATTGGTGCTCCAAATCTAGACATAAGATTGGCTTGTTTAGAATCAACAGACCTAACATTTTCTAACTTCATAGACTTTGTTGATTCACACCTATCTTCCTCAGAATCTGATTCCCAATCCTCAATAATTGGACCATCAGATGACTTATCAGAACCTATCTTAGGTGATTCAGTCTTATTAATCTCTCCTACAGGTTTGTTGAAACTTAATTCATTGCTAAATGACAGTTCTTTTGTTGGTGGTGCATGTTTCATAAGAGGGGCCGGTGGCACATTGTTGTAACCTAGGCGATACCATCTTTGAACAATTTTTGTCCAATAGGCTTATTTACTAAATCGAAGCATATTGTGTTTTAGCAACCCTAACAACATGTTTTCTTTTTCTTCTAGGGCTTCTTGTTTTACACTCTCTGGCTTCTTCTAGTTTTTGTTTAAGCACTTTAATTTCCCGTCTTTTAGATCAATTTCACCACCTAGTATGTTAATCTTATCTACATACTCAAACTCACATTTAATACATAATTTAAGTTTCTCTTCAACACTCTCAAGACCAACTTTATATCCTAAGTTATCTAGTGAAAGTCTTTCAACCTCTTTTCTCAGACTCTCATTAATAGCTTTAAGAGATTTTAAGTTATCTTGACATGATTTAAAAGAACAAGTAGAATTTTTAGAATCATTAGATACCTCATAATCTCGAACCGTAAGATGAAGCATAGGCCATTAGAGCAAAGTTATGCTCTTTTGAAGCTTCACTAGCAAGAAAACCAAGATTAGGACCTTCTTCAACTGATCACCCGGTCATAATCATCACTACCATCTTGAGCAACCAATGTGAAGAAGAAAGCAGCTCTTCAAGAGCCTTCTTGATGCCTTCTATCCTCTTGGGAGCTCGACATTCCCTAGCAAAGTGACCCTTCTTCTTGCGTTAAAGCACTCCATCTTGCTTTTGTCAAATTGACTCTTCTTTGACCATCATATTTGACCTGTCTACCGGTCCTCCTCAAAACTTCCTAGCTTGCAGTGTTAACATTGCCATTTACCATCAAGATTGATTTCATCAAGATCATCGGGATCAATTTGATCCGATCCCGATTTAGTACAAGAACACTTGTTGTAAGGTCACTAGGAAAGCACAGATGGCACCATCACTAACATTATCACTAACAAGTGGTATTATTAGCAATAGCGATAGATACTTCATAAGCGGTGGAAACATCCTAAGAATTCATGTGCCTGTAGACACAAAAGCAATGTTCGGGTTGATGAGGATGAGTCACTATGTTCTTTTCGAGACTCATAAACTTTCGTGTTGTTGTAGAGATTGTCCGAGTCATCTTTTCAAAGTCATCTTTGTTCCTCCACACAACAAGATGTACTGACCCATTCGGTGACAAGCTTCGATAAAATTTAGATTTATATCTTCTTGAGCAACTTTGTAGTCCACCAATTTCAATTGACCGATCAATTTCGCAATATGTTATAAGTGCCATCAAGTTTTCTCCACCGAGAGCGGTGAAGTTTTCAAGTCGATGCTTGAGCATGTTTTTCCTGGATTTCTTGGTAGCTTCATTACCAGCAAATCTTGTTTCAATAGCATCCATTAATTCCTTAGCTGTCTCATACTGCTCAAAGTCCAATGCATACTCATTAGGTATTCCCATACTGAGAATACTATGAGCTTTAATCTCCAGCTTCCTTCTAGCCTTGTCAACCTCACTAACAATGCTTATATCCTTACCATCATCACCCTTCTTGGGAAGAGTATCACCATTCTCAACAACATACCAGATGGTGTAGTCAATCATGCGAATGTATTGCCTCATTCACATTCTCCATATCTGATACTCACCTTGCTTTAGCATGGGCACCTTTGATGCAGTAACCATGTGAGTTTCGTCAGACGTCTTAACTTTTCTTGAATTGAACTTAACTAGACCTTTTCTTGATTACAGTTTCTAGATCACAAGCTCTGATACCACTTGTTGATCCCAGTTGAGCAAACGATCCTTATAGAAACTGACTTAATAATAACGTGTTAATTATTATGCGGAATATAATACTTAACCTTAAGAAGAAGAACAATAATAACACTTAAACACCTCAATTATATTAATAACGAATACTCTAACCAATATTAGGGTTTTACAACCTTGAAGTGTATCGACCTTAGATATATCAAAACACACGTATATCTAATCTAACCTAGGACCTCCTTTTATAGGCTAAGTAGTCATTTACAATATACAATACGTATTCTACAAGATAAATATCCTTTCCATACTTATCTAATACAAAACATTAAACCGACTTAATAACTAGCAGTGATTACAATTATACTATCCGTGGTTTCACAATTCTACTAGCCGTGGTTTAACTGCAGTGGTTATCATTGAACTATCCGTGGTTTCCATTGAACTAGCCGTGGTTTCCACACTTGGTGTACTTCTTCTCAGTGGAACCTAAAACCCAACAAATACATTACCCAAGTACTTGTGGAATAGTACTTGGGATTGAAATGACAAAGTATGGTATCTCCTCACTAAGCTCAGGCTAAGTCTGAGCACAACTACAAAGGAACCACTGAGCTATCTCAGGGACATAGTTGTATTTGGAGGAGTGGAAGATGGCTTGTGTGTGTGTTTTACAATTAATCCACAAGCTTAAAAATCTTCCACTCCATTTCTTATGCTATTTATACAAGTGTGGTTTTGATTCTATCCTAAAGGATAACCGACAGTTCTGAAGACAAAATCGATGTATTTTTTCTCTTTACATAACTATATTGGGTAAGTGACAAGGTCGCTTTCTTCTTGTCGGTGATTACACCGAGCACGATAGTTAACGATTCTGGGAAAGTTTGACTTTGCTTGATAAGGACAACGTCTTATCTGCTCAAACTTATCCCACCTTGTCCCGCTCATTCTTGATCTTCATAGCCTTCGTCTTGATCTTTAGTTTATCTTGATGTTAGTAGGCGGTGAGGAGTTTCGTGATTCGTGAGTTATTGTCATCACCACCGAATCCACCATCTTCTTCTTGACTCGATCTTCACCCTTTAAGTTCCGCCTGCGAGTGGAGAGATTTCTTCTTTGTCTCTTACTAAGTATCCTAAAGATGACTCACCGAGAGACTGCACTCAATGACTTGTTAATGTTTAAGGATTAAACACTTAGGATATTTTCTATTCAAATCATAGACTTAAGGGGTTTGGGTATTCTTGAACCTAACAACTTGTACGTAGTTGCATGCATAAAGGTTTGGAACGTTCACCTGGCTCAAATAAAAGTCTAAGCAAGTCCTTTTTCCAGCTTATCCTATACTTGTTTGTAGAAGAAAAACATCTTTCCAAAATACTCTTATGTAGCATGTCCTTTTTCCACATTTCCTTCACGCACAAACACAAAAAACAAACAATAAGTAAATCAAATTTCCTTGAAAAAATTAAGTAAATTTGATATAGGTCAGATTGGGGAAGTCATAACGGATCAAAACGGATAGTTTTGAAAGCGGCGTAACTATATTGGTCATATTATTACTTACAATCACTTTATTTATCTAAAATTTCTAAGCTCTAAAGCAATCTTTGTGCTAAATACTTACCACAAATCATAAGAATGTAATACTCAACCCATTGAAACAATTTCATGTATTTATGTTAAATACTTTAATTTAACCTAATGACCTTAAAGATAAAAACACAACCTATCACATGTGAGAAACTTGTGTTGTATCCACCGTTAACAATGATAAAATAATTAAACCATGCCGTTCATTCTCAATTAAGCTTTATAGCTTCAAATAAATGAGAGAAATACTAAAAAAACAAATACAAACATCATATAATCTTTAATCTTAATATTGAAACATGGTGAAATTTATATTCAACTAAAAAATGTTGCCACTTGAATACACAACTATAATTCCAGGCATTTTATCAAACGGTTAGTATGCTTCAAGGATACACATTAAAAACAACCACTCTTTTATAGAAGAATGTAAAAGATACATTCATAAGTGATCTTAATCATAACATAATTGCCGATTTATATTTATGTCATAAAAAATGTAAATAAGACCTCAATGGATCAGTTTAATCGAACATGAAGCGAGCGCAAACAAAAGCTTCCAGCAAACCATAATTGTTGCACGACGACTGTTGTAGTAGAGAGGCCCCCAAAAATCAAACCCTAGAACGCGTATTAATCATCTCATTTGACTATGTGTGTGAGCGATAAGAAAGAGAGAAAGGCGGTTGCGGTGGATTCTAGACGTGTGTATGTGTGAATCTCAGATACGTATAATTTTTATTTTTATTTTATGTTCACACCCCAAAGAAGAAAACCTTTTTTTGACATGTAAACATTATTTTATTTAGGGGCCGAATATTTTAAGCCACCGACCGCCTGGAAACCTTATTTGCGTTACTATTAAACGACCGACTATTTTTGCCTTACTATTTTAAACGACCGACCACTTTTTTTAATATGCACCGACCTGGTGCTTTAGTATATAAATTAGCTATCAAGAGATGCAAGGGGCAAAAGCGGGTACTAATTAGTAGCACCCTAAATTTAAGGGGGTGATACTCACATCACATCTTTTGATGTATGCATGCATTACAATTTGTGCATTACAGTATTATACGATACAAACTATAATGCACAAATTATAATGCATGCATCAAAAGATGTGGTATAGGTATCAATTCCCGTTAAATATTAAAATCACTACAAGGACCATACTATGTGTAAAATGTTTAGCAAAAAGAAAATGAAAGATGAAATTTTTAGTGACATAGTGTTCCGTGCAGAGAATATTTAATACATGAAGTCTTAGGTGTCATTTGTTTTTCGAGCTTTTACCTCTTTATCTGCAAACCATGTCGGCAGAAGAAAAGGTACATTTAAGCTTTTCATCTGCAAGAAGAAGACCGTTTGTTTTGTCTTTATCAAGATTTCTTTCATTTTTCTTCTTTTTCTTTTCTTTTTCTTTTTCGTCTGTTTTTTACATTATCTTACGCTTTGTTAGGTAAGATAAAATAACGCATAAAAACTTATAAAATCATATGAAAACGTAAAATAAGCAGATAAAAATATAAAAACGCATAAAACGTAATAAACATACGAAAGCGTAAAAACGGATGAAAACGTAAAAAACGGTACAAAACGTAAGAAAACGGACGAAAACGTAAAGAAGGACAAAAAAGTAAAAAATGGCGAAAACGTAAGGAAACGGACAAACTGACGAAAACGTAAGAAAACTGACGAAAACGTAAAAAAGGGACGAAAACGGACGAAAAAATCGACAAAACATTAAAAAATGACGAAAACGTAAAAAGCAGGTGAAAACGTAAGAAAACGGACGAAAACTTAAAAAACAGACGAAAACGTAAAAATATGATCGAAAACGTAATCAAATGGATGAAAACGTAAAAAAAACAGGTGAAAACGGACGAAAACGAACAAAAACGTAAGAAACAGACGAAACTTAAAAAAACGGACGAAAACGTAAAAAAATGGCGAAAACGTAAAAAAAATGCGAAAACGTAAAAATGGGGCGTAAACGTAAAAAACGGACGAAAACGTAAAAAAACGAACGAAAACGAAAAAAGACGGACGAAATGTAAAAGAGATGTAAGATATTGAGAAAGAGATGTAAGGGTTGTGAAAGAAGAGGTAAGAAATGAAAGATAATGTCTGAAATTTGTAAGAGGAAAAGTGAAAAGAAACACTTATGTCGCAAAAAAAAAAAAAAAAAACGAAACCTCTCGCCATTTTGCGAACGAAAAAGTGAAAAGATGAAAGAAGTCTTTATTGGGAAAAAAACAACGACACCCAAGCATAAAAGAAACACTTAGTCTACGTATTTTTTTGTTTTGTTTGTTTTTTTTTTTTTTTTCTTAGTTTATGTATTGACTGGCTTAGTGTTTGACGGTAGTAGGTATAGGACTATAGGAGTAGGTCTAGGTGTGGGTTTTGTGCATTCATGTCAGCATAGACATCACAACGAAGCATATGGAGATCGACTTTTATAGTACATTTTCATACACCAAATCATATGTCATATGCGACTCCATAATCAAGGTCCGTTGTCCTCTTACTTTTCTGCAATTTTGTGCTGGGGTTGGTTAACACCCTCTTTAAACTTCTTTTTTTTCTTTGTTTTATAAAACTATGAAATAAAAAACACGAGACGGAAAATATAAAATTTGTTCCCCCGCCGCCTTCCGACCCGCGAGAGTATACAATGACAACTTTCGGACACTCATGCCCGATAGTGAAACTGTCTTTTCCGATAAATAAAATAGGTAAAACTGTTCAAAAAATACGAAACAAAACTAGAAAGTTTGACATGTGGAAAATAATACTTCATAAAACACAAAAAAAGAAGAAAAAAAATACACCTTAAAAAGGTATCACTTGTAATTATAGGGTAGCGGCCTAGAGGGTACCGATAATAACACACTTTTGTGTTTTAAATGAATTATTCTTACACAATAAGTAACCGACATTTGGTAAAATAAAATGTGAGTTTTATTTACATAGATTTGTGAATAATTAGGACATATATCACTTGTTTCGTAACGGCTGTTTTGGGTAGTTTTTTTTTTTTTTTTTTACAAAAGTAATGTCTTTTAAAACAAATAACTCTCTTTAAATACATTAACTTTAGATTTAAGATCATTTGAGACAAAAGATTATTTACATACCAGTGATCAATCTCCACCTCCATTTTTATTCGATCTAATGGATGAGATTAATTCAAACAATTTAAAACCCACTTTTATCATTTTTTTTCAAATATTAATATCTTTCAAATCGTTAATCGTTAAGCGAAAAAAATATATCGTTCGACGACGTTTAATTATCTTTCATAGATAAGACTTTGATATACTTCGACAAAAATATTTTTTCGTATTTTCACGTTTTTTTTTTAAGTTTTTCGTTTTTACGTTCATCAATTTTGCATTAAAAATCATATACGATAAAACACTAATTGAATATCACATGTGATATTAGTGTAATATCATATATGATATGTAATATCACATGTGATATTAGTGTAATATCACATATGATATTACATATCATATATGATTTAACACTAATATCACATGCGATATTCAATTTAGTGTTTTATCATATACGATTTTCTTCACGCAAATTTCAAGAACGAAAAACGAAAAATAACGAAAAACGTGAAAAACGAATTTTTTTCTTTTTCGAAAGTATATCAAAGTCGCCTGCCTATAGAAAGATAATTAAACTTCGTCGCGATGGATAAATATTTTCACTTAACGATTAACGGTTTAAGAGATATTTAAATTATAAAAATAAGTGAAATAATAAAACGCTTTTAATCTCACCATCGATTTCTTTTTAGATAGATTATGGAGATGAGTCCCCAGATGTAAGAAAAGTTTAGTATGTAAAATAACTCTACTCAACCAAGCTTTTATTTTAAATAAATATTTTTTAAATAAAAAGTGGGTCATGAAGCATTTTAAATATTTTTGAATGTTAAACTTTAAATTACTGATATACCCTTCAAACATTTGTTTATAATTGTAAATAGATTTAAGATCATTTAAGGACAAAAGATTCTTGACATATCAATAAATTAATTTTCACCATCCATTTTTATTTGATCTAATGAATTAGGTTAATCCTAACAATCTATACTACTTTATAATGCATTTAGGCCTTCTAAAATTAGAAGACTTAAAAATTAAGCCTTGCTTATTATGGAAAGATATATTATAATGCATGTAAAATTAAGATAAGGAGCCCAATCATGAGATGACATGTGTCACTACTTAACAAACTCGGTGACTTCTAACAAACTCCAAACCTAACTCCTAACCACCAAAAATTAAGATAAGGAGTCTAATTATAAAACGACATACATACTTCTCAACTAAAATACATCTTTATTTTCAAATTAAAATATCTTTTATCTACTTATTTATATTATAATATAATTTCACCATATTTTCTAAAATTTTATGCTCTTTAATTCAACATCCATTTTAATATATTTTTATGAGTTTTAGTTTTATATTTTTAGTGGGTTTATTTTATTTTAATTCAAATTTTACAACTTTAACCTTTATTTCATTTATTCCAATCATATTATAGTCATCGGGTACCCGCCGCCGCATTGTGCGGGTACCTTTCTAGTTTAAAAAACCCACTTTCATCATTTTTTTTTCAAATATTAATATCTTTTAAACCATTAATCGTTGAGCGAAAAAAAATACATCATTGCGAAGAGCATTTATTTATCTTTCTATAGATAGGCACTTTGATATACTTTCGACAATTTTTTTACGTATTTTTCAAGTTTTTTTTAAGTTTTTTCGTTTTTTTAACGTTACTGAAATTTGCATTAAAAAATCATATATAATTAAACACTAAATTAAATATCACATGTGAGATTAGTGTTAAGTCATATATGATATCTAATATCACATGTGATATTAGTGTAAAATCACATATGATATACATATCATATCACATGTGATATTACATATCATATATGATTTAACACTAATATCACATGTAATATTCAATTTAATGTTTAATCATATATGACTTTTTTTATTCAAATTTCAGTAACGTAAAAAAACGAAAAAACATGAAAAAAACGATTTTTTTTTTCTTTTTTCGAAAGTATATCAAAGTGCCGGTCTATAGAATGATACTTAAATGCTCGTCGCGACGGTGTAAATATTTTCGCTTAACGATTAACGGTTTAAGAGATATTTAAATTATAAAAAATATGTGAAATAATAAAAATGTTTTTAATCTCAGCAATTGATTTCTTTTTAGATGGATGATGAAGATGATTCCCTTAGTATGTAAGAAAAGTTTGTTATGTAAAATAACTCTCCTCTTATAGATATGTCATTTTATTTCATCTATATCTTATAATTATATTTAACAGATAACTTACCAAACATTTTATTGATAAAAATATACAATTTGTAGTTCATGTTAATATTTTTGCAGTTAACTGCTTACTGCTTACAGTTAATAGCTTACAACATAAAACTTACAACTAGTTTTGCCAAACATACTCATACATTAAAAAGCTCTGATTCCTTTATATAGGAGAACACCGAATTTCTTTTGCTGATAACATGTGTCTGATTTTCATTTTATCGTATACTAGTTTATTAATCCATGAAATTCACGGGATTAAATTGAAAACCGTAAAATGATAGTTTTGTTACTATCATGAACATAAATATGTTTGTATAAATGATTGATTTGTTATATCATACGAGTAAAATGATATGTTATATATATGAATAGAAAATAGTGATGTTGCATATAAAAAATATGATGAAATATGTTAACATTATGGACGTTATAATGTATAAAGTATGGTAACTTTTTTTTGTACCATTTATTAACAGCATTGTACTGATGAGATGCGATCCTATAAAATGGGGTTTCATTTGAAAAGTTTAAAAAGATATATCAGCTGTCGGATCAATTTTTTATAAAAGCACCCATTCACTAATAGTATCCAACGGTTGTTAGGTTGATAGATCCCTCAAAAGGGTAAAAATGTAATTGCAAAAAAAAACATCTTCTCTCTCTCACAAAAAATATGTTATTCGATCATTTCATTCCAATAACTTCTCTCTCAATAAACTTCTCCATCATCTCTCTAAAATTGGGGATCTAAATTAGGGTTTTATTCCGATCAAAATCACATATTCCGATCAAATTCAATTTTCAATTCAATAATCTTTTCATTGATTTAGGGTTTGATCTTTGGTTGATTATGTGTTACTGATTTCAAAGATTTCAAAGTTAGTGATTAATCTTTTTGATCGGTTAATTATGCATGTCAACTGTTTGATTTAATGTTTCACTTTGATTATGATTCATGGGTTTTTTATTTTTATTAAAAAGTTTTTATTTTTATTTGTTTTTTTTATCAATTTAATAAATAAGTTTTGATTTTTATTTGTTTTTTTTTTTGTCAAATTAATAAAACTTTTGATTTTTATTAAAACTGTTTTTATTTTCATTTGTTTTTTTGTCAAATTGATAAACTTTTGATCGGTTATGTTATCATAGGTTCATCAGTTAGCTATTAGTTCATCAGTTATTGATTTGTTATTGTTTAGTATTAGGTTGTTTTGTTCATCAGTTATTGATTTTTTCATCAGTTATTGATTTAGTATTAGGTGGTTTGTTCATCAGTTATTGATTTATTATTAGGTGATTTTGTTCATCGGTTTAGCTAATTGATGGTTCAAGAATACCCAAACCCCTTAATCTAGGATTTGAATAGAAAATAACCTAAGTGTTTAATCCGTTAAACACAATCGTGTCACCGAGCGCATAGTCTCTCGGTGAGCTATCTTCGTGACACTTAGTATGAGGCGAAGAAGGAGCCTCCACTGCAAGGCGGAACTTAAAGAGTGAAGACTAAGTCAAGAAGAAGATAGTGGATTCAGTGAGTGATGACAATAACTCACCGAATCCTTCGACTCTCTCCAACTGTTAAACATCAAGACAAACGAAGGAAGAGATCAAGGCTTTAAAGATCAAGAATGAGTCGGACTAGGCGGAAAGTTTTACCCAGATAAAACTAAGTCCTCAAGTGTTTATCCGCCTATACATAGTCTCAATCTATCAAGATCATATCTTCCCATTTATAGTAAGCGGCGATTCTCGTCAAGGAAAGAAGCTTCACGCCTACTATAGAAAGGTGAATAAAGAACCGAATATATCAATATTCGTGTTTGCCGTGATCCATGTTTTTGTCTTCTAGGTTAAAGTTAATAATCATACTTGTATAAATAGCATAAGAGAATGAGTGAAAAGTTTAAGCTTGTGAATTGTAAAACACACATACACACAAGCCAACTTTTCACTCCTCCAAATACAACTTTATCCTTGAGTTAGCTCGCTGGGTTCTAAGAGTTGTGCTTGACTTAGCCCGAGCTTAGAGAGGAGTCACCCAAACTTTGTTATTTCAATCCCAAGTACTATTCCGCAAGTACTTGGGTAACGATTCTTTGATTTATTTCTAATAAGAATATGATGTTGAAAATTACTTTGTGTGTGTTACTTACATTACTTTCACCATTATTCATTGTTAAATTGTTTTAAGCACTTAATTGTTTTTAAACGATAGTGAATAGGGAATAACAAGTGGTATCAGAGCAAGGCTGATTATAAAACCTTTAAGCCGCTCTAAAACGCTTTTAAATCAGATTCCTATGGTCGAAATTGATGTACCCCAACTAGTCGATAAAAGGGTGGAGCTTATTCAATTGGTGCCCTAGACTTGAAGTTGGCAAATTCAACAAATGGAAAAAGCGTATGCTTTGCTATTTGATCGATGGAACCTTATTATATCAAATGTATTAATGAGGTCCATTTGTCCCAAAGAGATCAAGGTTTGCCCAAACTCAAGCTCGATGGACTCGTGGATGAAAGGAGAGTGGTCAACCAGACCAAAGACTCAAAAGTATCATCATATCATGTCTTCCGATGATATAATGGAGTCGCTTATAAGTCAGAATACCGCTAAACAAACCTGGATGACCTGGTCCATAGCCATGAAGGTCCATCCGACACCAAGGAAAACAGGATAATGGACTTGAAACTTGAGTATAATACCTTCGTGGCTAGATTCTCAAAACTCTCTCAAACTTACACCGTTACAAAACTCTTTTAAATGAACGGCTAATGATGGTGTTAAGTTATCCAAACATGAGATAAATGTTGGTTTTGTTAATTGTCTCCCGAGAAATGGTTGAACTTCTCTCGTGGACTTAGAAATGCAAATCACATCCAAACTCTTGAACTCCCGAAATTTATGGAAATTTGTCTATGAGGAAAACCTCATCAATGACGATACCCCGACTTAAAGAAGTCTCGTGAAGTCAAGAAGTCCCCACCATCACCTCACCTATATCAACCGCCTTCTTTTCTAACAATGTGGTTCAAGATTTTCAAGAAAATTCGATGATGAGCCCGATGAGAGATCAAGTGAGGAGTACCTAAATGACCGAACGTTGAATTTCGTGAAAGGGCACTCCTTGCAAACTCTCAAGGTTTATTAAAAGAAACAAAGGTTTTTCAACTGCTAAAGCAAATGAGGACACCGAATGCTTTAAGTGTCACAAAAGAGGCCATTTTGCAAAGGACTGCTTTTCAAAACAATTTTCAACCTCTTACTGCACCATCGTGGTCAAATCGGTCCTCGTGCTTTAGCAAATTTCAACCTAAAATCTATCGGCCTCATCAAAACTTTCGTAATAAATCGACCGTAACAAAACAATAGATTTTGAAGCCAAGTATAGGAAGATCAAAGCTAAGCTTGCATTACTTGAGGCCACCCTCGTAACCAAAAAGTGTTCAATCTGCGGTGGTAAAACAAAGGTCTTGTTGTTGAAACCTTCGATCGATGAAGAGCCGCCTCATCGATGATGAAATGGTGCATGTCAACAAGACCGATGGCCCTCTCAGAGGAAGACAAGCTAGTTGTTGGAAAGAATCATGCCGTAAATGGAGAATGGGTCAACATCACAATGAAGAAGGTAAATATTCTACTTTCTATGGATGATGATTCGATTGGCGCCCTATATGAACTATATCAATGTTGATCTTAAGTTTGTAGAGGAGCAAAGACTAAATCTTTTTCTAAGTACAACAAGCTAAGTTTTGAATTGAATAAGTGTAGGGATGAGTTACTTGTGTTAAAACAAAACAAGCTTGAGGCTATCACCTTACAAATTCAAAACACCGAATTAGTTAAAAGAAATCGTGCTCTTCAAGATGAACTTAAGAAAGAAAAAGAAATCATTGATAGTTGGACCAACAAGAATCCAAGAGTCTTTGATGTTGTGGGTGCCCCAAGAGCAAAAAGAGAGTCATAGGTGAACATCATCTTTCCGACTCTCACAACAAAGACCGCCTCCTAAACCATTTGTGTCCGTGGCATGATTACCAACATGTTGTCTGCTCCCAAGTCCGGTGATTGGATTGAAAGACTTAATCCCGAGAGTAAGCTTCCTAACTTTGACTGGAAGAATTCTAGAGCTCGAAAGTCAAGCCCTAAAGAGCATGCTTGACTCCCGTGATGTGCCCAAGAGCACCGATCACATCTCTCGAGTCTCAAGATGAATCTCAAGCACCACTTCCACCTTTGGAACCTCTTCGTGGTGCCGATCCTAGCTCGAGCTTACTCCATTACATTACAATCCACACTCTCCTAAAGAAAGGTCGGACTTGGTAGAACCATTTTGAAAAACCATCAAAACAAAATCAACAAGAATCCACCCCACCGAAAATTCCACATCCTCGGCCCCCATCAAGTCGATCGATTCAAGAATCGATCGAACTTGTGAGGAAGCTAACCGACAAAATGGAAGCTATTGAAAAGGTCCCCGAACCAATCAAGGAGACAAAGTCGCCTTCCTCTAGTTCCTCAAAGTCAAAAGCCACCACCAAAACAAATGTAAGTGTGATCTGTGCCACTATACCACCATACCATCGACAATTGTTATAGAATCCTTTTTGCATGATTCGTAAAAGGATGATCACAGGATCGCCGACCACTTGCAATATGTGAACTCTCTTAGTCAAGAAAACTACACCAAAGTTGGTCATCGTGATGCTTCTTCATCCAAAGCTCAAAAGTTGAGAGCAAAGCCTTTTCCTCCTTGCCCACATCGTGGCTTTAATGATCATCGCCCGATGATTGTCTTATGAACACATGCCGTGATATTTGCGGTAACACACTCATAAGACATCTCAAGATGACAATGTCATCCATGCAAGGAGAAGTTCAAAACAACCCAAATCCACCGAGTCATCCTCGCCTCTAAATGCAAAACCTGTGGTAGCTCATTGCACTCCACCACCGACCATGAATCTATTGCTCAATTCAAAGAGACCATGAGACCCAAGCCCACTAGTAAGTGGGTCACTAAGAGAAACTAATTCGTTTACTACTTGTGCAGAGGCATGCCGTGGAACCTATCCGCATCTAGACAATGGATGTTCAAGAAGCATGACCGGTGTGAAGGAATATCTCGCACAAGTATGTAAAGGAACCAGGCCAAAGGTAGTATTTGGTGATAACTCATCATGTCCCATCAAGGTTATGGTTCAAGAACTGTAATGGAATAGTTTTCTAGGATTGCTTATGTCAATGGTCTCAAATACAATCTCATCAATGTCACCGCCTATGTGATGCTAAGTACATTGTACAATTCAATGACAAACAAGGTACCATTTTCAATGCCAACAAGGAAGTTGTGTTGATTGCTCCTAGAGAGACGATGTTTATGTCTTAGACATGTCAAATCTCTCTAAAGATGGAACATCTCTTTGCCAAAGCCACCGAAACTATCAACCGGTGTGGCACAAGAGACTCTCACACTTAAACTTCAAAACATCAACAACTTGGCAAAACAAAACAAGGTCCTTGGCTTACCATCACCGGTTTTGCAAAAGATAAACCATGCTCACCGTGAAAAGGCAAACATAAAAGAGCATCTTTCAAAACCAAGCAAAATTTCTATCAAAAGTCGCCTTCACCTCTCGTGATATGGATCTCTTTGGACCAACCATCCTAGATCAATTCAAAGATGAGAAGTATACACTTGTCATTGTTGATGAGTATTCAAGATACACTTGGGTATACTTTCTTTCCAAAAGAGTCAGCAATGATACTATAATGTCATTCATCGTGAACATTGAAAACCGTAATGACATTACGTTGAAACAAATCGAACCGACAATGGTATCGAATTTAGAAATGCCGAGCTTGAGAGTTTCGTGATGAGAAGGAATCTCCCAAAATTTCTCATCTCCTTATACCCCGAACAAAATGGGGTAGCCGAAAGGAAAACAGAACTCTCATTGAGGTCATGAGAACCATGTTAAATGGCTCACTCTTTCAAAGCATTTCGGATCAAGTAGTTAAAACACTGTTACACTCAAAACAGTCAATCATTGTCAAAAGACATAATAAAACCCCATATGAGATATTCAAAGGTAGACTTCGACATCGCCTACTTCCATGTGTTTGGATGTCCTGTGTTTATTCATAACCACAAGGATCATCTAGGCAAGTTCGATGCTAAAGTCGATGATGGATACTTTCTAGGTTACTCACCGATCTCCAAAGCCTTCGTGGTATTTAACACAAGGAGACAACAAGTTGAGGAAACCTATCATGTCACCTTTGATGAAAGTATAGAAAGCATCAGTTCACCAACACTTCAATGGAAGAAATAGGAATTGATAACTCATCAAGATATCCTCCCGATGAGTACAACATCGAAACCAATTCCTCATACCAAGTCGATGTCGACATCTCATATTATGTCTTGCCTCACAACCCGTCACAACCAACTATCGTGAATTCATTGATAATCATTCGGTCCCTACAGGATAGGTAACATCGATCCAAATGATCGTGATCCCGTAACTCAAGAACCTCTACCGTAACAAGACACCTCAACAGATGATCTAAATGATCTTGTGGGTCTTGCACCGATCTCACGACGAACTCCAAAGGACATCTTCAAGCTCGATCCCGCACCACAAAGTAAGTGGACAAGATCTCGTGACATTGAGCTTGTAAACATCATTGGTGAACCCATCAAGGCATGCTCACTAGAAGCATGGTCGCTAACTTAATCGCAGCTTCAAAGAAATGAATGTCTATATGTCGATTACCTATCGAAATAGAACCCAAAAGTGTCACCGAAGCTCTAAAATACCCAAGCCGGGTTCAAAGCTATGCAAGAAGAACTCGCAACAGCTTGATAAAAACAAGGTCATGACCTTGATCAAATGTCCTCGTGGATGTAGTAGTCATAGGAATGAAGTGGGTTTTCGTAAACAAAACCGATGAAAACGGCATCGCATTAAAAACAAAGCCGACTTGTAGCCAAAGGTTACAACAACAAGAAGGCATTGACTATGATGAAACATTTGCTCTGTTGCAAGAATGGAAGCCATCAGATCTTTCTTGCATATGCAACATACATGAACTTCGTGGTCTACCAAATGGATGTTAAAAGTGCATTCTTAAATGGTGATCTCAAGGAAGATGTATATGTTCAAGAACCTCCGTGCTTTGAGAGCAAGTGAATTCCCGACTATGTCTCAGAACTTGACAAGGCCCTTTATGGACTTAAACAAGCTCCTGTGGCATGGTATGAAACTCTCTCACCTTCCCGATACAAAACAAGTTTGTCGAGGAAAGATAGACAACACATCGCTTGTCTATAGAACTCAACAGATGTGATACTAGTCCAAGTGTATGTTGATGACATCATCTTTGGCTCAACAAACTACAACTTTGCAAACAGCTTGAAAACCGATGACAAAGAAGTTTGAAATGAGCATGATGGGGAACTCACATACTTTCTTGGACTACAAATCGTGCAAACCGATAAAGGAATATCCATCACCAAGAGAAATACACCGTAAATCTCTTGAAGAAATATGAGATATCCGATCGTGCCTCAAGAAAGACTCCAATGGTCCCACCTAACAACCTTGGACCCGATCTCACCGGCAAATCACCAATCAAACTCATTTCGTAGGGATTGTTGGCTCACCGATGTATCTAATCGCTTCTAGACCAGATATCCAATTCTCACTGTCTAATAGCAAGATATCACCCAATCCTAAAGAATCCCATCTCACCGCAGCCAAAAGAATACTCAGTATCAAGGGAACCCCAAGCCTTGGACTCTATTATCCAAAGTGCTCGTGGTTTGATCTCAAGGGTTACTCGATTTCGATTATGTCTGGTCGCAACATGGATGTAAAAAGTACCTCGTGGTCCCGCAATTTTTGGAGGAAAACTAGTTTGTTGGAGTGCTAAAAGCAACAATCAAGAGCTATGTCCTCAATCAAGTCGAATATGTAGTCGCAGCAGGATGTTGTGCCAATGTATTATGGATGAAAAGTCAACTCGGTGACTATGACATCCATTACAAAATGGTGCCCATCTTTCGTGACAACACCAAAGGTTATTGCAATCTCCAACAACCCCGTCCTCCACCAAAGAACCAAACACATCGATATCGATATCACTTCATCGTGGATCACATAATGAAGGGAGACATTGAACTTCATTTTATCCCTATCAATATCAACTGGCCGATATCTTCACAAAACCCTTGATGAACCTACCTTCGTGAGACCGAAAGTCGAATTGGGAATGCTTGACATTGAAAGTCGTATCCGAAACCAATCTCAAGAAGTTCTCTCAAATGGTTCATCCTCCCGAACATCCAAAACAAACCTCTCACCGAATGAGTAAGACTCACTGTGGTCCCCGATGTAAAGCATTGAATGAGTAACTAAATGCTCCAAGTATTAGTTACTTAAATGTCCTAGGTTGGTAATCCCACCAATTTAATATAGGAATACATGTCTTACCGTTAGAGTATCATCATTTACCTCACCCCACTTGGCATTAAATGCCTTCTTCTCACATAAAATATCCCATGGATATTTTATTATCGCTAAAGTGCACTTTTATCGTGCATTGCAACTGCTTTCCTTGAAAGACGGATTTTATCATGAAGTGGTGGGTGGCAATAAATGTGGAATATCAAACAATTTCAAAATGGTCTTTACATATCCACATTTATACAAAACCACCCTCTCGCTACTCTATAAATACCTCTTCAAAACCACAAAACACACACAAATTATTTTCGCAACTAAACTCACAAAATTCTTTCTCAAATCCGTAAATATTTGTGTGTTCTCAATATCTTTAAAACCTCTTTTGGAAAACCCTCCTTGTAAACATTTACAAAAGGTTTTCATCACAAACCTGAAGAGATCTAAATACTTTGATTGTTCTAGTCAAAACATTTTTCAAAACCCTAAAATCTTCTTTAATGGAAATGGCTAGAACTCAATCTCTCCAGATTGCTTCTAAGTGGGTAGGGGATCTTACTAACGTTGAATTTAAAACAAATAATGTCATAGGAAATTTTGAATATCCTGAAAATGTCCCAACCTATAAAGACATTATAAAATTTTTATTCAACCGCCCACCAAAACGGCCTTTGTAAATGTCCTCAAGATCTGCACTCCAAACTACCTCGTGGAGTTTTGGGCTACAACTAGAGCCTTTGACCCGACACCTTCATCGATGAGAATAACCTTAGACCTCTCGTGGAGTATCTCATCGTGTTCGCCTTAATGGGGAAACAATTCACCCGGATTACAAAACGCTTTGCACTTCAACAGGTTAGATTATAACAAAGGTGTTTATGTCGCCCATCCCGAACCCTCCACAGTGAAGGATGGGTTAAAACAAATCGCTTTAGATCCAACTTTTTGGACAAGACCCCACCACTAAAAGCTCATTCCCGTGGCTTGGAGGATCCTCTTCACTTTTGTGATTCGTGTCCCTATGGAACCACTCATCCACCGAACAAGTTAACTCTATTCGCTTGATGATGGCATACCGCTTGATGAATGGGGTCATCGTCGACATAGGGAGATCATTTACAGTGATCTCGAACGGCTACAGAGCAAAACTAGGACGGCACACGTTTCGTATCCTAGGTTTGTCTCTTGTGCTTTGCAATCGTTATCGATCCAATTATACTCGTGGATGAAAAATTTGGAAATTTACCGCATCCCGAGTCCATCAAATTTTCAAAAGGACCCATCCCTTGTCACTCCTATTGAATTGACGGCCCATATGGTTGTCAGAACAACTGTGAGGATCAAGGTTCCAAACCCCGCTCCTAAAAGAGAAAGGGAAGTCTCGATCGACTAAGACTAAACCAAAGTCTCGTGGCCCCGAGGCTTCAGGAGCACAACCCAAGAGGCACAAAAGCCCGAGACTAAACAGACACCCACCGACTGTGCAACAACCACCCCGTGACAACGAAGGACACCGATACATCACGCCAAGTGCCCTTGGTCACACCTACTACTCCCCAAGATCCGTAGGAAACAAACAACCCACTGGTAGGGGAGCGCCCACTACGCCGATGAGGACATTAGCAAATCAAAGCCTTTGTCCGAGGGCACACCGATCGATCCCAAAGACTCGTGGGGAAACAAACAACCCACCGATAGGGATACAACAATCATCGACTCGCTAAAGGCACTGAAAACCCATCGGTGTCTCGTGGGTCAATGGGGACAAAGACTGGAGGAAAGGAACAACCCACCGATATGGAACCCAAAACCAATCCTCGACTCCCGAGAAGACGCTGGAAACTCCCACCGTGTCCGAGGGGTCCACGGGGACAAAGACTCGAGGATCAATACCACCACCGATATGGAACCCATTCCCACTCCCTTGTTAATCGCTGTCGAGGTTACCGAGTTGCTAAAATCGATGATGACCTTGCCGAAAGTGATGAAGAAATTTTATCGCAGGGATGAAGCGGACGCCGAGGTTCAATCGAACAAGAGCCTCACCGATCCAAAGGAGCATACCGAATCCCCATTCCAACATGATGATCATGCTTCAATCCTCCTCAAGCTCGATGAATTCAAAGAGTTTGACAATGTTCTTCCCTCACCGAAAGGCGTTGGCTCGCTGGATCACCGTGGCTTCAAGGAAGCTATACTGTGGGTTACTAAAACATTGTGGGAACAACATACCGAGGTCGCCGCAAGTTATGCCGATCTAAAGGCAGAGGTGTGGCTTCATGAAAATGTTCATGAGCATGTGGACTTGATGTATGACAAACTCTTCTGATCGAATGAAAATATGGCCAACTTCTTAAGGCACCTTCGAATGTAGGCACAAAGATCGATGAAATCGTGGAGTTTGTCAAAGAAGATCCAACACTTAACTCTCAAGTGCTAAAGACTACCGAGGCATACTTGAAACAATCCTCAAACCTTAATGAATCGCTAGATCCGCTCAAGTCCGCAAATGTTCGTGGTCTTCCATCCTCACCCGCCTCTTCAAGCTACAATGGACTCTTTGAATACACAGTGGCGACCATGGCTCGTGCATCCTCCTCCTCGGCCCGGAATCTTGGTCCCTGATGATCGCCTTGAGCTTTCTCAAGCTAACTTGGATGAAAAGGTCACCGTATTCGTGCCGATACTACGTAGATTAAGGCTATGATGATCGAAATCTATCAGCCTTCAAGGGTCAACCGCTCACCCCTCAAGACCAACGCTAACTCTTGCCCTCACCAAGCTCCCAACAGCTGAGGGGAGAATATCAAGAAACTCCTCTTCACACCGAGGGGAGCAAACACCACCGCCTCCCACATCATCTCGCAGCCTCAAGAATACCCATCTCATCTCTACCACCACATACATCAACAACAACACTAACAAGTCACAACACCAATAATGACAACACCACCACCCTTGGTTGCATCTTCTTCCTCGTGCCAGACAAAGGCAAAGGCATATTGACAACAATCGAGCCCGAGAAGATTCCCTACAAAATCGGTGACATCAATACCTCTTCACTCCTCAACAGCCTAACCAAACACCTTGCTAAAGAAGAAAGGAAATTGAAACAAGTCGAGGATGATAAGAAGACCAAAGAAGCATCGCAAAGGTTGTCGCCAAGAAGCCGAGAACATGGGATTAGATGCAAGCAAGCTCCCAAAGGGTCAGCAGACAAAAGTTCAAAGATGCTCAGTCGCTCAAATGGTCGCAATGAGAAAGCAGATGAAGAAAAGAGAAAGAAAATCAAGCTCTCGTGCAAAGCGTAATTGAGGAGTACAATCGACAATGACCACCAAGGCTCTCAAAAATCATCGATGTCAAGATTATTCCCAACACCAAACCATTGGCTATGAATGTTTACGTAGGGATGACAAAAGACACTTTGAGGTTCATGATCCCTTAAAATTCAAATGACTTTGGGATCACCGAACTTGATGAACTTGGTCCGATCATTGGAAAGAAGCAAAATAAGGTGGTCAAGGATCCGATGAAAATGCTCAAGAAAAGATATGAAAGGTCGAGGATGCACCACCAACTGGAATTCACCGCCTTGATCGCACCTCAAGGATCTCAACCACAAGCTTCCACCGCAAAAGGAAAAGAGTTGAGTTCCAACTCAAATCAAAGTGCTCGCTTAGAATGCAACAGAGTCGCTGAGGGGTAAAATTTGTGAACTGCTTAGTGATTGAAAAGCCCGAAGAGGGCTATTTTTCATTGATGTCTACGGAACCCGCCTTTCCAAAGGTGGAGTGATATCGATCAGCAGAGTGGCTACAATGATCGCCTACATCCAGTGGCCTCTCGATCCAATCCTCAAAGAAACATCGTGTTCACAAGACCGAATGCAAAGATAAGAGACCATCCCGACAGGAAACACTCATCACCAAGAAAGTGAAGCTCAAGCACGGGTATCCATCTCGATCGACATCATCTTATCCTTTTGTACTAGTGATAGGAAATATGTAATCGATCAATAAAAGATGTATGTTTTGTCAAATTACTCAAATGTTCCTTGTTATATTCATTAGTACATTCAAGTAAGAAGAAGCCTTTTTGCTCACTTACACCGATCAAACACTTAGGCTATTTGTATATCCAAATAGGGGAGACCGTTGGGTTCAAGAATACCCAAACCCCTTAAACTAGGATTTGAATAGAAAATAACCTAAGTGTTTAATCCGTTAAACACAATCGTGTCACCGAGCGATAGTCTCTCAAATGAGCTATCTTCGTGACACTTAGTATGAGGCTAAGAAGGAGCCTCTCCACTGCAAGGCGGAACTTAAAGAGTGAAGACTAAGTCAAGAAGAAGATAGTGGATTCAGTGAGTGATGACAATAACTCACCGAATCCCTTCGACTCCTCTCCAACGTTAAACATCAAGACAAACGAAGGAAGAGATCAAGGCTTTAAAGATCAAGAATGAGTCGGACTAGGCGGAAAGTTTTACCCGATAAAACTAAGTCCTCAAGTGTTTATCCGCCTATACACAGCCTCAATCTATCAAGATCATATCTTCCCATTTATAGTAAGCGCGATTCTCCGTCAAGGAAAGAAGTCACGCCTACTATAGAAAGGTGAATAAAGAACCGAATATATCAATATTCGTGTTTGCCGTGATCCATGTTTTGTCTTCTAGGTTAAAGTTAATAATCATACTTGTATAAATAGCATAAGAGAATGAGTGAAAAGTTTAAGCTTGTGAATTGTAAAACACACATACACACAAGCCAACTTTTCACTCCTCCAAATACAACTTTATCCTTGAGTTAGCTCAGCTGGGTTCTAAGAGTTGTGCTCGGACTTAGCCCGAGCTTAGAGAGAGTCACCCCAAACTTTGTCATTTCAATCCCAAGTACTATTCGCAAGTACTTGGGTAACGATTCTTTGATTTATTTCTAATAAGAATATGATGTTGAAAATTACTTTGTGTGTGTTACTTACATTACTTTTAGTCATTATTCATTGTTAAATTGTTTTAAGCACTTAATTGTTTTTAAACGATAGTGAATAGGAATAACAAAAGTTATTTATATTTTACGATCTTCTAATGTTTTGTCGATAACAAACGTAAAATCATTTTAACGAAACAAATAAAATACGTAAATGGTTTGAGCCAATAGTTTACTAACATACTTACGCTTTCACATAAAACACTAAATAAGTAAAAGTGATTTTATGATTTAAAAATACATATGTACAACAGCTAGTGTTTACATATTGGGTAAATATATACATAACTAATATGTATTATAATGGGTAAATATAAATGGGTAGAAGTTTAAAGTATTTGACCCATTGACCAAATACATTGAGTGTAGTTGGGTAAAACCCAAAGTCCATGACCCATACCCATGGAGCATAACCCATAACCCATTGCATGACATCATGCATAAGTCATAAATGGATATTATCCATGACCCAGGGTTTTAACCCATGACCCATGGTCTAGACGCATTGCATCTTGTAGATACATTGTATCTTCTTGGATACCCATGGTCCAAAGTCTAGGACCCATAACCCATGACCCATGACCCATGACCCAAAACCCATGGGCAAAGAGGCGTCCCACGATCCCTGTGAATATCGGACGGATCCTCAGTGAGGATCCGTGGGATCCGTGGAACAAGAGCTAAATTTCTTCTATAAATAGTGAGCCATTTCTTCATTTTGGGTTGCCACTCCCACACATACTTTCTCATAGTATTGTAAGCCTTCTAACCTCATATCCTTAGGATCTTTCTATGTAGTTTGTGTTTTGTTTTTGTGTGATTCTCTAGGTTCCTCTTAAAGGCGAGATCACCACTTCTTGAAGTCAAGCAAGCTCAAGTCCATGAGTTGCCATGCTTCGTCATCATCAAGACTGTGACAAATCGTAATTTCAAGTCATTTATCAAACTTTGAAAATTTCACTATTTATCTCGGGAAATTACTATTCACTGATTACTATTTATCATTTTACTATTCATCACTTTTGAAGTCACTTTGAGACTTAGAAAGGTCATTTCAAAATTTTACTATTCACGAAACACTATTTATTCCCGGAGAAAAATTTTTATTCATGATTATTATTAATCATTTTTGTAAACTAGGTTTACGAGTATTGAATTCGCGTAGCCGCGAGGGTTAAGCTGCGTATTCATGGAACATCATTGAGAACATTTCATATAGACTATAGTTAGTCTACATATCATCAGTAACATCATTTCCATATTAGTTCATGCATGTGTTTGCATATTTCATTAACGTATATTTATTTATTAAATAAACGCTGTCGCACGATTATTTATTTTGGATAATTGATCGGACACTTTTAACAATTGTCCTAATATATTTTTATACTCAGTTTAATGCTATAAAAATTATATTATTAGTTTACCCGATGTTTTGAATTTATTTTGCATATATACTGTTATATAAATATATTTACGACGGTCTACGTAATTTCAATACGATAATTATTTATTCACCCGATATTTGTGAGAAATGCATTTTTATAATTTTTATGACTTTGATATATTTTATTTTGTTCACTTCCTTTAGGCACCCTCGTGTTATGAACATACCATCGACCTACACTTTTATTTAAACGTCAAATAAATTTCAATGATATGCTCAAACTATTTTAAAATAGTTGGTGTCACCCGAACTTAAAAACTTTACGCTTTTCGCTGGCATCTTCATATCAAAACTAATATGAAGTATATTGATAAGTTTTAATATTTTTATAAGTATTATATTTTTGTGTTGCTCGGTTTTAAGTTTCGTGATTTAAGGGCTTAACATTAGTAATTACCGGGATCAAACTATACCCTAAAAACTAATACTATCTACATTTAACTAATACCATTCTCATCTTTTAACGTCAATACATGTTGACATGTTACTTAATTATATTATAATTACAATTTGTACACGTTTCAAATTTGTTGCATGACTCAATGTGTGCTAAGTTAGATGAATGACAGCAAATCATCTAGTAAGCATGAGATGGAATGACAATACATATTTTGTAAACTTACAGTGATTACTATAAGAACAGATAAAGGTAACGAAATAAAAATAAAAAAGGAAGTAGACAACTTCGATATTCAAGGTTTAAGTTTTATAGTAGAATCATATGAATAGTCATCTTGGAGATATGATGTAATTTCAAGAAGGTTTCGATTTATAGTCACATCTAGTGAGGTCTACGTTTTGCGTTAGTGTTACTTGTTGTGCTCGCTCTTATAACCCGTCTTAGTAGTTAAGGTGAGTTCATAGCCCCACTTTCTATTACTTAATTATTTTACAAACTCTTGGGGGAGATACATGCTATATTTTTAATCGAACACAAATGCTTTGAATTGTACGTTATATCCAAATGCTTTATTGTCACTAAGTATTCTATTGCCATGTTTGAAGTCCCTACATCATGCACCATTAGTCACTTGCGAGTGAGCGCGAATATTGTGAATAAGCCTATTGGAATTAACACACCTGTTCTTATTGACACAGTTAGGGAAAATCGAACGCACTATATTCGAATCAATAAGGTAAATTGGCAAGTTTACCTACTAGGGCTGCGATGAAATGATTTTACCAATTTCTATTGGTACGAGGTTTACGCTTTGGTTGTCATGAACTTAGTGAAATAAATGCTGTTTTGTATTCAACGATGAGTGTGAAATAACGTAACTCACACTACGAATATTGTGTGCAAATGACTTAATTAAACCTATGGATTTCACTCAACCTTTGGGTTGACTGTTTTAAGCATGTTTTATCTCAGGTATTAGCATATCATCATGGCTTGCATGGAGTTGCTGAGCTGACGCGTCTCACATATATTTAATGCACTTAACTATCGTTTGATTGTAACAAACTCATTTTGGTACTTTGGAAATCTTTTGGGACCTATGTTTTGTAAACTCTGATTATCTTACTTAATCAAACGATGTATTTTCAAAATGACACTTTAGGTCGTTCAATATAACTGTAACTGTGATGCTATGTCAGTCATCCCCTAGGTATTCCATTCCGATGCAAAATAGGTAATTTGGGGGTGTGGCAAAGACTACTGAGGTTCTCTTGCTGATAGTTCTTTCTGCTCAATAGAGGTGTTGTGTCAAAGGCATTAGTGAAGGATGTCGAAGAGTCAAGATGAAAGCATTAGTGAAAGGTGCTTAAACGTCCGTGTCAAAGGCATTAGTTAAGGATGCCAAATGAGTCAAGACGAAGGCATTAGTGAAAGGTGTCAAACGTCCGTGTCAATGAAATTAGCGAATGGTGCCTAGAAGTTAAGTCAAGTGGCATTAATGAAAGATGCAAAGGGTGTATAATCGATGAGGTGCATCGATGTACAAATAGAGATAGGTTGTATCCAAGGATATTGATATCCTTGATGATGTTGTAATAAGGAGTGGGTCTCCTTTGATGATGTATCGAGAGGTAGTAGTTCCTCCATTGTAATGGAACTCGGTATCTAGCCTAGTACCAGATAAAGGGTAGGAGACGTTGTGATAGGTGTGGTTCTACCTTGTGGAAGAACCCGGTGTCTAGCCTAGTACCGGAAAAAGAGTAGGCGACGCTGTGAAGGCTTCTCCGCTATAAGGAGTTGGTGTCGTGTAGTGTTTACGAACTCTCGAGTAGGTGACTCGGGGAGTGGAGTAGGGCAAGGAAGATGTCCTTGTAGCCGAACCACTATAAACACTCATGTCGTGGTTATGTATTTCTTACTTTTTATCTTTCCATTACACATTTACATATCTATCTACCAATGTCCAACATACACATTTAAATAGATTGACATAAATCGATCTAAATATTTTAAAACAAGGTTTTAATCGGTAAAACTATTCAACCCCCCCCCCTTCTAGTTTTCCACAATTGGCATCAGAGCTTCGTTACCAAGTTTCTTAGAGTATGTTGTACTTTAAACACTTGATACGATCCGTGTATGTTTGAAAACTACAAAGAAGGTTTTTTTGTTTAACAAAAGGTCACGTTTTAAAAAATCATCATATTTTATAATGTTGGACAATGACAGAACATTCTAATATTTTCCTTGTTAAGAATTCTCCATACTTGGATTTGGGCATCCCAAGAAGATCATGAAGAATTTCTCTCTAAATACTTCTTTCCTTAAAAAGAATATATAGCAAAGGTATGATCCTTAATAAATTACAAATTTTTTTTTGGTCATTTGTCTTTAATCATGATTAAGTCTTAGTAGCATCTTTACGCTTTCTTAATAATCACTAAAGTAGTTATCTATATTAAACTCATCATCAAGAATAGTATTCTTCGTTGATCTCTATAGACAAAACTACAAACTAGTGATAATGATATCTCGACTATTCTAGAGCCTTGATCATTACTCCTCACAAAAGGATTATTGACATTTCATCTATGTCAATGAGTATCCATGTGAAATTTCTCACATTATGATAAAATGGGATTTTATCATAATCTTTGAAAACTTCCCAAAGAATTATGATTTCTTCATAAAAAGGGAACCTCGTCAAATAGGATTAGTATAACCCGTCAAAACCCCAAACCATAAGTTGTAGAGCATAAACATCGACCCTAGGCAATTTAGAACTCCCAAACCAAAATTATGAAGGAATACTTAAGCTGACTAATTGTAGGATCGATATATTATTGTGTTTGATGATTCGGGTGGTCTTGGATGATCAAAATACATGTTTACCATTTTAGAGAGAGAAAGTAGAGAGAAAGGGTGTTCTTGCTAGAGGTTTAAACAAAGGAAATGTTAGATTGAATGAGAAGCACCACCCCTTATATGGATGGAAGGGGTATTTATAGTTACAGACTCAACGACCTCTTATCGGCATGTGGATCAGGCATACAGTGGGTAAAGACCCGTCCTTCCTCCACAGTGTTACACTACGCTACACTAGGCTAATAACTAACTAATAAAACAGTAAATAACGTAAACAACGACAAATCTACGAGCTAACATATGCTAGACCATTATTGTGGTGACCGACTTTTTAACATGGAATTTTCAATTCCTAACAATCTCCCCCTAAGGGAGGTCACCCCATGAAATACATTTTTGCTTCCTAGCATTCTATCTATGACTTCGTTCTTGAGCTCGTAGACTTGAATTCTTCATTTCCGCAATCTTTGTGCTTGTGTAGCGATTCTTCAAAGTCCGCATAGATTTGTACTTTAAGTGGAGGTCTTTGAACTGATCCACATCTTTGATGATCTTTGAGCTTTCTTTGAGATCATCAACCACAGTAAATCTCTGGATCACCCTTTATTGTGTTGCCATCATGTGAAGTTGTGACTTTCGGACCGACATGCTCACACTTTTTAAACATGACATCTTTCCATCGAGTAGCGGAAGCCTTATGGTTCATGATATTTGCGATGGCGTAGCGAAACATAGTATAAAAATATCGTAACCGTGTTATGTAGATATGCACCGATCATGATTTCTTCAATTAAGTGTGGATGTTGTGAGCATGCGGCTTTGGATTGACTCCTCAATTCGATCACCGCAACCGTCCAAATGTACCTACAAACGACGTTAGCAATAAAGCGCACGAAAGTGTCTTTGATCACTTTTGTTGAATTGAGGTACACGCCCACGGTTCCCGTTGATCGAGACAAGTCTTGCGTGATCGGTAGTATTCCTAAGAATCTCCTTGACGGGGTTTCGCAGTTGTTCTATTTGTTCTCAAACCGAACGTCTCAAAGAAGACAACACGGAGTGAGTGAACCCGCGAATTGAGATTCACTGATTGATGAAAAATTGATTTGAAAACAATCGCGTATTGCTTATAATAAAGATTTTTGCAATACGACGAAGGTTTTATGAGAAAGATCAATTTTCAATCAAAACACTTTTTTTATTTAAAAGAGTACACATTCGACGTGCTAGAGAAAAGAAGATTTGCACATCGAACGGTTTTTCTAAAAGTATTTTTCAATCAGAGATACTTTTTGAATTTGAAATGAATGCACATTCGATGCGCTAGAGAAAAGAAGATTTGCACATCGAACAGTTTTTCCAAGAGTACTCGTCAACTCCAATCCTGGACCAAGGTTGATTCACAAGTGAATCGCCCCATTGTTTCTATCCAGTTGTCACAAGCTTGATCTTACGAGAAGATCTCACATGTCACCCACCAAGAGCTTGTTTGATGTTGGCTCTAGAAGGATTTCCATCTTCATCATGAATATTTTCATATCACTCGAATGTTCGGCAATACCACAAGGATAATCGTGGGACTCTTAATATATACTTACTTTCCACATTGTGTGAAACGAAGAAGTCTTCATGAATTTAGTGTCCTAATGAGATATTGTGGATGATCTCTTGGCTCTAGACTCAATAGTGCACATTTGGTTCTGTGTCGGAGACTAGGAGAGGGTCTCCTTCTTCAATATCAACAATCTCTAAGAGAAAGTCGATAGATTATGTTGGTTCCCGTGAGAATGAAACAAGCCCTTTTAAGAGGAACTTGAGTGGCTTGGGAAGTTTAGTGCAGATCGTCCTTCGGGTCCATGACGTCTTGTCTTCAATACCGGTGTTACCTTAGTAACAACCAAGAGCATATGTATTGAACCGGTTTACGCCTAAGGTTGAATTATTGGAGGGCTATTTCTTTTCACCCTTTTCACATTCATTTCTTTTCATTCTTCAACCCTTGATTGCTTACCGAGACTTCATAACTAGAACCTTGTTGGGTTTATTCCAAGAATAGCTACTGTCTCTCATCCGCACTCTTCCCATTTCTCCTTTTTTCATCATACCTAAGGACTCTACACTATCTAGTGGATTGTCCTCGGTAGATCCCTCCGGTTACGGTGGATCGTGGGAACTAATACCTAACCTCACCATCCTTATAACTCCATACATAAAGTAAAATGGTCGGTCTTTTGGTGCAGTTCATTCTTCCTTGAAACCAATTAAAATCATTTGGAAAACAATCAAGGTACTTGTGATACGAGATCAAAGCATTTTGTACCTTAATAGTTTTGATCATTTAGAAAACCTCCCCTCAACATGTGCATATGATTTAGAAATTGTTTAGCACACGGAGGCAAGAGGACTTTGAAATATTTTCTTTGATCACAATTTTCATAGAAAAAGCCATTTGATTTTCTTTGGTAAATTCTCCCCCTCAATATGTGCATAGGATATTTGAAAACATTTTATCACATAGAGGCAAGAGTTAATTTGAAGCACATCCACAATCACAAGAGCCATTAAGAAACCATTTGAAAACTCAATCAAGGTACTTTATAAATCACTTTAACAAGCTTTCGTACCTTGATAGTTTATTTGCTCCCCCTCAATATGTGCTTCAAGATTCGAAAGCGTTTAGCACATATGAGCGAGTAGCGTGCACAATTAAATCAAAATGATCACCTTTTATCAAATTTCATTATTAAATCACAAATTCTCCCCGATCAAAATATCAAACCCTTTGAGATTTTGGATCCCAAGTGATTTAATTAGGTTTAGAAAACATAGGAGAAAATGTGGCGTGTTTAAATACTCATCTTGTTTTGGATAAATGCTCCTCCTCAACATGTGCATGGTATATTTGAAATCGTTTGGCACATGAAGGCAGGAGTGCCTATAAAGGACTAAAACCAATTCCATTAAAACCAGATATGAGATTTAAATCACGATCTCTCACCCGATCAAAAATTTCAAACCTTTTGAGATTTGTGATCCCAATTGATTTAAATCATTTAAAAGAGTTTGGGGAAAGACGTGGCAAGATTTAATTTTTGAAAAATGACAGATAAGGAACAGTTTTTCGACATTAAAGATTGTTAGTGTCAGGTATGATAGTTTTAAGAGACCTTTTAAGTAAAATAAAATAATTTCATAATCAAACAAGAACAGAAAAATTTTCATTTTGACAGATCTTTGAGTTTTAAAGAAAACCATACCATGACATAACATTAAATCTTTAGATCACCACATTTTAGTGTACAAACGGACTTCTGATGAAATATTGTTAGAAAATATTTTATTTTAAATCACTCTCCCCCTCAATCGATGACCGAAGTCGATAATTGAGTGACTTAGGTTTTGATAAAAAAGAAGTCCGGTGATTTTCAAAATTTAGTCCAAAATATTTTCAAAACCAATATTTTTCCATTTTTCAAAACAATATTGTTTAAAAAAATGTTTAAGAAATGGTATCATCACAATTTATCCCTGCACAAGATATGTTAAGTGGTTGAGAAGCTTCTGTTGTTGTAGAGCTTGGAAGAAAAACCGTCTGATGATGCAGTGAGACTTCTTACGTTGCATTTTAATGCCAACTGAGGTCAAATTAAGCTCCGTTTCTTCATTTGCTGATGAAGAAAACCATCTGCTGATGCAATGATACCTCTTACGTTGCATTTATGCCAACTCTCCATTGAAGTCCAATTAAGCTCCGTTTCTTCATTTGTCAACCCAAGAAATAGTTACCCTTTCCTTTCGGCATCCAATCATCTTCATTAGTGGGATCCGGATCGGGAACATTCTTTTATACCAATATACCTGCATACGTTAGTGAACACACATACAAATATATGGTGGTCGACATCACCTAAACAACAATCGACTAATAAAAGTCAATGCAACATATAAATCAGATCATATGGATGTATGGGAATAATGTATTCATCAAACTCTAATCATCTAATCCTAGCAATCATATCCTAGGCACCTAGTCCTTCAACATAGGTTAACATCATTTTTAATTAAGCATATTAGGATAATTAAGAAAGCCCGTTAGATGATGTAGATTTGAAAACATTATCCCCTCAATCCATGACTCATTTTATGAAAAGTTTAAAAGCGTTGAAGTCATTGATTGAGTTTTCAATTTTACAAAACTCGAATCGATTGTTTTTAAAGCAACTCATTTACCACCATTTTGAAAACACCAAATATTTTTACGAAGAATTTTAGACGGAAAAACATTTGTGTAGGAACAAAGATCCTTGACATACTTTCCTTGTTTTGTTTTTGGATAAGTGCACAAATATTTTGAAAATAGGTTTAGCGCAACACTTTCCTTCCTTTAAAAGAACGGGTTGCTATCTCAAATAATAGTAAGCCATAGTTTTAAGCACGGGTTACTGATCTAAAGTAAGCGCAAGCCATTGTTTGAAGCCGGTTCTGATCAAATAATCGTAAGCCATATTTTGAGACATGTTTAGAAAAGAATATTTACACCTCCTGCTCGAACTTCATCTATGGTCCCGTGCCATTATTGAATGACATTTCTGAGACCGCAGATGTTATCGATACTAGAAGACATGTCATGTGAAAACATATTTTTGGTATTTTTGAGATTTTCTGATTTTTATGGGTTTTTGAAGGTTTTATATTTTTCTATTTTGTTTTGTTGGTTTTATATTTTTGTATTTGTTTTGTTTTTTTGTTTTTTAATAAATATATACAAAGATAGAATAGATGATATAGTTTAAGAAGATGATGATACGAGTACCGAGATAAGGATATCGAGCAGCCCCGTTGTAGAAGATAGAAGTCATCATCTCTAAAACTTTCACCACCAAAGCTTCCGAGGCTCTTGCATTGAAGGAATAAATTGAACCATCTGAAAGTGAGACTTTGGCAGCTTCTCCCCAAACCGAAAATCCTTTGGATGAGCAGATTCGAAGCTTTCTTTCAAGCTTGCCTTAGCCAGGTGCACAGAGAAGCACACCATTATCATAAATCCCGCTCCTTTTAAGAACGATAATCGACATCCTCCGTTCGGGTTATATCATCAAGACGAACAACGACAACGTATCATCTCACGAATAAATAATCTTCTCAAATTTCTTTTTCATGAATTACAAGCGATCCATTCCAAAAGGTGTCTAGAGAACAATTCCCCAAGTAGTTGAATTGATGCATCACCTCTTTGTATAATGCTCAAGAACTCTCCCAAATACACATCATGAGGGAATGAAAACACCTTCCCATGTTCACATTTTTCTTCCACGATGATCGTGTATGAAGCTCAAGTATCCAAGTATACCAATACACAAGGAATGAATAACTTAAAACATTGAAGAAGTCGCCAAGTCATCGATTATCTCTCGGATGACAATCTCTACGGATGTCAACTCCGAATAAGTGATTATATCTCGAATCATCGATTAAGCACTCAGTGAAACAATTGAGCATCCCAATGTACACAATCTCTCTCCCCGGTCATTGCGATACCATCGAAATCACCACACACTAGTGTACCTCTTTATCTTCGTAAACTTTCTCGAACATCACTTCCCCACGAGATGAAATACTAACACTAAACGCCTTGATGAGTAAAACCTTGAGTTTCTCTCATGTCATGACATTTGTTTTCCCGGATATCTTCAATCACTTAGAAGAATTAAGTTCATCAAGTTTACTCGTCATGAGTCAAAACCTTGAGTTTCTCTGCGGTAATAACATTTGTCTTCCATCATTTTGAAAGATAGCCTCAAACTTATCATTCTTATCACATTTCTTTGGGCGTTTATTAGTAACATCGGTTTTGCTCGTCTCACATTTCCTCTTGTTTTGAAGAAGAAATGGCACGAAAAGCTACAGTTGAAATGACCAAGCGGCTATTGAAGTTAGTGAATGATAGCATTGCTAATGCTCTAAGAGTTGAAAGGAAGCGGTGGGCTGCTTCTTTGCGAGGCATGACTTCTTCTTTGTGGCCGCTAGGCTAGCTTACTCTTTGGAAATCTTGGAGGATCCGGAGTTAAGAAATGTTCGTACAAAATTTCAAAGTTGTGAGCCGAAATTTAGAGTACCGAGGGAGCTACGGCAATGGTTCGATGGTTTGAAAAGTTGAGTCGGTGTTTTGCTTTATGTGTCAGGATGACGGTAAGGTTAAATTTGCTACGAGCACATTACTCGATGGAGCATTATCGTGGTGGAATTCATATGCTCAACCGATTGGAATGGAGAATGCTTTCAAGCTCACTTGGGAGCAATTTAAAGGTTTGGTGACTAAGAAGTTTTGTCCGCGTCACGGAAATCAAAAAGTTGGAGCGGAGTTCTATGAATTAGTAACCATTAGTGCGACATTGATACTTACATTCGGAGATTCCAAGAATTGGGCGTGTTATGCCCGTCCATGGTTTACGATAATGAGAAGTTGCTAGAGGCTTTCATCGAGGGACTTCCGAAATTATTCAAGCGATGTGACTTCTTCGACCCATAACGATTGAGGAAGCTATTCGATTGACTCAAAAGCTAATGGCCGGTAGTGAGAGAGCAAGTACCCCAACACCAACCAAAACAACAACAACCCCAACTGCACCAATTACTACAATAACCAAAACAATGACAACAACACGATAACCAAATCAACAACAACAAAGAAAATGGAAAATGACCAGGAGGTTACAACAACAACAATCAAGACCGTAACACTAACCATCATCAACAACGAATAGAGGCAAGGCGCAATGGTTTATGTTCTTTGCAATAGAAAGCGAGAGGTTATCTTTGGAACCTACCCATTATGTAATCGATGTAAGTATCATCACACGGGACTTTGTCTGTTAAGTGCTACAAGTGTCAAAACTAGGACACCATGCCGAGAATTGTAGAGGCAAGACCATAGTTACGTGCCCGGATGTGGGGAGCAAGGACACTATCAAGTCAATGTCCTCAAAACCAAGGTCAACAAGTCGAAGGTGCTCATGGGAATGTATATATGTTAGAAGGAGGAGGAGGAGCTCGTCAAGGTATCAGCGGCGGAAGGCGAAGAAGTTGGAAACTAACGGTCTTGTTTTTCTTTATGTACCATGTTGTACTAAGTTTATGTTTTCCATCGCATCCGAATCTTTATAACCTAAGATGTACTACTTTTCTTTGAACCACTCGTTGTAAAATATTCTCATCTATCGTACTTTATTTTCTTTCGATTTGTTATCATTACGAGGATTTTAATTCTTTTTACTTTAACTATCATTTTAACGACACTTCTCCATGTCTTCTCTTCTTGATGTTCATCACAATTTTAACATCGGTTGACCCACACCAAACAACATATGAGTCGATTAGTCCAAGCATTGCATAGTTACTCTAAATTATACATAGCGATCACCTATGTCTAATTCGGGAAGAATCATGCAATGAAGAATAATAGTCTCATATGAGTAATGATTCCGTGTCGAGCCAAATTTTCAAAAGATTTTCTTCAAACCACTTGTTTCGGTTTGATCCGCGTGTGATTCTTGTTTGATGAGTTGCAAAGATCGAGCTAGAAACAAGTCGTTACCTAAACCGATTTAGCCTAATCTCATGGCAGTTCTTGTTTGATGAGTTGTGAGATTAAGTAAAATCGGTTACCAAAATCTTTGAGGGTTTTGCTCGGGAATGGAAAGTTTGCCTCATCAAACCCTAACCCGAGAGACCAACAGAGCCGAATTAGAGGACTGAATTCCTTTTTGATGGGCGAATGTGACAACCCGTACTTTGGGTCATTTCTCGACGGGTTCATGTCTCATTATTTCAACATTTTAGTAAACTTGGTTTACTTGTTTCAAATCAGCGTAACCTTGGAGGTTTAGCGGCGAATTCATGATCATGACATCACGTACATTTCATATGGACTATGATTAGTCTACATTTCATTGACATCATGTGCATCTCATTAGTTCATTCACGACATTTCATTTCACCTTCAACGCGTAATTTTATATTTAATAATCTTTATCGCGTGAGTTATTATTTTAAATATTTAATCCATTATTTTCAAAAATGATCCGGGTATTTTAAACTTACATTTAGTTTATAAAAACTATATTTTTAGTTTTTCTAGTGTTTCAAATTTATTTGGTATATTAATCGTTAAAGTTTAATTATTACGTTGTGTTTCTTAAAAATTATACGATAATTATTTTATCACTCAATTTTCACAAGGAATGTATTTTTACAATTTTATTATCACATCACATTCTATTTTGATCTACTAAAATACTTTCTACCTAAAATTATCATCTACTTTACAAGTTACATATACCTACATATCTACTTGCACCTTTTTCTTACAACTTGTTACAAGTAAACATATATACATTTATAAAAAAAATAGATATTTTGAGGACAGAGCCCCAAAAATCCGGTTCTATAAGGTGGTATTTATGGGATTGGTATGGTTCATGAATTATTAGATAGATATATGTACCTAAAGTCTTATTTACACAATTTACACATACACTTCATTATTATCAAGACAAAAGGTTTTCTTCCTCCTTGTTTCTCTCCATCAAGAACCGGCCTTCAAGGTTGCACCAAGGGATCACAAAATTTTTATCAAGTTCAAGTTAATAATCAATCTAGATAATACTCTTATTAAGATTTTGAAATAAAATCTAGAGTATTTAGGCTAATCCTTGTTACTTTCACCTCATCACTATCACTAGTAAGCATGTTTTATCATTTTATGTTTCCTCTTCATTTTGAAAACACCTTCCCATGTTCACATTTTTCTTCCCCGATGATCGTGTATGAAGCTCAAGTATCCAAGTATACCAATACACAAGGAATGAATAACTTAAAACATTGAAGAAGTCGCCAAGTCATCGATTATCTCTGCGGATGACAATCTCTACGGATGTCAACTCCGAATAAGTGATTATATCTCGAATCACCGATTAAGCACTCAAGTGAAACAATGAGCATCCCCAATGTACACAATCTCTCCCCGGTCATTGCGATACCATCGAAATCACCACACACTAGTGTACCTCTTTATCTTCGTAAACTTTCTCGAACATCACTTCCCCACGTAGATGAAATACTAACACTAAACGCCTTGATGAGTAAAACCTTGAGTTTCTCTCTGCGGTCATGACATTTGTTTTCCCGGATATCTTCAATCACTTAGAAGAATTAAGTTCATCAAGTTTACTCGTCATGAGTCAAAACCTTGAGTTTCTCTCGGTAATAACATTTGTCTTCCGGGGTATCTTCAATTACTTAGAAGTATTAAGTTCATCAAGTTTACTCGCTAAGTGCTTATCTCCTTACTCCTTGCCGGTTTTGACACTTCGTAATCAACAACTCTTTGTAAGTCCGTATACTAGAAATATTTTGAGAAGAACATCATTAGCTCGATGTGTCTCGTGAGAGTCAACTTGTCAAGAATAACGTGAGCGAGTCTAATTAGGGATTAAATTTGGCATTTCAAACTCCCCAATTAGTGCTCTCCCTAAACCGAAATCTGTTTGATAAATGCCTGAATAAGAAGAAGTCTTTGATAATCACATGCAACTCGCCTTTAGTCTTCTAACATGTAGCGTAAAATGTAGAATGATAGACTCGACCTTCTTCAAGATTGTTCGGTTGGGAATAGATAGTTAACATCTTCAACTCATACCAAAAGCATCCCACCAAAAGCATCCCAATTAATTTACATCTTGCAAATCCCTTAACTAAAATCCTCCCAATCAAACAGAATGTAAAGATGTTCATCAAGGAAATCGAAGAATCGGGCCGCGAACGAACACACAAGATGGTAACACCAAACTACCAATCACATCAAACAAGAACAGAGATTGTTCGGAATCATCATGTTGATGTATACGTGAAGCATTAACCGAAGCACTTTGTCGATAAACTCATCAATCCGAGTGAAGATGTCAACCAACGGCTCTTAGAGGAGAAAACTCCATGTGAAGATGACCGGATAAGAAGAAGCTCGGTTCTTACATGAGTTTAGAGCCGTATGACCATTTATATTCTCAAATGTCAATCAACAATGCAAAAATTCACACTTTTTCTCCCCTCAAGAATTGCATACGGAGATGCCATTCTTGACTAAATAAGTGAAATCATCCAAATGTTCTATTCACACTTCTCTCCCTTAAAATCAAGACATGATGTCGCCATCTTCATTATAATAGAAAGTGGAATCGAAAACAATCAACAAGAGTCTTGGTTCACTTGATGATCAAGCGCATGGAAAAGTATGAAGCGGGTTGATGAGAATGGTCATAATAGAGAAGATTTCTCTTCTTCAGAAGATAAAGCGCACTGACACGTACACTTTTCTTTTCTTTAAGAACGAGGCATGAACTGTAGTGTTCAAACGTCATAAGAAGATTTCTCTTCTTCAGAAGATAATGCGCACTGAAACGTACACATTTCTTTTCTTTAGAGTACGAGGCATGAACTGTTGTGTTCATACGTCATAATCTCTCTCTTTTCAATCTCTTTTGGCAAAACATGTGATCAACCCCATTATCATTCAGTAGGCTCTTTGTAGTGACAGATGATGGAGAAAACCCAATATGATGAATTTGACCCTAAAGTAAACTACCCCGAACTCGTGACTTAAACTTGCACATATGTAACAAAGAGCGGTGCCGAGACTTCATGCCCATTTGAATCTCTAAGTACACTATACTCTTCAACCAACCAACCATCGAGTATAAGACGTATATCACCTTTTAAAAATCCACAATTGAATGTGACACTGAGCACTACAATGTAACTCCTTTAAGTGATAGTTATTTTGTGGTGATAAGAGCCCAATTCCCCCAAGTGGTAAAAGAGAAGGTAAAAGTCACCCAACAATAACTAGATTTCCAAGTCTTCATTTTTGATAATAAGCTTGAACAAGGATCTCGAAGAATCTTCATCCATCCATCCCCGATACCTTCAGATACTAAGTACACTTGCCCGTGATAATTCACTTCAACCTCAAATAAATAATAGTGAATTAACTCCGTTGTCACATCTTCTGAATAAAAGCTCAAATCTACCCTCCTTTGACATTTTAAGTGAACTATGATAATGGTTTCATCCCGACCATGGTTAAAAGCACGTAACCCCAGAAACCATGTGATAACCAAACCGCCATGAAGACAATCCAAACACACACCCAATTCATGAAGTACACTCTTTATCTCTTCTTTGAAATGTAAACCGTAGCACCAAACATCAAAAGAGATCTCAAATACACTTTCCTTTCTCCAAGATGGTTCCATCATTACGGATTTTACAACTCTATGGTTTAAACCGAGAAATAGTTTCTTTCACGGATTTTACAAAACCAAGAATAAACCGTAAGATAGATCCGAAAATGCACTTTATTATTACCCGGATGTTTCCATTGTCACGGATTTTACAAGTCTATGCTTTAAACCGAGAAATAGGTTCTTTCATGGATTTTACAAAATCAAGACAAAACCGTAAACAATATCAGCTTGAATGTGTTATGACAACTTTGGTTTCAGTGAATATCTGTTTTAGGGAAACGTGCAGTGGTTCATCAGCGGTTCATTATCCAACATCATCAACATCATCCAATCAACACTTTGGTAAACACATCATTCACGCATTATGTCGGCTATTGTAGTGACCACATGGAGAAGTAAACCAGATATACCAAACTTGATCATGAAGTAGAAATCCCCATATTTGTTACTTAAACTTGTACTAATCCTCGTGAAAAAGAAACGGTGTACCCAATGTACAAGACCTCTTGACGTATCCTCAACTGTGTGAGACACCGAAGTGATAGTTACGTCGTGGGTTAAAAGAGAAAGAATCACAACCATAACTAAATAGCCAAGTCTTTATCACACTCTTTACATGCCCAAACAAGTCATCTTCGCGGAAGGGTAGAAAGAAAGAAGATGAAATAAGTAAACGCGCCCGGAAAATCTTTACTTCAAAACCAAATAAGAGATACCGTACACACAACCCCGTAGTCAACAAGGTTTAAATATTAATTCGAGCCATGACAAAATATTTTATCCGTGGAGATGCGTAGGCCAAAGTGTCAAACCACATAACTCATCATAATCAACTCTTATCAATGCTCACAACTTAACAAATCTCTTCAACAATCAAGTCTCAAGTCGCATCCTATGCAGATACATTATTAGCACAACTTCATAGCACCATATCTGGTTGAAATACTCATTGTAATATGACTTAGAACAATCACGATTGTACCACTACAAATTCACCAATGAAAATACAAGTTATGACACAATGTAATTTCAATATGTCCGTGACTCGTCAATTCATCAATAATCTCGTACAAGAGCATCGAACACGATATGAACCAAAATAAGACTAAATATTCTCCTTTAAAATATTTAGACCAAAGTATCACTCATTATAGAGAATTATCAAGTCTTATAACTTCATCATATTTGAGATGCCATAATTTTGGATAGCACACAATTCATGGCATATCACAAGCATGAAACACCAGGACAAGAGGTAACATGACTGGCCCATAAAAAACACATCATACCCAACATTAATTGGCTCAAGTTAAAAGACACCCACTTGATGTCTTGATCCAATTAATCCACAACCCTTTAACACTAGTTCGGCCCATAAAGCCCTCAACAAATCTGATCCAGAAATGCCTTAAAATTCGGGGAGTATATAATACCTACATACTCACTTGACCAAATCCCTAATATCACTTAACTCAAACCCTAAATATCCTCCAAAAAAAAACGCCTCCCTTCTCTGTAACACATACTTTACATCAAACTCTTAAGATCAGGTATCAAACCCTAAACACTCTTCTCAAAATATGTCCGCCTCCTTCATAACATTTTCACTCAAACACGGATTCAAACCCTAATGTATCTCTCTATAATCCGTCCCACATATCAAACTCAGAAACAATCATCTCACATCAAGAATCATGTCAACGACCATCATAATCCAATACCCACGACAAGCATGGGCTCACCATGGGGATGGTTAGGAGCGCCATAATACCACGTGGATGGTAGTGGTTTTCACGAACATGTTCCAGGTAGGTATTAATTAAATTCGTGTACCCTTTTTATTTTGGACCAACGAACGAGGAAAGGAGATAACAAATTATTGTTATTTCCTTTTTCTTTTGAAGTTCGAATAACCAACAATTGATCAATGATGAGAATGGTTCAAAAAAGAATCTTGAAAAGATTAAACACGAACCAAAGTTGAGATCTTTCTTGAAATAAAATTACGTTTGAGTCAAGTTTTGATGGAGGATGAGTTAGATTAGATAGGGAGTTGTTGAAATTGAAAAGGATTTGAGAATGGGTAGGCAGTGATTTTGGAGATGTATTAGGATCTGTTTTGATGTTTTCTAATGGACCAGTGATGGTTGATGTCGAAACCTGAGGTCAATATGTTGAATGATAATTGGTAAATGGTATGTTGTGGTCAAGGTCAAAGCGTCCATTCTTCTTCATCCTTTCTGTGTAAGTCGCTAGCTAAGTAGTTACCCAAAACTGATAAGTCGCTAGGTTTTTCAAAACATGAGTCAAGTAGCTAACCAATGTCACAAGTCGCTACCTTGTTCAAGAACAAGTCGCTATGGTTTAAAGAGTCAAGTCGCTATCATTTTCACACCTAGCAAGTCTCTAAGTCTTTAAAAACCCATACAAGTTGCTAGCTTTTATAAGGCCAAGTCGCTACCTCATTTTTCTGATGACAACTCGCTAGTTAAACGACTTGTAAAGACAAGTCACCACCAATAAAGTCACAAGTCGCTACTAAGAACATGGCAACTCGCTAGGAAGAAGCATTATAACCTTTTCGTACTTAACCCAGAAAACAGTCATAAAAGTTGCTTCTTTGACCCATTTGACCACTGCTTGGACATTAAAATCTGACCATATGACAAAAATACTATTTGGACAAAGGTTGACACAAAACAGATGTTGACACAAAGATGACACAACCTTGATACAAAATCAGATATTGTAGCCTATTATCAGGACTTATTCTTTTTAACCAAAGAAAGTATACAAATAATCATAATAACTTATTAAAATCAGTTTTCAGAAGTAGTAAGCCAAAAAGAATAATTTTTCAGACCATCCACACGATGTAAAAAACAGGTTAACAAAAACCAAAAACCACTATAACCATGATACTAAACCACACAAATCAACACACCACAAAAACCTTGGCTCTGGTACCAATTGTAGGATCGATATATTATTGTGTTTGATGATTCGGGTGGTCTTGGATGATCAAAATACATGTTTACCATTTTAGAGAGAGAAAGGGTGTTCTTGCTAGAGGTTTAAACAAAGGAAATGTTAGATTGAATGAGAAGCACCACCCCTTCCATGGATGGAAGGGTATTTATAGTTCTGCACTCAACGACCTCCTATCGGCCCGTGGATCGTGCATACGAAGGGTAAAGACCCGTCCTTCCTCCACGGTGTTACACTACGCTACACTATGCTAATAACTAACTAATAAAACAGTAAATAACGTAAACAATGACAAATCTACGAGCTAACATATGCTAGACCATTATTGGGGTGACCGACTTTAACATGGAATTTCCAATTCCTAACACTAATTGTTGTTATGCCGGATCCCTGCGCTTGAACTAGCCGGATCCCTCATACAAGGGATCCATGGGATCCGTGCAACAGAAGACAACATAAGTAAGAAATAATCATTGTGGAAGTTCCACTACCACTTTCCTCTATCAAAGACTCATGAACATAAAGCTAGTTACTGTTCACATGAGCAAATCGATCATTTTCTTCAAGCAAAACAATCTCTTGTGTAAGTATAATCTTTACTACATTGTTATTTATATTCCTTGATTCCTAGGATTACAATTTTTCATCTTTAGAAGTTGAGTTCAAATGGGTTTGTCATAATTTGTTACCACATTGTTTTCTAAGATAATCTAAATCAAAGAATTAACATTGTTAATACAAATTAAACTCATTCCTTGAATTCAATGAAGATGTTTTGAGCAAAATTGTGATCAACCCCTTTAGGCTACTATTTACACAACTAACACCACATTGTGGTTTTGTTGTATAGGAACAATCATGCCTAGTAACTGCCAACAAGATTATCACAATGTACCATCGAAAGGAAGGCCTAAGCCGGAGGATAGGAAAGCTTTCAAGTTGCTAGAAAAGAGGCTTTTCCATGAAGGTCGTGTGGTTGAACCATCATTCCTCGCGAACACCAACATTCGACAAGTCTTTGGAGGAATCAACTTTGATTGTCTCTTGGACCTAAATGAGCAAATTTGTCCGGTGTTTGTGCTTGAATTTTACAAGACAATGAGAATCGTTAGGAATTATGATGGGACCATCTCAATAGCCTTCATCATCAATGAGCATGAGTACACTCTCTCTCTTGTAGAATTTGGAAGGATACTTTGTGTCCCATATCAAGGAGTGTGCATGTATTCCAATGAATGGTCTTTGGTGGAGCTACATGACATGGTAAATCATCATGAAGTTTACTTCAGGAGAATCCTGGAAGCAACAATGGTAAGGGATACCGTTTTCATGGAAATAGCATCTCTGATTGTACAATAGTTCGTACGACCAGGCCTTCGATGGTGATCGAAGGGTATGAGGGGTGATATGCTTGCGCCAAACTTGTAGCCAATCTACAATAAGAAATAGTAGACACTTCGTTAAGTGATTGCTTGCAGGGTTGGGCCTTGAAACACCTCCCGTGAGAGTAAGTATGTGATAAGTGTTGTAAATAATATGGAGTATGTGAAACACTGTGTTGAGTGAACATACCATAGAATGACTCGTCCAACCTATTTATAGGTGAAGAAAATAGCTTGGAGAGTGTTAGCACACGCTAGAGATCATGGGGCGCCCCGATTTGTGGTAACCGCTAGGCTTCATCCCCACTATCTCGGACTTGGCGGGAAGCTAAGGAAATAGTGGGAACGTGGGGAAGACCAAGTCAAGGTTCTCCTTTGTCTTGGCGCCTTCAAGAAAAGACACCGAAGGGCATAGGCCTTGGTGGCGAATTCCCAACCGGTAACCATGTTAATGATGAATGGTTTTACGCCACCAATGACTTATGAAGAAAGACTTGGGTATTCGTAATGCAAGTTCGACGAGGTGAAGGGGGTCCTTCGACCGATCGGAGGGTACGCCATCAAGCCCCCAATCGAAAGTGATATGTACGAGCAAGAAATATTGCTTACGACTCAAAAATAGAAACGAAACCTCCCATTCGTCACAAAAACGAACGAAGATGAAAAGTCTTGCACCCATTGACCGTAATTAATGCAAACACGTATCCTAACCACCCCTTTTCCTCGGTAAAGAAAACGCTATTTCAAAATTTAAAAGGGTTTGAAACCGGTGGTAAGGGGATAAGTCAGACACGTAGGGCCGAGATTTAACATATGTGAGGGTATATAAAGTTAAAAACAAGAAACCCTAACATTATTTTATCTCACGCCCAAGTTTTCACCTACTAAAACCTCTTCCGGTCAAGCTTTTGATCAAACAAGGTAAAGTGTTCCTTCGTATCTGTTTTCAAATACTTTATTGTGGATTTTAGAAGGATCAATGTCTACAAATAAGAAATTTGTAATCAAACAACAAGGTTGCACCTTGACAAGGGAGGAGCTTAAAGCGTTCCTCACCGATTACCCAATTCCGAAAGAGCATAAAATCATGTTACCTAGTAGAAATCAAGGGATTTTTTATGCCCTTGAAAACTATGTAGGCTTATACACCCATGCATTCACCACCTCTAACCTTAGGATACCCTTGCACCCTTTGATTTTAGAATTCCTCCAGTATTATGAGCTACACATATCTATGTTCAACCCATTTGGCCTAGCCAAGCTTACGACATACATTGTGATGTGCAAAGCTTATGGGTTTGAACCATCATTAATCGTGCTAGGGTTTTTCAATTTATACCACGGAGGAGATTGGTTGACCTTGGCTAAAAGGGTGAAAGGGATGTGCCCATTCTCATAGAAAGGCCGTTACTGAACATCGTGAACCTGGAAAGGCAAATTCTTTTACATCCAAAACCATTATCCTCCGACTTTTCCCCGCATTGTTAAACCCGTAATATCAATATGATGAAAAAGGTTCAACGATCCCTTGCCCTATACCGTGAGAAGGAATCCTTTGTATCAAGATTTGGCTCGTCATCCGGTGATTGCCAAACATTCCCCGAGCCAATTCTTTTCATGGTCGGCCTTGGCGATATATGGGAGGATCTCCTTTGGTACCGAGATTATTTGTGATGGAGAAAGTATGTATTTTTTGATTAAAATAAGAGATAAAACTTATCTTTCGACATTTATCTTATTTGCTCCTTCGATGCGTAAATGTCATTCGAAACTTTGTGGTAGCTAGTGGTGCAAAGGAGGTTAGCTTCATTCCAAAGAATCCCCAAGAGACGAGCTATGGTGTGGGTTCTCCGTCGGTGTCAATAAATGACAATGATGTGGAAGCCCAGCCCATCGAACTGTATCCTCCGCTCCTCCGCCAAAGGAACCTATAGATGTGGAAGACCGACTTGTGGAGAATGTTGTTGAATCGATGAAACAGTCTTCAAGGACATTGGCCATTGTAGGACCCTCCGGCATTGGTGAGAGGGTCCAAGGCAGAAAGGTACCAATGCAAAAGTCGTGAAGTCCACTTCAAGAGGAAACTTATCCTACCTACTCCTCCTCTCGAACTACTCCGGCAAAAGAGTACCTGTGGTAAGGTCGTGGTATTTCCACCATCTAAGGACCCAACAACGATGATATCCATGGTAATGGTTTTTGCCTGTGACAAAAATTAGATACCAAGAATAATATATTAACAAGTTTATATATGTCTTTGGACTTCACGACACTGAAGGAGCTTTCCTCCCTTAGCTTGTCATGTTCTCGTGGACCGTGTACTCCCGCCCAGCTGGAAGGGGGTGATGGACAACATGTCCATGGAAAGGCTCTGCGACCTTCATGACAAGAGTTATATCCGACAATGCATGCTAGACAACCGACTCAATACTAGGACTAGGGATTTGCTCCGTGCTGTCACCAAAGCTCGAGAATAAATGGATGGTATGCTTGCAAGGGAGAAGGCTAGGGATCAGAAGTATGCAGACCTGGAGAAGAAATGTGAAGAGGCCTTGGAGGATTTTGACAAGAACCCCTTGGTGCAAGATCTCGAGGCGATAATGAAAAGCTCAAAGGTCAATCGGCAATGAGCGAGGTGAATGCGCAGTTAACTATCGAAGGCTCAAAAGTCATAGGCTATAAAGAACAAATATCTGTTCTTTCATCCAAGTGTGGAGGCCGTGAAAGAGAGAGAGCGAAGCTGCTGGACCAAGAGATCAAGCTCAGGGAAAAGGTAGATGGGTTAAACCTTCGTCTGAAGATGCTGAAGAAGGACAGAGTGGACTTGATAACCAAGGTTATCCCCTACATTGCCATGGAACTTTACCATAGTGATGATGTGGGGAATGCAATTGGGAACCTGGTGAATGCTGCCATATATCATGGCAAATGTACCACTTTGGAGGAGATAGTCATGCGACAAAGGAACCGTGAAGTCGGAGAAGGTTCCCTACTATGTGGCAACTCATGAAAAGAGTATGATGATGCAGGTAATGAATTATCTGCTTTGGAGCTACCTTTCCTTGCCGAAGTGACGAAGGACCCAGCGGCCTCTGTGGAGGACCTGCTGGCTAAGAAGCCAAGAAAAGTCCAGCCTCCCTCTCCTTTGAAGAAGACTCCGCCACCAAAGGCTCCATCTCCAGGTTCAGCGGATCCCACTCATTCCAAGGTTTGATGAAGGAAACCGTGTGGTTGCAATTTGATCCCCAGGGTAGTATGTACCCTGTTTTAAAACAATTTTTCTATGTTCCTTTCCAGGCTTTGTGCCTGATGAAACAATTAACAGTTGGTGTGTGTGATATAGGCTTAGGCCTAAGACAATGTTTTGCTTGGTTGGATCATTAAGGCTACGGCCTGTTTAGACTAGTTAAACTAGTCATTAATATACATTAAAGCCACTAGGGCTTGTATTTTGCTATGTGTGATTCTTCTCTTTTTAGTTTACTTGCGTAAAAAAAATTTACAACCTAAGGCGTATGGTAGATACATAGCCTCATTGTGTGTAGTTACTTCACCAAGAATATTAGCAATCGATAATTTGATCACGACAGAGGGTTGCGACCACTCCATCTTAATCCTTTGGGCAATGAAGGCTTAAAATACCTTAAGGCCATATAGGAAAGTTAATGTGAAGTTGAGGTGGATGTTATGCATATGAGCAAGACATGTTGTTAGTCTTTGTACATCCCTTCGACATTGAAACTTATAAAGCGACTTGGTGGACAAATCTTTGCTGTATTGAACGAAACAAGAGATTTGAGGGAAATACGTTGTGTCCTTAAGTGGGTAGGGAGGATTACATTATTTTAAGAAATGAATACTAGACGCCTACCATTAATGCTTCTTTCCCCAAGTGAGAAGAATGCAAATACATTGATTGAAAGCAAAATAAAAAATGTCCTTAGACATTGTAAGTTTCATACGTAGAACTTACGAAGGGTAGTGCCATTCCAAGTTCTATCAATAGCGTCTCCATCCAAGGTTTCCAGCTTGTAGACTCCGTTGCCATATGCTTCCTTTATAACGTAGGGCCCTTCCCATGTAGGTCCTAGTTTACCCTGGTACTCAGCTTTACTTGCACTATTGAGGACGTATTCTCCTGGTTTGAAGGTCGAAGGCCGAACCCGATCGCTGTAGTACCTTTCAATCTTTTGCTTATGGATAGCCTCCCTGATTGAGGCTATTTCCCTTCGTTCTTCGAGTAGGTCTAGGTTACTACGGAGTCTTTCTTCGTTGTCTGCTACTTTGAAGTTCATGACCCTTTCTGTTTCGACACTTACTTCCGAAGGGATGACAGCTTTCGTGCCATATGTCGGACTTACTTTCGTGCCATATGTCGGATGACAGGTTCAAAGTTCATGACCCTTTCTGTTTCGACATGTTTCGAGACTATCTCGGACTTGGCAGGGAAGCTAAGGAAATAGTGGGAACGTGGGGGAAGACCAAGTCAAGGTTCTCCTTTGTCTTGGCGCCTTCAAGAGAAGACACCGAAGGGCATAGGCCTTCGGCTGGCGAATTCCCAACTGGTAACCATGTCAATGATGAATGGTTTTACGCCACCAATGACTTATGAAGAAATACTTGGGTCTTCGTAATGCAAGTTCGACTAAGGCTGAAGGGGGGTCCTTTGACCTGATCGGAGGGTACGTCATCAATCTCCATCGAGGGTCACGAGAAATTCCAAAGTGATCTATCGGGATCCATTTCAAATGGAGCTTTCATAAATGTTCCCGTTGTACAAGAAATGGGAACTCGTGGTAAGGGAGAATGTGCTTTGCTTGGGAGGGAACAAAGATCATCCCAATGCGTGCTTGAGCTTCAAGATTTATTGCCTTGTGACCGGCACTCACTTCAACCTCGCTTATTACATGATAAAAAGGATGGCGAGTGTTAAAAGCATGGAAAAGATGGTGCTCCCTTATGCAATGCTCCTAACCCGTCTAGCAAACTTCATCTTTGCTTTAGAACCTTCTCCTTATTCCTTTGATCATAGCTTTTGCAACAAAGTCATGGTACCACTTTCCGATGGAAAGACTACAAGGTTCATGGTGGATGGCAAGAGACCTCTGATACGCTTACACAGCGCGTTCGGGGTCAAAGGAACTTCCTTTTAGTCGAGCAAGTTTTTCAACAGCCTAGGCAATGAACCTAATCGTTGTAGTGTAGTATTAGGGTAAGCCACGGGTATTGATATCATTCTCTAGGGGAATAGGAATGCTAGTGAGAAGTTACTACGCTAAGGTTGGGGTTGAGGAAGATTATTTTTATCTGTTTTTATATATTTTTTTAGGAAATAGAAAGGTACGAATCTCGGGGTTTGGATTTGGGGGTTTTGGTATTTCTACCGATTAATCTACTTGTCTAATTATCTAATTAACTAAGCTAGGGGTAGTCTATGTCTATTTTTGTGTGCTCGTATGATGATTAAAACTGTGTTTACTTAGATTTTATTACTCCCTAGTTATCTCCTATTGATGGTTGAATTGTCACGTCCTTATTCTTAACGCGTTGTGTTTCTAAGGTCGTAGGGTATGCGTTTATCCCTAACTCCTTGAAGCTACCTGATTGTACAAAAGATTGCACTACCAGGCTTCGATGAGGATCAAAGTAATGAGGGGTGTATGTTCCAGCCAAGACTTGCCTTTCACCTGAGAATAAGAAATATGAAACACTACGTTAAGTGATTACGCATGGGTAGGACCCTGCGAACCACCTCCTGCGTGAGAGTAAGTATGAGTTATGGTTGTATAAGTGTGTGTAAATAAAGAGATGAGTGTGAAATGAGCATACCATAATCCATTGCCCGTCCAACCTATTTATAGTGGATGAAATAGGGTTGAGAGCATACGATAAATGTCGGAGATCATGGGGCGCCCCATGATTGTGGGTAACCGCTAGGTTTAGTGACCCACATTCTTAGACTTGACGGGAAGCCAAGAGAGAGAGGAGATCGTGGGTTTGACCAAGTCGAGGTTCTCCTATCCAATGCTTCTTCGTCACCATACCCGTAAGGGCCTAGGGCTTGAATGGCGAATTCCCTAAGGTAACCTTCGTGATAACGAATGGTTTGACGCCTATGGATATTCTGGAATCCTAACTTGGACCTTCGAATAGAAGGGTTTCGATACGTCTCGGAGGAGTGTCCTTCGAGGTACTCGGAGGGTACATCATCAAGCCCCTCAGTCGAAAGTGATGTATATGAGCGAGGAGACATTGCTTTCGACTTCATGCTTCGAAAAAATACCATCCTGCTGCGAATTGAATTAGTTAGAAGATAACAATGCACCTAACTTAGCGCATTTAATGCTAATTAATCTTTTCGGCTGCCCGCTACAGGAATCACATTTTCCCAACTTACCTAGAGACCAAAAGTCTTCTTTTTTCAAAATTTAAAAAATTTACATCGGATAAGAGTAATTTTTGGGACACGTGTGCGATGTTTAAGAGATGCAAAAGAGAGTATAAAAAGGGGGTAGTTGAAACCCTAACTCATTTTACTCTCTCCGTCTATTTCTACACGCAGTAAAACTTCATCGCCATCACTCCGAAATAAAAGGTAATCCTTCCTTCTCATGCATAGCTTGTTTTTTTCTTTAAAAAATGGATTCCAAGTTTATTATAAAGCAGCAAAAGTGTACATTGTCTGCAAAAGATCTTCATGATCACTTAGCCGATCACCCCATCCTACTAGAACACAAAGTGATGTTACCCAAACCTACTCGTGGTATCTTTGATGCTCCTCCGTGTTTCATAGGGTCAGTACACATGCATTTAGCCACTCGAACCTTAGGATTCCGTTGGACCCCTAATATTAGAGTTTATGCAATATTACAAGGTTCACATCTCTAGATTTAACCCTTTGGTTTTGCCAAGCTTACCACATTCATAGTGATGTGCAAAGCATACGGCTATGAACCAACATTAACGGTTTTAAGAGGATTTACGAACTTGTATCCTGGGGCAATTGGCTAACTTTAGCAAAAGGCTCGAGTCGATGTTCCAAACTTGTTTGGGAGAGTATATACAAACATAACAGTTGAAAGGTAGCTTTTCTACGTGCAAGACACCATTGTTCCCCTAAATATTCGTGAGTCATGAATAAGGAAAATAGGTTTGATGCAAACGGTATAATGACCCCCGCCATACGAGGTGCGAAGGATCCTCATTATCGCGTTTGGCCAAATATCATTGGATGTGCAAGTGTTCCTCAAGCCATCTTATACATGGTGGGATTGCCTAAAGTCGGGAGGGTCTCCCAAGAAGCATGTGATCATATACCAAGGACAAAGTATGTTTATCTACTTCTATTTAAGTAGGACCAATGTAGCATCGATATTTATTTCTTCTTGTTTCTATTTTGCAGAGATGTCATTCGAAACTTCATGTACCAAGATTTGGATGAAGATTTAAGCTTTATGCCTGCTGAGAAAGTTGAGGAGTCTTATGGTGTTGGCTCCCTTCAACATCGTGAACAACAATGAGGTAGACGCCCGAATCTAGAGCATGTTGCATCGGCACCCCGCAACTTGCATTGGAGGTCCATCCCAACTTGTTGAGAATGTTGTCGACTCTGACGATCCTGCGGATGAGGATGTCCTAGTTGTAGGTTCAACAGGATAGGTGACAGTTGAAAAGTAGAAAGGAACAATGACCAATGTCATTAAGTCTACCAACAAGAGGAAGAATCCCTATCCGCCTCCGGAGGAAGAGTTGTGAAGGTAAGAGTCAAGGCGTAAAGTTTGTGAAGTCGACCTTCAATTTCCGGATGAATCGGTGGAGGTGCATGGTAGCAGTTCCTCCTTATAAAATATGTGAAGTCATAATTATTACAACTAACTTAGCCTTTATACATTGTATTGGTCGCAGCCTTCGAGACGAAGGAGCTTCCCAATGCTTTGCTCGTCACAGATTGTCGATCATGTCACCCTCCTCAATGGAAAGGTATGCCGGAAAATATGTCCATTGAAAGGTTTTGTGACATGCATGACAATGGGGTTCGAGGTAAGCGATTGGATAACCACTTAAATGCCAAAACCGAGAATTGCTCGTAAGCGTGGTCAAGCCGAGGCTAAGTGTGACGAGATTGAGGGAACGTTGAGAAGAACCCCGTCGTCCAAGACCTTCAGAGAAAGGTAGCCCACTGACAGTTGAACTCGGCAATCTTAAGTTGGAAGAAGCCAAGGTCATCACTCTAACAGTCAAAAATATGTTCTTGAGGCGAAATGTCTTTGGATTGGAAAGTGAGAAAGCCAGCTCGGAGAGGTAGAAGTGAAGTTAAGGGAGGAAATCGATGGCTCGCAGATGAGGTATAAGATCTTCGCAAAAGGATCGTATGGAGGTCGTTTTCAAGGTGGTGCCTTACATAGCCATGGAGCTCTACCATGTTGATGAATTGGGAGCTCGATGTGGAAGGTCATCAAATCACCATATTTCATGGATGGTGCTTAGCATTGGAGGAGGTCACAAAACAGCAAGCCCGTGGATCTTTCCAAGATTGAATGCTATCGTCCTACTTTGAAGGTCGAGTATGATGAGGTGAAATGCGTTCGCAACCGCAGAGTACTCCTTCCTTGCCGAGGCTACCAAAGATCCTATGGCACCCCTCGAAGACCTCCTTTCCAAGAAACCTCGGAAGCTAAAGCCTACCACTCCCACTAAGAAGACCATGTCTACCAAGCCTGTCTCCGTGCAACCATCCTCCACTCCATCTCCAAAAAAGCAGGAATGAAGGCTGCCATGTGGCAGTAATTTGGTTCTAAAGGGTGGCATGTACCCTTAAGAAAATTTATCTTATGTGACAATGCTTGTCTTGTTCTCCAAACAATTTAAATGCTTTTGATGTATGGCCATGGGCCAAAAACAATTTAATTGGGGCTTAGGCTCCTCGTGCAGGTACAAGGGCGTTAGCCCTCATTTTGAATGGTATGGTGTAGGGGAAATACCTCTACATACTTAGTTATTATGCATGTTTGTCTTGTTAAGTTCTCGTACACCATTTTTTCGACGCTTAAGTTTTACAACCTAAGGTTAACCAACCTCATTGTGTGTAAATTACAACACCAAGAATATAATGACCAAATTTGATCATTGATAGAGGGTCGCGACCCACTCTATCTCAAATCCTTTAAGTAGCATGACTTTGTACATATTTTTACAAGCGCCATAAACTACAAGGAGAGTTAATGTGAATGTTAAAGTTGGCTTAAATGATAAGGCATGTATTACACCTTGAGCCATTTTATTCGATATTGAAACTCATTAACGACTTGGTGAACAAATCTTTGTGTTTAAGAAATGAAGCAAGAGATTTGTGGAAATGTCTTATTTATCATTGAATTGGTAGGAGGATTACATCATTCTTGAAATGAAAACTAAGATAGCTACCAATAATGTTTGCTTTCCTCGAGAAGCTTCTATTTACAAGAATAAAAAGTAAAGTACTTTTTAAACATAGAACTTTCAAGGTTCGCACCATTCCATGTTCTATCAATGGGTTCTCCGAGAAGATTGGCGGTTGTAGGCTCCATTGCCATAGGCCTCGGCTACCATGTAGGGTCCTTCCCAAGTTGGTCCCAGCTTCCCCGGTATTACGCTTTGCTTGCTTTGCTGAGGCGTAGCACATATTCTCCGTGTTTGAAAGTGGAAGGTCGACCCTTTTTATAATAGCCTTCGATCTTATGTTTGTGCATTGCTTCTCGGATGGAGGCTATTTCGCCTTTCTTCTAGCGGTCAAGGTTTTCCCGATCCTTTCGTCATTTTGGGAGGCGCCATACGTTACCACACGCTCCGTGTGTACAATTAATTCAAGGAATGACCGCTCGCCCGTATGTAAGGTCAAGGAGTTTCACCATTGCTTGACTTAGGTCTGCGCCCTATGAGCCCACAATACTTGGGGAGTTCGTCTACCCATCCATGGTGTGTTCGTCCCGGCCTTTCTCGATCCTTTGACAATATCTCTATTTGTAACCTCCACCATTCCGCTACCTTGTGGATGGTAGACGGATGTCCAAGGCATTTTATGTTTAACCTTGGCGAAGTCATAGAAGACTCCTTCAATAACGCTTTCCATTGTCGGATATGATGATGTGGGGCACTCCGAATCTGCACACGATGTGTTCCCACACGAACTTCTCGATCTGTCTACCTGTAATGGAGGCCAAAGCTTTAGCCTCTACCCACTTAGTAAAGTAATCAATGGCTACCAGCAAGAATTTGACTCCTCCAGGAGCCATGGACATAGGTCCTACGATATCAATTCCCCATTGAGAGAAGGGTCATGCAGATGTTACACTCGTCATGTCCTGCTTTGGCATCTTTGAAACATTTGAGTGTATCTGACAAGCTTCACATTTGAGAATGATGTCTGCCGCATCCCTATGCATCGAAGGCCAATAATAGCCCAGCTTCATTATCTTCGAGACGACTGAGCGTGGTCCTGCGTAGAGACCGCAGGATCCTTCGTGGACTTTAGAGATGATGCTCGAAGCTTGCTTGGGGCCTACACATCGTAACCAGGGTGACAAAAATGACCTCCTATATAGGGTTTCCCCTATTAACCGGTACTGCGGGGACTTAACCCGAACCTTCCTTACTAGCTTGGGATCTTCAGGGAGAAGACCACTTATCAAGTATTCCCTTATGGGAGTCATCCATGTCTCTCCTTCTTCGTGAATCACATCGGCAACTTCTTTGCGAACAATGGATCTTTCAGGAAGGACTTCCACGAGTACTTCTTTAGTGAGATGAGCGAAGGCCATTGAAGCTAGCTTGCTTAGTGCGTCTGCCTTCTTATTATGATTCCTACGAACATGCTGGATGGTGTAGGAGTTGAAGTTTTCCAGCATCTCCTTTATTTTTTCCAAGTATTGTTTGATGACGGGCTGCCTTGCTTCATAGGAGCCTGTCACTTAGTTTGCAACCAATTGGGAGTCTACGAAGACAGCGAGAGCTTTGACCTCCATATCTTTAGCCAATCGGAGTCATGCTAGCAATGCTTCGTATTCCGCTTCGTTGTTTGTGGCTTCAACTCAAACCAAGAGCATATGTATGCTCCTTCCTTCGGGATCGACCAACATTAGACTGCTCTAGAACCTTGAGTTGGATGCTCCATCAGTATAAAGTTTCCATTCACCGCACTTGAGTGAGATTGGTTTTGGGCTCTTCCTTTCCTATGTCGGGGCTCGGAAGGTGTTTACGCCAAGAAGTCTCGAGAATTTTCCTTTAATAGAGTTTCGTCCTTTGAACTCTATTTCATGTTCTCCAAGCTCAATAGCCCATTTAGCCACCCTCCTAGACTTTTCAGGCTTTGACAAGATTTGTTTTAGTGGCTTGTCAGTTAAGACTGTGACAGGATGGGCCTGGAAATAGCGTCGGAGCCTCCTTGCTGCGTAGATTAAGGCGAGTATTAACTTCTCCAATGTTGGATAGTTGATCTCTGCTCCCTGTAGGACCCTACTAACAAAGTAAATGGGGATCTATCGTTTGTCTCGTTCTGCCATGAGGACTGCGCTAATACTCTCCGTTGAAGATGCTAAATACATGAATAACACTTCGCCTTTGATTGGGGCTGTGAGTGTTGGAAAGATTTCAATGAATTCCTTCATCTTCTGAAAGGCAGCTTAAGCATCCTGGCTCCATTGGAAAGTTTTCTTGTCCACGCATCCCTTGAGTGTTTTGAAGAATGGTAGGGACATGTCAGCCCCGTTCGACAAAAACCGGCTTAAGGCTGCTAGCTTCCCATTTAGGCTCTGCACATCTTTTAGACACTTAGGGGCTTGGAGATCGGAAATTGCCTTAACCTTGGAGGGATTAGCCTTTATCCCCTGCTTAGTGATTAAATGCCCTAGGAATTGTCCCTCTTCTAAACCGAAGGAGCATTTCTTAGGGTTCAGCTTCATGTTAATCGCCCTAAGCTGGTCAAATGTTTCCTGTACATCGAGGATTAGGTCCTCCTCCGTCTTGCTTTCAATAACCATGTCGTCGACGCAAGCTTCGAGATTTCTGCCTATCTATTTATTGAAGGCTTTATCTACGAGACGTTGATAAGTTGCCCCTGCATTCTTCAATCCGAAGGGCATCTTTCTGTAACAGTAGACACCTTTGCTCGTGTAGAAGGTCGTCTTTCCTCGTCCTCCTTTGCCATCTCGGATCGATGATACCCTTTATAGGCATCTAAGAATCATTTTAACCAAAACACGCCAGGACTCCACCTTCAGGTCAATTTTGGTAGGGGTAGCAATCTTCGGGCATGCTTTGTTGATGTCGAAGAAGTCAACGCACATGCGCCACCCTCCGTCGCTCTTTTTGACCAAAGACCGGGTTGGCCACCCAAGTTTGGTACTTGACCTCCCTCGGGATGCCCGCTGTGTGAGTTCATCAACTTTTGCAGTCGCAGCGTTTCTTTAGGGGCTAGGCTTCTCCTTTTCTGCTTTATTGGCTCAATGTGTTTGTACTCATTGAGTTTATGCTCCGTTCGAAGGACTTTCCGTCTATCGACAATGTTCTTGGTACCCTTTCATGTCGAATATTTCCAAGCAAAACATCAAGGTTAGTCCGAATAGATTCAGTGAGCTTCGCTTTGAAATTTCTTGGGAGCCGCTTTCCTACTACCACCATTTGTTCGGGGTAGCTAGGGTTAACTACAACTCGCTCCTCCGCATCAGACGACTTAGAATTGCCATCGGAGACTCCTCCGATTCTTCTTTGATCTTTTTGACACCATATACACCCTTATCCGCCCCATAACTAGAATGAACAATTCCTACTCCGAAGGGGGTTTGGAACTTAATAGCAGCATGTATAGTGGAAACAACAATTCCCATTTTTTGCATAGATGTTCTCCCCATCAACAAATTATAAGGAGAATCTGACCTTACTATGACGAAGATGAGTGTTTCCGTGCGGGATAAGGGGCCTTCGCCTATGGTGACTTCCAACGGTACTTCTCCCAGGGGCCACGAGTGTTCACGGAGAACCCTACCGTGGTGCTTGAGTCCACCTCCGTGGCGTATGGATGACTTGAGCTTTAGGAAACAATGCTCATAGATGATATCGCAGAGCTTCCACAATCCATATATGCTCGGTTTACTTCCTGTTTGAGATTTGTACCTTGATGATCACGGGATCATCGAAGGTGTCGCCCCAATATATAAGGAAGGTTATTTCCTACACTTCCCGACTCTCCATCCGCTTCCTTCCTTTTCAAGGTTGCATCGTGCACGTGTACCATTAGTATAGGAGCTTCATGGCGTAGCTTCCTTCTTGTTCCCTTCCATTAACCCGGTTGAGTGTCGGAGAACTTGTCCTTTCCCTTTTGATGCCTTTGACGGATGTGCTAGCTGTTCGGACGTGCACCGCCTCTTCGATCCGCTTCTTTAGTTCTCTGCAGTTGTTCGTGTCATGTCCATGATCTTCATGGAAATGGCAATACTTGGACATGTCTCGGCTTTGCTTCGTGCTATCATCCGAGGTGGTGGATCAAGGACTTTGCGGCTTTCTCGGTAGCTAGGATCTCTCGGGAGATTTGACCAAGTTCGCCAAGAGTCCATGGTTCGAACCTTTGTTGTAGGGGTGAGCGGTCTGTTCTTCTTCTTGTTTTGGGTCCTTACCAGAGGACCCCTAGAGAATTTGTCGACGCTTCCTTTTGCTCTATCGAGCCCCATTTCTCGCTACCTCCTTGGACTCAATCCGGTGTAAGCCTTCTCGATCAAGGCCTTGTATGTGTTGGGAAGGTCGGTGGGACGTGAATTCCACCAAGCTCCGAGTCCGAAGGCCATGTACGAAACCGAGATCCTCTCGATCTTCGTGCAACCCTAGAATTTTCAAAGTTTCATCAAGATACAGTAACGAAGGCCCTAGTGCTTCGATGTCCCTACCTTGATGGTGTGCAGTTAGGTGAGTTTTGGTGTACTTCTTCTGCGGCTAAAGTGTAACAGGAACTTAGCCTTAAGATCTTCTAGACTCATAATGCTCCCCAACTTACGTCTGTTCCACCATATTCTTGCGGGTCTCGGCGTGTAAGTAAACATGTGGCATGCTACGTGCATGACCCACTTTTGCATCTTGATAGCGCCTTTGAATAAGTGGAGGAAGTTATCGTGATCGCCTTTCCCATCGTAGGTGCCTATATGAGTAGGCATCTTTACACCGTCGGTGGGGGTAGTCTTTGATCCACTTCACGAAGGTGTGCAAGCTCCAGAGGCTTCGCATAGTAAGTGTTGTATGGAGGTGGATAAGCAGTGTAGGATTATACGGGTTAGGAAATGGTGTGTGTAGGTAGGGTAAATAGTAGCTAGTTGGTATGAAGGGTTTACTCCCATCGATTGCGTAGGAACCCGTCCATAGGGCATTTCTTGGTAATTCGGTTGGGGAGTGAACCATTCGGAGGGTAAGTGTTGTAGGTTTGAGCGGTAGGTAGGGGTTCATTCGGAGATGGCGATTCATCTTTGGAGTATGGAGGTGGGCCTCCGACACTCGAAACATAAGAGAATCTTGACCCCCCCCCGTCCTTCTCTTCCTAAATGGGCAGCTAGGAGAGCGGGTAGATTTACCCTCCATTTCCTACCGGGTTGCTTCCTCCGTTGGAGTTCTCGCCTCCTTTCACCATGCATTCTTTCCTTCTTCCGGATTTCCTCGGGTCCTTCTTCAAAACCCATGCCCTTCCATTTAGCCTTCGATGGAAGGAGAACCATTCGCGGCCGGCGAGCCCCCGCTAATGGTGAGGCCCATCCTCTATTTCAATCTCCTCGTTATACTCCTCACTAGAGTATTCCAACTCCCTCCGCATTTCGATGTTGCGAACACGTCTCTTATGAGCCCTTAGCAAAGAATCTAAGGCCTCAAAGTTTGCCTCAACGAAAGCGGACCGATATCTGGAATAGGGTTAGGCGATGTTGAGGCGTGATGTACGGGAGTAGTTTCCAAACAAGATCGTGTGGTAAGGTTGAGGTCTGTTATGGGGCGAGATTATTGGTGTTAGTTGTGTTGAGTGGGATCGGGGTAGAGAAACACGGTGGAGGTGTATCTTCTCTTCCCGGCTCCATTGGGAAAAGTAGTGTAGTTGGTTGGGGTATTAGGACTGGGTGATTACGGGACTAATAGTAGTGGTCCCACGGATGGCGCCAATGATTGTACAAAAGATTGCACTACCAGGCTTCGATGAGGATCAAAGTAATGAGGGGTGTATGTTCCAGCCAAGACTTGCCTTTCACCTGAGAATAAGAAATATGAAACACTACTTTAAGTGATTATGCAAGGGTAGGACCCTGCGAACCACCTCCGGCGTGAGAGTAAGTATGAGTTATGGTTGTATAAGTGTGTGTAAGTAAAGAGATGAGTGTGAAATGAGCATACCATAATCCATTGCCCGTCCAACCTATTTATAGTGGGTGAAATAGGGTTGAGAGCACTTCGCATAAATGTCGGAGATCATGGGGGAGTCCCATGATTGTGGGTAACCGCTAGGGTTTAGTGACCCACATTCTCAGACTTGACGGGGAAGCCAAGAGAGAGAGGGAGATCGTGGGTTTGACCAAGTCAGGAGGTTCTCCTATCCAATGCTTCTTCGTCAGCCATACCCAGAAGGGCCTAGGGTTTCGAATGGCGAATTCCCCTAAGGTAACCTTCGTGATAACGAATGGTTTGACGCCTATGGATATTCTGGAATCCTAACTTGGACCTTCGAATAGAAGGGTTTCGATACGTCTCGGAGGAGTGTCCTTCGAGGTACTCGGAGGGTACATCATCACTACCAAATGTTAATGACTACGAAATCTCTAGGATTCATAAACTTAGCACTAAGGTATTCTTTGGATGTTTAGCCTACAATTCCACTAGTAACTATATGCTAAGGTTCACAAAGATTAATCAAGCATTAATAACACAACGAATGACCTATCGCAATACTAGGTCAATCACAATTAAGATAAGAGACAACCAATCAATAATCAATAACTAGGTTTCATATTACCTAAGCAAATACACAAATAAATTAGCCGGACATGGAGAACATTCAAGCATACACACAATCAATTGAAGACATAATTGAATCAATGAAGTAAAACACTTATCTTGATGTAAGATAGGGTATGAAACCCTAAAATCTTGTACAAGACGACCTTGGTTCGGTTTAGGTTTTACTCCACAAAACTACCTCTAAAAGCGAAAAATTCGGATTCTATATATAGTGTTACAAGCTGCGACGGCGTCACTCTTTAATTGTGACGCCATTTGGTCGCCGTCATTAGGTTTTTGTCTGGCCACATTATCATTGTGACGGCCACCTTATGCCTATGACGCCATCGCCCGACACCGTCTCGATCAAATCTAGGTCGTCGAGTCATGACACCCTACTCTTTTAAAACCCGATGTCACTTGTAAATAAGCAAATTGCTCTGAGTCATCACAAACATGTTCCGACGGTGTCACAAATAGAACCAAACGCCGTCCCTTCGTTCTAGCATCCCGAGTGTCTCATTCTTGACTTTGGCCATTTTCATCATATATTCGCACCTTTTCGTCTGCGAATAAGTGTCATTCCAAAGAATTTGCCTTCAAGAGACCTAAAAGTAAAAGGAGCGAAATTAAGTAGTAACGGATACAAAGTGATCAATTAAGAGCTTAAATGACCCCTCAAAAGGTACCTTTTAAATCCTTATCAAATATCCTACACTTGGTATTTGCTTGTCCTCAAGCAAATGTGCTTTTAGCCAATTAATTTATAAGTTGGGGTCATGAAGCATTAGTTTAGAATAATTCACAACACATATAAGCCCATAAAAGTCATAACAAGCACATAAATTACATACTAGCACCTCACATGGGGTGTTTGGATACTCACATCTCTCGGGTGTATATGAAATATAACAAGTTGGAAATATAAGATAAACACTCATTAACCGGTCCTAGTACATAAATTACCATAGGCTTGAGACTAGATCAAACCTCCATCGCTTTGGCGTAAGTACCTAGGAAAGACTATCTAAGAGGTCTTTTAAAGGGTTGTAACATTGGGCTTACGGTAGGGAAACAAAGGGTTTGGTGGGATAGGCGATTTAGTGGTGGCAAGTCAAAAATCTTTATGTTACAAGCATGCGAAGAATGGCGTTGCTAAGCCAAGACTCGACACTCTAAACTCTAGATAACTTAAACAAACAAACATAAATTTAAAGATAGATGTAGTATGGTAGCCCGTATGTTTTTTTTCATACACTTTTACTCTACCATCCTCTATGATAACATCAAAATGATAGGGATTTATACGCACATCCCTACACTTGAGTTTTTATTACTCTAACACTAATTTGACTCGAATTGAAAAGATCAAAACACTTTGAGTACATTATTACGCAAATAAAGGGAATTTGAATTTAACGTTCCCTTCCCGTCATTCCATAAAATTTAACATTTCCCATGAGTCCCAATCGTCCCAAAACTGTGTACAAAGGATATGACTCGACTTAGCAACTTATGCAAGAAACTAGATAATTGAACTAAGGGTTTACTTGTGATACCAATAATGCACTAAAAGTGAGTGCATACAAGGTAGGCTAAGGCGATTTGGGTTTACATTTGGGGGTGGATTGTAAACAATGCTCTTCATTGATATTCCGAAAAACCGAAACATCATGAGAACCGCGAAAATGATAGGCTCTGAGGGGGGTATCGTGTACTAAAGATGAGTACAACGCAAAGGTGTGGGGGAATTACTCAACCGATGTTGAAGAAGTAATTATATTACGGGTATCAAACAAGGGTTATCTTAATGCGTCTTATCATTTAGTTATTCCTAACTACACAAGTGTAGTCTTACTAGCGATCTTGGAATGCATCACAAAACAAGTTCTAGAATCTATTATACTACCGGTTCACACTCTAAGCATTAAAGATGAATGCTTTAATTCCTACAAATCTAAGGGCGATCCTCACATTTTGGGTGGAATTTAAGTGGTAAAGGGTTTTTTGTGCTAGTCATATAATTTCCTATCCATGAGACGCTTTATTAAGACTGATGGCCCACTCCTATATATCATGAAAATTTTTAAATTTGGTGCCAAAATTACCCTAACCGATATTTCTCATGGTTTATTACACAAATGCAATTGGACAAAGCAAATAGTCAAGGATAAACATAGTTTCAAAGTTCCCGTTTTATTTTCCCTACCTACACTTAAACTGAACATTGTCTCCAATGTTCCCCAAAAGTATCAAAGTTATGATAATGGAAGGTAATTAAAAACGAAAGAAACTGGTACTCCCCTGATTAGCTCGGTAGGATCCGTGTGAAGTGGTGGTTACATCTTTCTTCAAGAAGAATGTTTGCGTGAAAAGCTCCTTCTCATCTTATGTATCTTCTTCTTGATAAATTAAACCTGCACACTTGAAGAAAACAAACGAAACCTTCGCGTAAAATCGGCGATAACAATATATATATATATGACTCTACTAAACTAGGATATAATGCTTGTGGAATGGATGTTTACATATTTTTGGAAAATTAAGACCTAGAAAATTCCAAAATTTATAAGTAGCTCGAAAATGAGAAAAAGTAATAAGTCATTTTCGCTCCTCGACGTCGTCAGTTATCCCGACAGAATCGGTCATGCGATTTTCGGAAAAATTTCGGAAAAATTTTTATCTTTAAAATGGAAAAATTTCGCAAAACATCCATTATGACTCGATACAAGCATTTGACTCAAACAAACACACATGTATATCTTTTAATTAATTGAAATTCTCATGTTCACGTTTCTTTTGAAAACGTGCGTAATCCTCCCTACACTTATCCCTTATGTAAAATACCTTTATATGTAATTAAGACGAGGTTCAAGACAAAATAAAGCATTTTTACAAATTTAAACATGAGAATAAGCAATCAATAAAAGATACACGACACACGAACAAGCAAACAATTATGCATGGGTTGCCTCCCACGAAGCGCTTTTCTTTATTTATGAGTCTTGTAGCTAGACTCGAAGTCGTGCCCTTACGTGACTTCATTACCGTCACTTTCTACCTTATGACGGTCTTTATTAGGGGATTCCATGTTGTAGAAGTGCCCTATGATGCACCTTTCTAAAAGGTCGTCCTCTCCCCACTCGGTTCTATACTGCGGTCCTAAGTTCAAGCAATCCTTATAGAACCCGAAAATCTTATTCATCGCATAATCAACTCCCTTCTCCTTATCTTTCTCATTCCTATAGTAGACTGATAGCTTAAATTCTTTTTCATCATTGGATAGTGATGAAAATTTTTCAATCTTAAAGGGCATTTGGTAGGCTACATCATCGGTCTCATCTTTGAATCTTACTATTCCTAAAGAGGATCATAAGTCATCCCGGTGTTTTCCATAAAAGGCTTTCCTAGAATAACGTGTGATAAGCTAGGATCTATGGTCATACTAATATCATCCACTATTATGAAATCCATAGGAAACGTGAAACTACCTACATAAACGGGCAATCCCTTAACTCTACCAAGAAAGTTGCAACTAACCCTAGGATTATCGGGATCTTGCCTAGTTGGGATAGGCTTCTTCATTACCCAATTATAGTAGGTGCTAGTCATGATATTTATCGGGGACTTGCGATCAATGTAGGCCTTTGCCACGAAAAGGTGTCGTATGCAACATGGTATGTTAAGATTCCAAGGGTTCCCAAACTTGATCCTAGGGCTTCTCCTAACATACATGTGACGGAGGTCACATACTAAGTGTGGGTGGCGAGAGAGTTCTTCTTCTATAGGAAACTTATTTAAATAGACATTGCCTACTTCATCTACTTCCTCGGTTGTTTCATTCCTAGGTGTTTCACTAACCTCAAGTACCGTTTCATGGTTCTCTTCGTCATTTGTTCTATTAGGTTTCACTAAGGTGATGGTATTGACGAATTGAACGTGCTTAGCTAACTTACTTGGGTCCTTAATCTCTACACCGGAAGCTTCGGGAGTTGAGATAGTATTAACCTTCCTATCACTATTGGTCATGGCTTTCAAAAGGTTATTGATGATGTACCCTCCGAACAGCTCGAAGAACACTCCTCCAAGACGTGTCGAAGCCCTTCTATTCGAAGGCCCAAGTTAGGTCTCCAGAATATTCATAGGCGTCAAACCATTCGTTATCACGAAGGTTAGCTAAGGGGAATTCGCCATTCGAAGCCCTAAGCCCTTCAGGGTATGGTTGACGAAGGAGTAATGGATAGGAGAACCTCCTAACTTGGTCAAACCCACGATCTCCCTCTCTTTCCTGGCTTCCCCGCCAAGTTCGAGAACGTGGGTCACTAAGCCATAGCGGTTACCCACAAACATGGGACACCCCATGATCTCTGACACATGATCTCTGACATTCATGCAGAAGTGCCCCTAACCCTATTTCTTCCACTATAAATAGGTTGGACTAGCAATGGATTATGGTATGCTCATTTCACACTCATCTCTTTACTAACACACACTTATACAACCATAACTCATACTTACTCTCACGCCGGAGGTGGTTCGCAGGGTCCTACCCCTATGTAATCACTTAACATAGTGTCTTCGTATTTCTTATTCTCAGGTGAAAGACAAGTCTTGGCTGGAACATACACCCTCATACCTTTGATCATCAACGAGCCCGGTAGTGCAATCTATTGTACAATCGGTGGCGCCATCCGTGAGACCACTACTATTAGTCCGTAATCACCAATTCTTAAAACCCTAACCGATTACGCTACCTTTCCGGCATGGAACCAGGAAGGGAAGATACACCTCCATCAGGTTTCTCTACCCTGGTCCCTCTCAATACAACTAACACCGATAATCTCGCCCCCATGACAACCTCAACCTTCACTACACGATCTCCTTTGGAAACCACTCCCGTACATCACGCCTCAACTTCCGCTAACCCTATTCCAGAAATTAGCCCTGCCTTCGTTGAGGCAAACTTCGAAGCCTTAGAGTCTTTACTAAAGGCTCATAAGAGGCAAGTTCGCAACACTGAAATGCGAAGAGAACTAGAATATTCCAGTGAGGAATATGACGAAGAGATTGAGGTAGATGAGAGGCCTCGAATGGTTCTCCTTCCATAAGAAGGCCTAATGGAAGGACCGTGGGTTTTGAAGAAGGTCCCAAAGGAGATCCGGGAAGAAGGGAAAGAGTACAAGGTGAAAGAAGGAGCGAGAACTCTAACGGAGGAAGCAACCCAGTAGGGAACGGAGGGGTAAATCTACCCCCTCTCCTAGCTGCTCACTTAGGAAGAGAAGGGATGGGGGCTCCGATACCCCCATCATATGTTTCGAGTGTCGGAGGCCCTCCTCCGTACATAGGTATGAATCGCCATTACCCCTCCGGAATGAACCCCTACTTACCGCTCAAACCTATAACACCTACCCTCCTAATGGTTCTCTCCCAACCGAGTTACCAAAGAAATGCCCTATGGACACGTTCCCACACAGTCGATGGGTGGAAACCCTTCGTATCAACCTTCTACAGTTTACCCTGCATACACACAACCATTTCCTAACCTATATAACCCTACACCTGTTTATCCTCCTCCATATAATCTTTGCTATGCCGAAGCCTCTAGAGCTTGCACACCTTTCGTGAAGTGGATCGAAGATTACCCTCTACCTGACGGTGTAAAGATGCCCACTCACATAGGCACCTACGATGGGAAAGGTGATCCTGATAACTTCTTACAATTGTTCGAAGGCGCTATCAAGATGCAGAAGTGGGTCATGCCCGTAGCATGCCACATGTTCACATACACGCTCCGAGACTCCGCAAGGATATGGTGGAATGGACAGAAGTTGGGGAGCATTGTAAGTCTAGACGACCTTAAGGCTAAGTTCCGATCACACTTTAGCCAACAGAAGAAGTACACCAAGACCCATCTAGCCGTGCATACCATCAAGCAAAGGGACAACGCACAAGGGCCTTCGTTACGAGGTATACCGATGAAACTTTGCAAATTCTTGGTTTACATGAAGATCAAAGGATCTCTAGTTTTGTACATGGCCTTCGGACTCGAAGCTTGGTGGAATTCCTGTCCACCGATCTTCCTACCACTTACAAGGCACTGATGGAGAAGACTTACACTTGGATTGAGTCTAAAGAAGTAGCGACAAGCGGACTCCGATAGAGCAAAGGAAGCCTCGACAAGTTCTCTAGAGGGTCCTCACGGAAGGATCCAAGAATAAGAAGAAGAACAGAGACCGCTTCACTCCGTACAACAAGGGCTCAAATCATGGAATTTTGGTGAACTTGGTCAAATCTCCCGGGGAGATTCGGCTACGAGAAAGCCGCAAAGTCCTTGATCCACCACCTCGGATGTCGTGCGAAACAAAGCCGTGGACATGTCGAAATGCGCCATTTTCACGAAGACCATGGGCACGATACTAACAATTGCAGAGAGTCGAAGAAGCGGATCAAGAGGCAAGACGATCCGGACAATTAGCACACCTGGTTAAAGGCATCAAGAAGGGAAAAGATAAGTTTTCTGACACCCAACTCGGTGAATGGAAAGGAAACAAAAAAGAGGCTACCCCTACAGAGGATCCGATACTAATGGTGCACAGGCATGATCCCACCTTGAAACGGAAAGAAGCAGATGGGGAGCTGGGAAGCGTAGGAGAGATAATGTAGGATCGATATATTTATTGTGTTGATGATTCGGGTGGTCTTGGATGATCAAAATACATGTTAGACATTTTAGAGAGAGAAAGTAGGGAGAAGGAGTTTCTTGGTAGAGACTTATAGCACAAATAAAATGTTAGATTGAATGAGAAGCTCCACCCCTTCCATGGATGGAAGGGGTATTTATAGTTACAAAAGATACGTCCTCCTATCGGACTGTGGATCAGGCATATAGTGGGTAAAGACCCGTCCTTCCTCCACGGTGTTACACTAAACTATTCTACGCTACAAACTAACTAATAAACTACAAAATAACGTAAATAACTACAAGTCTACGAGCTAATATATGCTAGACCATAATTGGGGTGACCGACACTTTAACATGGAATTTCCAATTCCTAACAATCTCCCCCTAAGGGAGGTCACCCCATGAAATACATTTTGCATCCTAGCATTCTTTCTTTGTCTTTTGTTCCAAGCTCGTAGACTTCAATTCTTCAAATTCCGCATTCTTTGTGCAAGTGTAACGATTCTTCAAAGTCCGCATTGATTTATACTTTTAGTGGAGGCCTTTAACTGATCCACATCTTTGATGATCTTCGAGCTTTCATTGAGATCATCAGCCACAACAAATCTCTCTAGATCATCCATAGTTGTGTTGCCTTCATGTGATGTTGTGACTTTAGGACCGACATGCTCACACTTTACGGATCATGACATCTTTCCATCGAGTAGCGGAAGCTTTCTTTGGTTCATGATATTTGCAGCAGTAGCGAAGCATAGTATAAAAATATCGTAACCGGGTTATGTAGATATGCACCGGTCATGATTTCTTTAATTAAGTGTGGATCTTGTGAGCATGCGGCTTTGGATTGACTCCTCAATTACGATCACCGCAACCGTCCAAATGTACCGCAAACACGATTAGCAATAAAAGACACGAAAGTGTCTTTGATCACTTCGTTGAATTGAGGTACACGCCCACGGTTCCCGTTGATCGGTACAAGTCTTTTGTGATCGGTAGGATTCCTAAGAATCTCCTTGACGGGGTTTCGCATTTGTTCTCAAACCGGAACTTCTCAAAGAAGACAACACGGAGTGAGTGAACCAAATAATTAAGATTCACCGATTGATGAAAATGATTTGAAAAACAATCGCGTATTGCTTAGAAGAAAGAGTTTTGCAATATGACGAAGGTTTTATGAGAAAGATCAATTTTCAATCATAAATACTTTTATATTTGAAAAGAGTACACATTCGATGTGCTAGATAAAAGAAGAGATTCGCACATTGAGCGGTTTTCCAAAAGTATTTTTCAATCGAGATACTTTTGTGTTTGAAAACATAAATACACATTCGATGTGCTAGAAAAGAAGATTTGCACATCGAACGGTTTTTCCAAAAGTATTCGTCAATTCCTTTCTGGACCAAGGTTGATTCAAGAATGAATCTCCCATTGTTTCTATCCGGTTGTCACAAGTTTGATCTTACGAGAAGATCTCACATGTCACCCACCAAGAGCTTGTTTGATGTTGGCTCTAGAAGGATTTCCATCTTCATCGTGAATACTTACATATCACTCGGATGTTACGGCAATACCACAAGGATAATCGTGGGACTCTCAATATATATACTTACTTTCCACATTGTGTGAAGCAACAAGTCTTCATTAATTTTGTGTCCTAATGAGATATTGTGGATGATCTCTTGGCTCTAGACTCAAATGTGCACATTTGGTTCCTATCTGCGGAGACTAGGGAGAGGGTCTCCTTCTTCAATATCAACAATCTCTAAGAGAAAGTCGATAGATAATGTCGGTTCCCGTGAGAATGAAACAAGCCCTTTTAAGAGGAACTTGAGTAGCTTGGGAAGTTTAGTGCGGTGCATCCTTTGGGTCCATGACGTCTTGTCTTCAATACCGGTGTTACCTTAGTAAACACCGGTAGCATATGTATTGAACCTGCTTTTTCCCTAAGGTTGAATTATTGGAGGGCTATTTCTTTTCACCCTTTTCATATTCATTTACTTTTCATTCTTCAACCCCTTCAGTGCTTACCAAGACTTCATAACTAGAACCTTGTTTGGTTTATTCCAGTTCTAGCTCTATCTCAGTCCGCACTCTTCCCATATCTCACTTTTCTCCTTTTTTCATCATACCTAAGGACTTCTACACTATCTAGTGGATTGTCCCTGGGTAGATCTCTCCGGCTCTGGCGGGATCGTGGGAACGAATACCTAACCTAACCATCCTTATAACTCCATGCATAAAGTAAATTGGTCGGTCTTTTGGTATTGTTCTTTCCTTCATGAAACCAATTGAAAAATCATTTGGAAAAATCAATCAAGGTACATGTGATATAAAATCAAAGCATTTTGTACCTTAATTGTTTTGATCATTTAGAAAACCTCCCCCTCAACATATGCATATGATTTAGAAATTGTTTAGCACATGGAGGCAAGAGGACTTTGAAATATTTTCTTTGATCACAATTTTCATAGAAAAAGCCATTTGATTTTCTTGGTAAATTCTCCCCCTCAATATGTGCATAAGATATTTGAAATCATTTTATCACATAGAGGAAAGAGTTCTTTTTGAAGCACATTCACGATCACAAAAGCCATTTAGAAAACCATTTGCTCCCCCTCAATATGTGCATCGATAAACGAAAGAGTTTAGCACATATTAGATAGAACTAGCACATTTGAATCAAATCGATCATCCTTTATCAAATTTCATTATTAAATCACAAATTCTCCCCCGATCAAAAATATCAAACCCTTTGAGATTTTGGATCTCAAGTGATTTAATCGGGTTTAGAAAACATGGGAGAATATGTGCTGGTTTAAATACTCATCCGGTTTTGGATAAATGTTCCTCCTCAACATGTGCATCATATATTGAAATCGTTTGGCACATGGAGGCGGGAGTGCCTTTAAATGACTAAAAGATTTGAGATTTAAATCATAATCTCTCCCCAATCAAAATATCAAACCATTTGAGATTTGTGATCCCGAATGATTTAAATCGTTTAGAAAATTTTAGGGAAAGGCGTGGCAAGATTTAATTTTGAAATTGGTGAGATGGACCAACTATAGACATTAAAGATTGTTAGTGTCGGTATGATAGTTTTTAAGCGATCTTTAAGTAAAATAAAACAATTTCACAATCAAACACGAACAGAAAAAATTTCATTTTGTAAGATCTTTGAGTTTTAAAGAAAAGCATACCATGACATAACATTAAATCTTTAGAGCACCACTTATTATTGTACAAACGGACTTTTATGAAGAGATATTGTTTTGAAAATATTTTATTTTAAATCACTCTCCCCCTCAATCGATGACCGTATTCGATGATTGAGTGACTTAAGTTTTGATAAAATGAAGTCCGGTGATTTTCAAAATTAATTCCAATTAATTTTCAAAACAATATTTTCCATTTTCAAAACAATTTATTCAAATTTTTCAAAATTGTTTAAAAATGGTATCTGCACAAAGATCGTTAGGTGGTTGAGAAGCTTTTGTTGTTGTTCTTGAGGGTTGGAAGAAAAACCGTCGCAAATGCGGTGAGACTTTTTCATTGCATTTTAATGCCAACCGAGGTCCAATTAAGCTCGTTTCTTCAATCACTTAGAAGAAAACCATCTGCGATGCGGTGAGACCTCTTACGTTGCATTTATGCCAACTCTCCTTGGAAGTCCAATTAAGCTCCGTTTCTTCATTTGTCAACCCAAGATATAGTTACCCTTTCCTTTCGGCATCCAATCATCATATTATGTGGGATCCGGATCGGGAACATTCTTATATACCAATATACCTGCATACATTAGTGAACACACATACATATATATGGTGGTCGACATCACCCAAACAACAATCGACTAAGAAAAGTCAATCCAACATAACAATCAGTTCATATAAGGTATGGGAATAATGTGTTTATCAAACTCTAATCATCTAATCCTAACAATCATATCCTAGGAACCTAGTCCTTCAACATAGGTTAACATGATTTTTAATTAAGCATATAGGATAATTAAGAGAGTCCGTTAGATGATATAAATTTGAAAACATTCTCCCCCTCAATCAATGACTTATTTTACTGAAAAATTTAAAAGCGCTGAAGTCATTGATTGAGTTTTCAATCATTATCAAAACTCTGATTCTGATTGATTTCTCAAGCAACTCATATTCCACCATTTAGAAAACAACAAATATTTTTCTGAAGAATGTTAGACGGAAAAACACTTGTGTAGGAACAGCAGTCCTTCGACATACTTTCCTCATTTTTGTTTTTAGGATAAGTGCACGAAATGTTTGAAAATTGGTTTAGCGCAGCACTTTCCTTTCTTTGAAGAGCGGGTTGCTATCTGAAATAATAGCAAGCCATAGTTTTAAGGGCGGGTTATGATCGAAATAGCGCAAGCCATTTGATTTGTGACATGTTTTGAAAAGAATATTTACACCTCTGTTCGAACTTCATCTATGGTCCCGTGCCATTATTGAATGACATTTCTAAGACCCGAGATGTTATCGATATCGAAGACATGTCATGTGAAAACATATTTTGGTATTTTCAAATTTTCAAATTTTTATGGATTTTGTTGATTTTATATTTTTTATTTTGTTTCTTTGGTTTTATATTTTTGTATTTTGTTTTTGATAAATATATACAAAGATAGAATAGATGATATAGTTAAAGAAGATGATGATATGAGTACCGAGATAAGGATATCGAGCGACCCGTTGTAGAAGATAGAAGTCATCATCTCTTAAACATTCACCACCAAAGCTTCGAGGCTCCGAATAGAAGATAGAACATGAGCCTTTGAGAAGAGACTTTGGCGACTTCCCCAAACCAAAATCCATTAGATGAGCGATTCAAGCTCTATTTCAAGCTTGCCTTAGCCGGTGCACAAAGATGCACACCATTATCATAAATCCATTGCTCCTTTTAAGAACGATAATCGGATTCTTCGTTCGGGTTATATCATCAACAAGAACAAACAACGTATCATCCCACTCATAAATAATCTTCTCAAATTTCATAACCACTTAAGATCGAAGCAATCCATTCCAAAAGGTGTCAAGAGACCACTTCCCGAGTAGTTGAATTTGATGCAGTCAATCTCTTAGACTAGAGCTCACGAACCGAATACACATTTACCCAACGACAAAGAAACTTATACCATCAGTAGCAGATTAAGTCCAATAGCCAAAGAATAACCCGATGTATACTTTTCTCTCCCACGAAGAAAGTGTATGAAGCTCAAGAACCCGAAGTACCGAATGCCCAAAGAGAGAATAACCGATAACATTGAAGAAGCGGGCGAATCACCGATTATCTCTGCGGATGACAATCTCTGCGGATGTCCACTCCGAATAAGTGATTATATCTACGAATCATTGATTAAGCCCTCAAGTAAAATGGCTGAGCATCCCCAATGTACACAATCTCTCTCCCCTGATGATTGTGATAACATCAAAATCATCACACACTTGTGTACCTCTTTTTATCATCGGAAACTAACACTTACGTCTCTTCCCCCACGTAGTTGGAATAAGAGCACTAAACGCCTTGATGAGTAAACCTTGAGTTTCTCTGCGGTCATGACATATGTCTTCCTGTGATATCTTCAATCACTTAGAAGAATTAAGTTCATCAAGTTTACTCGCCATGAGTCAAACCTTGAGTTTCTCTGCGGTAATAACATTTGTCTTCCCGGGATATCTTCAATTACTTAGAAGTATTAAGTTCATCAAGTTTTACTCGCGTTTAGATCGTGTCTCCTTCCCCTTCTTTGGTTTTGACACTTGTAATCAACAACATATTATTAGCCCAAATACTTGAAATCTGTTGAGAAGATCGCTTGAAGTCTTTGTGAGAATCAACTTGCTGAAGAACAGAATGAGCAAGTCTAATTGGGGATTAAAAATGGCATTTCACTCTCCCCCAATTAATGCTCTCCCCTAAACCGACAATCTTTTAATAAATGCCCAGAATAAAAAGAAGTCTTTTGATAATTAAATGCAACTCGTCTTTTAGTCTTCTAACATACATCATAAAATGTAGAACCGACTGTAGACTCGACCTTCTTCTAGATTGTCCAGTTGAGGAATAGATAGTTAACATCTTCAACTCACCAAAAACAAGAACATCACCAAAAGCATCCCAATTAACTTACATCTTGCAAGTCCCTTAACTAAAAACTCTCCCAATCAAACAAGAACAGAAAGATGTTCATCAAGGAAATCAACAATCACCATGGCGAACACACGAGATGGTAACACCAAACTACCAATCACATCAAACAAAACGAGAGATTGTTCGGAATCATCATGTTGATGTGTACGTGAAGCATTAACGGAAGCACTTTGTCGATAAACTCATATTAGCTTGTGAAGATGTCAACCAACAACTCTTAGTAGAAACTCCATGTAGAAATGACCCGATAAGAAGAAGCTCGGTTCTTACATGAGTTTGGAGCCGTTTGACCATTTATTCTCATATATCAATCATCATGCATTAGTTTCACACTTCTTCTCCCCCTCAAGAATTGCATACGTAGTAGCCATTCTTGATTAAGCAAGTGAATATCTTCAACAATGTAGTCTATTCACACTTCTCCCCATAAAATTAGCATGTGATGTCGCCATCGTCATTATAGTTGAGCAAGTGGAATAAGAAAACAATCAACAGTAGCCTGGTTCACTTGATAATTGAAAGCGCGTGGAAAAAGTATGAAGCATGTTGATGAGAATGGTCATTAATGAGAAGATTTCTCTTCTTCCCAAGATAAAGCGCACTGACACGTACACTTTTCTTTTCTTTGAGGAACGAGGCTTGAACTATTGTGTTCAAACATCATAAGAAGATTTATCTTCTTCTGAAGAAAAAGCGCACTGAAACGTACACTTTTCTTTTCTTTAGAGAGCGAGGCATGAACTAAAGTGTTCATACGTCATAATCTCTCTCTTTTTAGCTCTCTTGGCAAAACATGTAATCAACCCCATTATCATTCGGAGGCTCTTTGTTGTGACGGTGATGGAGAAAACCCAATATGATGAATTTGACCACAAGTAAACTAACTTTGAACTCGTGACTTAAACTTGCACATATGTAACAAAGAAGCGGTGCCAATTTCCATTAGCATCTCTAAGTACTCTCTATGTACTCTATACTCTTCAACCAACCAACCATCAAGTATAAGACGTACATTACCTCTTGAAAATCCATAATTGAATGTGACACTGAGCACTACAACGTAACTCCTTAAAGTGATAGTTATTTTGAGGTGATAAGAGCCCAATTCCCCCAAGTGGTAAAAAGAAAAGGTAAAAGTCACCCAACAATAACTAGATTTCCAAGTCTTCATTTTTGATAATAAGCTCGAACAAGGATCTTGAAGAATCTTCATCCAACCATCCCCGATACCTTCAGATACTAAGTACACTTGCCCGTGATATTTCACTTCAACCTCAAATAAATAATAGTGAATTAACTCCGTTGTCACATCTTGTTAAAAACTCAAATCTAGCCTCCTTTTATCTTAAAAGTGAACTTTTATAATGGTTTCATCCCGACCATGGTTAAAAGCACATAACCCCATAAAACCAAGTAATAACCAAACTGCCATGACGAATATCCAAACACACATCCAATTCATGAAGTACACCCTTTTATCCCTTCTTTGACGTAGAAACCATAGTACCAGCATCAGAAGAGATCCCTAAATACACTTTCCTTTCTCCAGGATGGTTCTATCATTACAGGATTTTACAGTTCCATGGTTTAAACCGAGAAATAGATTCTTTCATGAGATTTTACAAAACCAAGAATAAACCGTAAGATAGATCCGGAAATGCACCTTACTATTACCATGATGTTTCCATTGTCACGGGATTTTACAAGTCTATGATTTAAACCGAGAAATAGGTTCTTTCGCGGGATTTTACAAAATCAAGACAAAACCGTAAACAATGTCAGCTTGAATGTGTTAAGACAACTTTGGTTTCGGTGAATATCTGTTTCAGGGGAACATGCAGCAGTATATCAATGGTTCATTATCCAACATCATCAACATCATCAACCATCCAATAAACACTTTGGTAAACACATCATTCACGCATTTTGTCGGCAGTTGTTGTGACCACTTGGTGAAGTAAACCCGATATGTCAAACTTGATCATGAAGTGAACTTCCTCAGATTTGTTACTTAAACTTGTACCAATCCTTGTGAAGAAGAAACGGTGTACCCAATGTACAAAACCTCTTGACGTATAAACGCCCAAGAGTATATATCACACTCAATAAATGCCCAAACAAGTCATCTTCGCGGAAGGGTAGAAAGAAAGAAGACGAAATAAGTAAACGCTTCCTGAAAAACCTCACTTCAAATCCAAATGAGATATATCATCCAAACAACCCCGTAGTCAACTTTGTCCAGTCATCAATTCAAGCCGTGAAATAGTATCCATCGTGAAAATGCAGAAGCCAAAGTATCAAACCGTATAACACAACAAATCTCATCAACAAACCAAATCTTATCATCAAATATCATTATCACACATTTCATTACACAACAAATCCAATTATCACAAATCATAGCGTCAAACCGCATCATCAAATTACAACTCGCATCCCATGATGATAAAACATTAGCTCAACTTCTTAGTACCACATCCGGTCCAAATTCAGTCACAAAATATCCGGCAATAATCCATTGTATGATACTATAAACAAAGAACCAAACATTTGCAACTCCCACGTATTAATAAAGCCCATGTTTAACATTCACTGGCTCGGCCCATTAAAACACACATCATATTCAAATCTTAATACCAATAATATTCGGCCCATGCAGCTTTCAATTAAAGGTAAATTTCACGGCCTATTGCCTCAACGTAAAGTCCAAATCACATTAACCCTAAAATCAGGGGTATTAAATGCAACCATCACACTCATTATACCCTAATCTTTAGCACCCAAACCCTAAATACTCTCTCAAAAAATCCGCCTCTCTCCATACTAAATATCTCACAACACAAATAAACAAATCTCAGTTGCAGACTCATAGATCAAACAACTCTCCTTTAACACAAATCGAATATCAAACACAACCTTTGATTCCATATCATAATATTCGGTATAACACGAGATAAGCCCCCATCAGTTGTATGTCATTCCGAAATCAAAGTTTCACTCATCAAACCTGCGTTATCACACGCACTACTCCAATTGGTAATAACCAAACCTCAAGTATCACTCAACCACAGGGATGGTTGAGGGTTTCAAGAACATGTTCCAGGTAGGTATTAATTATGTTCGTTTCGTTTGAGGTATTTTTAAAGAAATAATTGAATAAATTAACAAAGTTGTTAAATTTATTCCAATGACTTCGAAAAGAAATAAGAAGCTAAGCTTCGTCAGTTATGATCAATGATGATAAGTCTACTTCGTGTATGTGACTCTTGAAAGTCATGATGTTCTTATGTAGCACACGAAAAATGATATTCTGAGGTCTCGTTTGTTGTTTTTCCTATTCGAGTTATTGATATAGAGTCTTAGATCATAGGATTAGATTATTGGTTTTTTGTTTAGAGATTTTGTCGAGGCTAATGATTTGGACCGATGAGGTTATAAAAATGAGGTCGATTGATGAATATTGGTAAATGGTATTGGTTGTGATCGTGGTCATGTGGTCATATCTTTTTCTACCTTTCTATCAAGTTGGTTAAGGTCACAAGTTGCTAGATTTGTAGACAACTCACTAGTCTTGTAGACAAGTTGCTATGCTGTTTCGCTATGCATAAGTGACAAGTCGCTAGGTCTTCAAAAACACAAGTCGCTAGATCTGTTGTTTGACTCAATAGTCAAACAACCATAAATCGCTACATTTTATCAAAACAAGTCGCTAGACAACTTAAGGGCAAGTCGCTACTCTATTTATTTGACTCAATAGTCAAATAAAGGACAAGTCGCTATTTTGGTACATTGCTTTTGGACACCTGTGACAACTCGCTAACATGAACAACAACAAGATTTGACCATTTTAATTTATTCCGGCGATGTTTCCGACCATGTTTTCGACCATTTCATCATATTAACCCAGAAAAACATTAAAAAGTTGCAACTTTTTGACCCATTTTGACCTCTAAAATGACCAGCAGACCACTTATCATCACAGTTTTGGCACAAAAGTCACAAAAAAGTAGTTACAATAATGCTGTTTGGACAAAGTTATTTTGACACAAAACAAATTTGAGACCAATAAAGCTACACATGACATTTTAGACCAACAGAAAAAGGATACAAAAAACATGTTAAGAACCTATTATACCACGAATACCACAACAATTTTAAAACATATTAGACCAAAAGTGATAAATGAGACCATGTATAAAACAGTTAACCATGGAACAACAGTTTCGACCATCAAAAAGTACCAAAAACAGCATAACAACATGTATCGAAACCACAATAAATCATCAAAACACAACAACCTTGGCTCTGGTACCATTTGTAGGATCGATATATTTATTGTGTTGATGATTCGGGTGGTCTTGGATGATCAAAATACATGTTAGACATTTTAGAGAGAGAAAGTAGAGAGAGGGAGTTTCTTGGTAGAGACTTGTAGCACAAATAAAATGTTAGATTGAATGAGAAGCTCCACCCCTTCCATGGATGGAAGGGGTATTTATAGTTACACAAGATACGTCCTCCTATTGGACTGTGGATCAGGCATACAGTGGGTAAAGACATGTCCTTCCTCCACGGTGTTACACTAAACTATTCTACGCTACAAACTAACTAATAAACTACAAAATAACGTAAATAACTACAAGTCTACGAGCTAATATATGCTAGACCATAATTGGGGTGACCGACACTTTAACATGGAATTTCCAATTACTAACAGATAACATTCCCTTCCATCTTGGGGCAGACACCTTCGACTGACCCCATGGTCATCAAGGTACGGATCTCAAACAAGGTAGTAAACCGAGCGTACATGGATTGTGGAAGCTCCTGGGAGATCATTTATGAGAATTGTTTCTTAAAGCTCAAGTCATCTATACGCTCACGAAGGGTAGACTCGAAAACACCTCTGGTAGGGTTCTTGCGAGCACTCATGGCCTCTTGGAGAAGTACCATTGGAAATCACCATAGGCGAAGGCCCCTTATCCCGCACGGAAACACTCACCTTCGTCATAGTCAGGTCAGATTATCTTTATAATTTGTTAATAGGGAGAACATCTATGCAAAAGATGGGCATTGTTGTTTCCACCATACATGCTGCCATTAAATTCCAAACCTCCTTCGGGGTAGGAACTGTTCATTCTAACTATAGTGCGGATAAGGGTGTATATGGTGTCAAAAGCATCAAAGAAGAATCGGAGAAGCCTCCGATAGCAATTCTAAGCTGCACATATGCGGAAGAGCGAGTTGTAGTTAACCCTAGCTACCCTAAACAAACGGTGGTAATAGGAAAACAACTCCCGGCGAGTTTCAAGGCGAAGCTCACGTAAGCTGTTGTGGACTAACCTTGATATTTTTCTTGGAACTATTCGACATGACGGGGTCCCAAGAACATTTCGATAGGCAGACGGTCCTTGAGCGAGCATAAACTCAATGAGTACAAACACATTGAGCCAATAAAGCAAAAGGAGGAGCCGGCCCGAAAGAAACGCTGCGACGCAAAGAAGTTGATGAACCGACACTGGCGGGAATTCTAAGGAAGTTAAATACCAAACTGGGTAGCCAACCAAGTAATGGTTAAAAGAGCGACGGAGGGTGGCGTATGTGCGTTGACTTCATCGACATCAACAAAGCATGCAGAAGGATTGCAACCCCTACCGTAAATTGGTGAAAGGTAGAATCCTTGGAGGCTTCCGACTAAAATGCTTCTTAGATGCCTATAAAGGGTATCATCGAGATCCAGATGGCGAAGGAGGGCGAAGAAAACGACCTTCTACACAAGCAAAGGTGTTCTCGTTACGAAAGATGCCCTTTGGATTGAAAAGCGAGGGCAACATACCAACGTCTCGTGGATAAAGCCTTCAACAAGCGAGATAGGCGAAATCTCGAAGCATCGTTGACGACATGGTTATCAAAAGCAAGACGGAGGAGGACCTACTCCTCGATGTGCAAGAAACCTTTGACCGACTTGGGCGATTAACATAAAGTGAACCCTAAGAAATGCTCCTTGGTGTTGAAGAAGGCGGTTTCTAGGCATTTGATTACTAAGCGGGGATAAAGGCTAATCCTCCAAGGTCAAGGAAATTATAGATCTCAAGCTCTAAGTGTCTAAAAGATGTGCGAGTCTAAATGGGAAGTCGGGTGCTCTAAGTCAACTTTTGTCGAAGGGGCGATAGGTCCCTACCATTCTTCAAAACACTCAAAGGATGCGTTGATAAGAAGACTTTCGGTGAAGTTAGGACGCATAATCCGCTTTTCGGAAGATGAAGGAGTTCATGAAATCCTTCCAACACTTGACCCTAATCAAAGGCGAGGTGTTGTTCATGTATTTAGCATCCTCAGCGGAGAGTATTAGCGCGATCCTTATGGCGAGCGAGATAGTGGCGGATCCCATTTACTTTGTCGCCAGGTCTTGCAAGGCGGAGGTCAACTATCCAACATTGGAGAAGTTGATATTAGCTCTAATCTCGCACAAGGAGGCTCAAGATATTTCCATCCCATCCGATCACGGTCTTAAGCGACAAGCCACTCAAACAGATCTTGTCAAGCACGAAAAGTCCGGAAAGGTGCCTAAATGGGCTATTGAACTTGGGAACATGAAATAGAGTTCAAATGTCGAAACTCTATTAAAGGGCAAATTCATGAGACTTCTTGGAGACGCCTTCGAGCCGCATACGAGAGAAGGAAGAGCCCAAAGCTAAACTTACTCAATGCAGGATGATGGAAACTTTATACAAGCGGAGCATCCGGCCGATGGTTACGGAGCAAGTCTAATCTTTGGTCGAGACGACGGAAGGAGCATACATATGCTCTTTGTTTCGAGTTTGAAGCCACAAATGATGAAGCAGAATACGAAGCCCTATTAGCAGGCCTCCAATTAGCTAAAGATATGGAGGTCAAAGCTCTTGCCGTCTTCGTAGATTCTCAATTGGTAGCTAACCAAGTGACAGGCTCTTATGAAGCAAGGCAGCCCGTCATCAAGCAGTACTTGGAAAAAACAAAGGAGATGCTAGAGAGCTTCGATTCTCACACCATCCAACGTGTCCATAGGAATCAAAACAAGAAGGCAGATACACTAAGCAAGCTAGCCTCTATGGCCTTCGCTCATCTCACCAAAGAAGTACTAGTCGAAGTCCTACCTGAAAGGTCCATCATTCGCAAGGAAGTTACGGACGTGGTTAACGAAGAAGGGGAGACATGGATGACTCCCATCAGGGAATATTTGATAAGCGGTCTTCTCCCTGAAGATCCCAAGCTAGCAAGGAAAATTCGGGTTAAGTCCCCAAGATGCGGCTAATAGGGAAACCCATATAGAAGGTCATTTCTATCACCTTGGCTAAGATGTGTGGGACCCAAGCAGGCTACGAGCATTATTGGTGAAGTACACGAAGGATCATGCGGCCTCCATGCAGGACCTCGCTCAGTTGTCTCGAAGATAATGAAGTTGGGCTATTACTGGCCTTCGATGCACAGGGATGCGGCAAAAATCATTATCAAATGTGAAGCTTGTCAGATACACTCAAACGTTCCCAAGATGCCGAAGCAGGACATGACAAGTGTGACATCCGCATGGCCCTTCTCCCAATGGGGAATTGATATTGTTCGACCTATGACTGTGGCTCCTGGAGGAGTCAAATTCTTGCTGGTGGTAATCGATTACTTTACTAAGTGGGTAGAGGCTAAACCTTTAGCATCCGTTATGGGGAGAGAGATCGAGAAGTTTGTGTGGGAGCACATTGTGTGTAGATTCGGAGTACCCCACATCATCATATCCGACAATGGAAAGCAGTTTATTGAAGGAGTCTTATACAACTTCTGTCAAGGGCTCAACATAAAGCAGTATTCGACATCCGTCTACCATCCACAAGGTAACGGACAGGTGGAGGTTACAAACAGAGAAATCGTCAAAGGAATCAAGGAAAGGCTGGGACAAACTCACCATAGATGGGTGGACGAACTCCCTCAAGTGCTATGGGCTCATCGGACGCACCCTAAGTCAAGCAATGGTGAAACCCCCTTTAGTCTAACATAGAGAACTGAAGCGGTCATCCCTTCGGAACTAAGTATACACACGGAGCGTGTGGCAACGTATGATGCCTCCCAAAATGATGAAAGGATCAGGGAGAACCTTGATCTACTAGAAGAAAGAAGAGAGATAGCCTCCATCCAAGAAGCCATGCACAAGCATAAGATCAAAGGCTACTATAACAAAAGGTCGGGCCTTCCACCTTGAGCACAGGGAATTGATTAAGTCCGAACCGTCAAGTTATCTCACACAAGCTAGCCACACATGAATGGCTAACCGTAAGAAACTTCAAGCAGTGAACACCAATGCAATGAAGATCGGGAGAGTATAGTATTTCCCAGTCGTTAAGTCCCAGCAGTGTCGAGAATAATCAAACGAATAGTGATCGAGAGAATTTGAATGGGAAAAGGATTTTGATTATGAACAATTATACCTAAAGGAAAAGTTTATAAATTACAGGGGCTTAAATGCAAATTAAAGAAAATTAAAAAGATAAACTATATTAAATAAATGCAATCACTATTTTTAAAATGATGTTTTTGATTTTTTTCTTTTACAATTTAAATTAAAAACTACGTAACGTACAAAAGAAAATTTAAAACTAAAGCAATATTAATCCTAAAAATATAAAATGATATTTTTACAAACCTAATGATAAGAGAAAAATTTTAGAAAAAGAAAATTATTTTAAAACTATTTATCTAATTATTATTAATTAAAACTATTTTACTTATTTAATAATAGCTTAAAATACAAGAAAATATGAAATAAAGCTAGAAAAATGAAATTATGACTTGGAAAAATCTAAAATAACTAAAAGAATTTTTAAAACTAATTTTGTATTTTTCTAATTTTTTTCTATTTTCTATGAGTTAAAACTATTTAAAACTACTTAAATTGCTAAAAATTACAAATTAAACTGAGAAAAATCTGGAAAAATATTTTTTTGACTTTTTATATTTATCTTAACCTAGGAAAATTGAAAAATTATTTTTTAGAAGCTTTTCTGATTTATTAGCTATAAAAGCTAATTAAAAATGCCTAAAAACTGATTAAAATAAAGAAAAATAGCAAACTGAACTAGAAAATTTTGAAAAATTCAGGAAAAGTCTAAAATAATGTTCTAATTCTATGGAAAATATAAAAACAATGTCTTATGTGTGAGAAATTGAATCTGCAAGAGAAGTGCTTATAAATAAGCAACATAAATAAGCTAATGGTCACAAATGCACACCAAATTAACACGAAGCTAGGATATCTTGAGACTACTCTAAATGAACCTTAACAGCTACTCTAATCCTTTGAATTGCAAACTACAATGATTGAGCTAATAAAATCCAAGCAGTACACCTATACTTTTGAGCTTATGCACTAGCTTATCAAGGGAGCTATTACGAAATCCAAGAGTGAGACCTCAAGACCACCAGCCAAAGGGCTAAAATACCAAGTTCGACTCAAGACAAGCTCTTATGAGCTTGTTGAGAGCTTAGCAAACATGCTGCACACAAGAATGCTGTCTTGTGAGGCACTCAAAAATTGAGACCAAGTTCAAATCCTTCAAAAGCTGTTTTAGAAAATTTATAAAAATAAAGTAAAAATATATTGAGAATCACCACCAACTGAAATTATGACATCCCAAGTTTCACTAAATTTGAACCAGAGAGGAAAAAATTCACAAAGTTTTGAGAAAAAACTGAGTTTATACCCTTTTTGACTTTTAGACAGAAATGGAACTTTGACTTTCATGAGTTTTGATCTCTCAACACAGGTTATATTTGATGTTATATGATGAAAAGAGACCTGCTGGTGCCAACCCATGTGATTCTAAGGCCAAATGCAGTCTTGCATACTCATACACTTATCTAGTAAAAACAATAACTTAGATTAAAATGAATTTTGACTTTTAAAGTTCTAGAGTGCAAGTGAGTGACAGAAATAGACTAAGTGATGCTAAGTCAAACTCACGCAACCTAATTCTACACCGCTTGATCCTCTATCTAAGATTGCTAAGTAAATCCAAACACCCTTTTTACCATCGATGTGCATTATTGACCGCTCGAATCAACAACCCAAACTACTATCAACCTAAATCCAGTTCTATGATCCAAAGTACACACGAATGATGCAAGGAATAATACTCTAACCATCAATTCCACACTTACCTAATTGTGCTAATAATGCGGATGCACAATTATTGATAATAACAACTCAAATAAACTCAAACTAATATGCGTGATCGAACTTAACTAAAATCTATGTAGCGAAATATCAACTAACATTTAACACAAATAATCAATCTCAAGCATTACTCTCTTGAATCAAATTAAAGAAAGAACCATGGACTTACGGGGGTCTGTCACAATAAGCGGTAATCTTGAGATCAAAGCATCACTATCCTAAATTGATATCAACCCCAAATGAAACCAGTCTCACCCCATTTCCACCATCCATACCGTGATTCGGATCAATGGCATCTTTGAAGCTATGATTGACTTTTGTTGACCAAATGAGAACTTTGAGTAAACTTTGAGTACTAGACTATATAAGCAATTACTGAGCTATTGAGAAGCTTATAAAAGCTTATGAAAGCAATTTGAAAAACTAAAGCAAACCTTAACACTGCTAAACACTATTTCCTTTATTATTTTTCTTTTTAGAGATTTTTATAATTTTTTGTATTTTTGTTTACAAGAAGCTTAAACTGAAAACATGGATTAAATAAGCTGAGGTAATGAATTTGAGTCTTTAATAAGCTAAAGATAAACCTTAAACAACAAAAATGAGATTGAAATTGATAACTGCTAAAAACTGAGTTTCATTCAAATGTAGAACTGGTACAATAAGAGAATTACAAAAAACTGGAAATACAAATAACTGAGTTAACAAATGAGATGAAAGATACAATTTAGTTAAACAAATAAGAAAATGCTTAAAACTTAAAAACTAACTAACTCCCACTCTACGCCTTCTCCTCTCTATTTATACATCAAAGGTCTTCCACGTGTCCTTTGAGCAAATCCCACCACTAATCGAGCCATTGGATCACTTGATTGGTTTTAGCCATTGATGGCTTTTGGCGGAAAACTCTTTATGCGGTGGTTACGATAACTTGTGACGGGGAGGGTGCATTAAATGCGGCTTTGGAGGGTTGTGGTTGGAGGACAAGGCGTGGAGTATGGTGAGATGATGGAGGTGGGAGTTGGTTGCGGTATAGGTGATGATGAAGGAAACCATGAGTGAGTGTTTTATTTATTTTAAGCGTAGGTAAAGGGTTGGACCGGGTAAAAGGGTAACAGGTTGGACTTGGGTGGGAGTTGGGTTAGATATTGGATTGGGCTTGGGTATTTAAGGATCCGGTTTGGATTTGGACTTAGGACTAACATTGAACCCATTTATCAATCTAAGGACCAAAAGTGCATATTCGAAAATCCGAGGACCAAAGCGTAAATTATGAAATTGTAGTCCAAGGGTTGGTTTTGACAATCTCCAAAATCAAGGGCCAAACTTGCAAATCTCAAGTAATTAAAGGATCATTTTGCTAAATTTGAAACTTGAAGGACCAAACTTGTAATTTCTCAAAACTTTTGACAATTTTCACCAAAGGACTAATTATGACAATTTATGATTTTAAAGGACCTTTAGCGACTTTTCTTTTGAAATAAGTGCTCGGGGACTATTTCGACAATTTTGAAATTGGGGCTGAAGCGCCAATTATGCAAACTTAGCTCATTTTCATCATTTTTAAACATTTTGCATCCGAAACATATAAAATGCAATTTTGAGATATTTTCGATGATTTTGATGCATTCGAGCGTTTTTAATCGTTTTTGATTCAGTTGACCAAAATGATGAGTATTTACACACTCATCAATCCCCACACTAAACTATTGCTAGTCCCTAGCAATCTTTTGAGAAAAAACTTAATGGATTTGAATCTCTTTACCAAAAGCCATTACTTACGGAGTAGCCAAATGTTTCAGTTCAAGTAAGAACCTTGGTACATCGATAACCAAATGATTTTGAGCAAATCACCGACTTCCAACGGATTTGATTTGTCTTTACGAAGTCGTTTGCTCTAGACTAGCCAACTCTTAGATAAATTATCAATATTATCTTTGGTGAGTGATTACCAATTATGGTTTTTCCATCGCCTTTACCACAAGCCATAAACTTGCGGGCTAGCCAACTCTTCACTAATTAAAGATATGGTGAAATTTGAACACCATACAATTTTGGGCAAATTGCAAGCCGTCAACGGATTTGAGATATCTTTACCAAGAGCCGTTTGCTCTGGATTATCAATCCTTTTGTTTTTTAGACATGGTGGATCGATAATCAGTAATTTGAGTAAGTGCAAAACACTTACTCCAAAAAAAAATTTTGGCCAAAATGGGGGAATTGGGTGGTAATACATATGATAAAATTCGTGAAATTCCCCCACTAGAAATGAATATTGCCCTCAATATTCAAAGTACCGTTATTATGCGCAGGCGAGAACGAAAAGGGAAATACTACGGCCATTATTTTGAAATTTTTTTTTTTTTTTTTTAGAAAACTTATATACAACATCGGGGCACTCCCCACACTAGGGTGGTACACACGGTGAAAACCCATGTTTAACTCATTTTTTGATTACCGAGTCGCTAGCTTGACTCGACCCAATTAATTTGTTCATGGGAAGTAAGTGGAAGAGACAATCTCCATCGGACTTTCATTCAAGATGTTTGGACAAACATTTCTCGAAGAAGAATGGAGCGATCATTATAAGGGAGAGTTATACTTTGAAATCAAAGATGTTGGGAATTAAGGTAAACTCACCGATCGTGAATGGATTCTGAAGTTAAAGTGCGAATCCACGTGGAGAGATAAGCTCAATGTATATATGAAGTAAAAGTCGGTAGCAGTATGAAAGATAGGTTGGCGCGAATAGTATAGAGCTTACTCGGAATAAACAATATGATTAACAAAACAATATGATTAGTTGCATGCTTGTCTAGATGCATGCTTGGTCTATGTTTGTATTAGGGCGCATCGTGAGCTCATTAGGGTTTCTTGCCTATATAAGAAACCATGATAGTATGTAATAGTTAAGTTTTTCTCAAGTCTTTCAAGTCTTGTAATATATCCGAAACATAGAGTTTCTATAATCAAAAGATCCATAGAGGATCAAAGAGTTCTTAGTTATTATAACTTGTATTTACTTTCCGCTACAAAATACGAGTTGTAGAGATCTTCTATTAGTTTGCTTGTGATTACATAGGCAACACTAACGATCTCCGAGTGCTTAAGATCTATCAAGGTCTGTGTGTTCAACAAGTGGTATCAGAGCCTCGGGAAAGTCTCTACGATACTAAGAACCATTCTCACCCCCATACAATCAAACATTCATTCACCATGCCTGGATCCGATAATGAAACTGAAGTCACCAACACAAACAACACCAACACCACTTCCATGCAGCGACTTAGTCTTTCAAACAAGAATGGTAAATTTCCTTATTTGAAAAGGGAAGAGTATGATCTTTGGACTATGAAGATGGAAGCTGGATTTCCAATATTGATTGGAATCATGGGAGGTAGTAAAGAAAGGAAGCAGATCTAAAGAAAATGATTCCGACGGGGATGGGAAGTTTATCATGGCTCCTCCCAAAGCTGCTTGAAGAGGTCTTGACTATGCAGAGAGAGCATAAAGTAAAACTATTCTACTTCAAGCCATTCACGAAGATCATCGTGTGATTTTCACCATATGGATGATGCAAAGGACATATGGATGGCTCTCAAAGCAAGGTTCGGTGGAAATGAAGAATCAAAGAGAATGAGGAAGTCCATGCTAAGACAACAATTTCGGGACTTTAATATCTCGAAGAAGAAGGTATCCACAAGGGATCGACAGTTCCATAGGATTTTGAGTCACTAAACCAAATTGAATGCAAAAAACGATAATGATGATTGCAACTCAAAGTTCCTTGATCTTTACCTCCATCATGGTTACATGTAAGTATTGCCTCAAGGCTAAAGGAGGGTTGGACATGCTTACCTTTGATGAGTTGTATAATGAGACTCGAGAACCTTGAACACGATGTCAGAACTCCCTACCGTACATCTTCTTCTGGCCATGCAGCTTTTGTTGGGACATCTCACTCCAACATGATGGTACCTGCTCCTGGTTCCAACTACTTTCCATCATCTCCCAGTTCCAACTACTTTCCATCATCTTGCACTCCCACTCCACCACATAACACTCGTCCCACTCCACCATGTTCTCAAACTAAGACTAGTAGTGTGATGGAGGATGTTCTTCATTCGTTTGTTGCTGATTATGATACTCAGCAGTATCTTGCATATGAAGACTTTGATCAGTTGGACCCTCTTGAAATGGAAGAGATGGCGAAAATGCGGTGGCATTCTTTGTCGGTGGACATCAAAAGGTTTGAAGAGAAGTCGGGAGGAAGTTTGCTTTCAAGGAAAGGAACCACTCGCTTTGATAGGAGAAAAGTCAAGTGTTTCACTTGCCACCGATGGGTCATTTCTCGAGGAATGCAAAGACAGGAAAAGTGGAGATGGAGCTAACTACCTTTCCTATCGTGACAATGAGGAAGCTGGAGCTTGACTCTCTCTCACCATGGATGAGCAGTCAACTGGGCGCACATGAACACGTGAATGAGGAAGCTCATGATCTTGATAAGCTTGGATTCTTGGCAAGGTGTACTTCGGATGAAAGGCATGATCGGTTTGCCTTGATGGGACTATCTCGTGTACACAATTGTATATTTGGTTGTAGTCTAAGATACAATGAACTTAAAGAAGAATATGATGCTATGAAACCTAAGTTTGATGAATGCTATGTTGAAAATGAAGCTCATAAACTAGCATTAAAAGCAGTAGAAAGACAAAAAGTATGGTTTCAAAAGAATCAAATAGCTTATGAAGAAAAGATAAAGGTGTTACGGTTTGATCTAGAAGTTGCTAATAATTACTTAAAAGCGTCGAGAAAGCAAAGGATAAAGGCGTATCGAGAACCTAGAGCTTAAAGAAAAACTAGGCGAGGAAATAGCTAGGAATAAACAATGGTTAATTTCGGTGATAATCGGCTAGAGAAATCTATAACGATCAATCGGTAACCTCGGCTTAGGATTAGGCTTTCAAAAGTATGTAGGAGTAGAAGCTAGGTATGATGGTCGTAAATCCACACCAAAGAAGGTTAGCTAACTTTGTTAAAGAAGGTAAAATGCATCTGTCCTGGTCCTATTAGAGGTGAATTTATGCCCATTGACCTATCCATCACTTGTTGACTTTGATGGATCACATCATCTATATGGCGAGAAAGTCAAAAGACTTGCGGACCACGAAACCTCATCTAATGACTTTGTCTCTTGCTCGACGGTGACAATTCATCGGATCAAGGGTCTACTTCCTATGAAATTGTGATTCAAATGAGAAGTCGACCTTCCCAAGCCACGAACCTACACCCAAGCCTCGCACCCCAGTCTACTTACAAGCCTTCTAAGGAAGCTGCTGAGAATCAATTTCCAAGACAGTTTCTTCTGAAGACTTGTCTTTTAAATCTTTGAATAATCAGTTTGTTAAAAACAATTCCTTGAATGTTTCTGTTTTAAGTACTTCTGCATGTAATCAAACATCTCCCTATTTGAATAAATCTTCCAAGAAGAAGACATGTTTTGTATGTGGAAGTAAATGTCATTTAATTAAGGATTGTGATTTTTATGAGCAAAGATTGGGTGCATGTGCTACTCACCAGAAACATAAATCTAAGTGGACCAATGTTGCTAATATTCCACCTTATGTCCCTCAGCGACTAATCGACTCTCATTGGAGAAGTTCGGTTACGGACCTTATGTGCAACCAACTAGCCCATTCTTTAAACATGGTTATTGGCCTACCTATATTGACTCTATGTATCTTTGGGATGGGATATGGAGAACCTTCTTTGTGAAGCCCTCAAGAGTTGTTCTTGGACTAACAAGGGACCCAATCATCAATGGAGGACCAAGAACAATGGTGGATCCTCTAAATCTTCATGTCCTAAACACTGTGATCCACAAGGCGGGTTCAAGTCGATAATGACTTGAACCTCCATCAATCTAACCGTTTGTATATATTTTGTTGTTGTTTGTAGGATCATCCCTTAAGCATAAGAATATTGGTATTGTTGATAGTGGTTGTTCCGAAGCATGTCCGGGAGCAGAGATATGATGCACAATTTTGTTCCTATAGAAGGAGGAGGCAATGTGACTTTTGGAGGAAGTGATGGAAGTATCACGGGAAAGGCACCATAAAGACACCTCATCTAGATTTTGAAAATGTGTACTATGTTAAGGAACTTGACATTTCAACTTGTTCTCCGTTTCACAAATCTGTGACACTAAGAACAAAGTTCTCTTCACGAGAATGAATGTCTTGTCTTTGTCTAAAGACTTCAAACTCCCGGAAGAAACTTCAATTCGATGAAAGTTCCTCGAACTCACAATTTATACACATTCAACCTTAATGAAGTTCAACGGTGGTGACCTCACTTGTTTGGTGGCTAAAGCATCACTTGATGAATCTACTAAATGGCATAGGAGGATGGCTCATGTGAATTTCAAGACCATTAACAAACTCTCTAAAATGGGTCTTGTTGAAGGTCTTCCTACCAAAGTATTCACCAATGATCATAATTGTGTTGCATGCAACAAAGGAAAACAACACAGAGCCTCTTACAAAGCTATCAATGCTATGAGCATCATTTCGAACCTCTTCGGTTGCTCCACATGGATCTGTTTGGTCCAACTCAAGTCGAAGCATTGATCATAAGTACTTACATTTGGTTATCACCGATGGCTATAGCGATTTTGTTGGGTTTTCTTTCTCAAAACCAAAGATGAAACATCTCAAGTCTTGTTGAATTCATCACTCTCGTTGAAAATTAGTTGAACAAAAGGTTAAGGAATTCGTGTGATAATGGGACGAGTTCAAAATGCTATTCTTATAGAACTCGTGGGTCAAAAGGTATAAAAGGGACTATAGTAATCCAAGAACCCCACAACAAAATGGGGTGGTGAAAGAAAGAATAGGACCTTAATAGAGGTGCAAGATCAATGCTTGCAGACTCTAAACTACCCACTATGTTACGGGATGAAATTGTTGTACGGCGTGCTATGTGCTAAACAGGGGTCTCCATTACAAGACCACAACTCAAAACACCATATGAACTTCTCTTTGGGAAGGTTCTGTCATTCACTACCTAAAACCTTTTGGTTGTCAAGTGACCATTCGAACACCGGTGATCCGTTGGGAAAGTTTGATGAAAAGGCGATGATGGTTATATTGTGGGTTATTCACTCATAGTAAGGCCTCTGGGGTGTACAATTTGCAAGCCAAGAAGATAGAGAGGCGTTGAACACGAGATTTTGGAAGATAAGCCTAATGTTCAAGGGCGAGGGTCATACGTGGTCCTTTGATCTTGACTATAGCGATTCTTTGGGTTACACTAGACATTTGGCTAACCAAAATGCGGGTCCTCAAGAGTCTCCAACTAACTATGCGGGTCCCTTAGATGATGACTCGAAAATGAGGTTGAAGATGATGAGCAACCTATTCTTGTGCCTTCTTTCTCCCTAACAATATTGCGGTACCACCTCCAAGGAGATTCTTGATAAGAATGATGAAGATGACTCTCATTATCTTGAGGACCTTGCTAGGCTTGAGACTCAAGAATTTCTTTGCTAAGCTTGAAGCGAGAAACCGAATGGAGAGGTTGCTAATGAAGGAGTCGGTAGAAACCATGTATCTTCCGAAGTTGACTCTCACACACCTACCATCCTCAAATCTGCTGAAGGCTATCTTGTTTCTTCTCATGTTCCTCCTCAAGTGTCTTGGACTTTGGAGAACCTCATACACGCTTTCCAAAACCCTCCGATCTTGGAAATCATCAACCCAAAGTTGGCATTTTCACTTCACCCTCTTATGATCTTTGAATTTGAACCAACAATCACTAATCTTGATTCATCCATTGAAGTCACCCCACTGCTACTCGGAGGATCAACATTGCTCATCCTCAATCCAACATCATAGGTGATCTTCGGCACTGTTAGAACTCGAAGGGCTATAACAAGTCCTCAATTTGGGCAAATTGCTTTTTCTCTTATGTCTCCAACCGGCAAAGAGACAATCACACGGACTTCAAACATTGTCATTTGCTTGTTTTCTCTCAAGTGGAACCAACTAGTGTTTCTCAAGCTCTCAACGATTCAAGTCGGCTAGAAGCAATGCAAGAAGAAATGCAACAATTTCACAATCAAGCAAGTTTGGATTTTGGTTCCACTCACGATGGCAAATATGCCATTGGGACAAAGTGGATTCGAAGAATAAGAGATGCTAGGGGTGTTGTGATAAAAACAAAGCAAGATTAGTAGCTCAAGGCTTGAGACAAGAGGAAGGATTGATTATGATGAAGTGTTTGCACTGTTGCGAGTTGAAGCAATTCGCATTTTCTTGGCTTATGCTTCTTACATGGGTTTCATGGTGTATCAAATGGATGTCAAAGGTGCTTTTACGTATGGAGAGATTGAAGAGGAGGTTTATGTCACTCAACCAAAGGGATTTGAAGACCCGGATCACCCAAATCATGTTTACAAGGTTGTTAAAGCTCTCTATATGGCTTACATCGAGGCACCAAGAGCTTGGTATGCTAGGCTTTCATCATTCCTCTTTGAAGCATGGCTATAGGAGAGGTGCTATTGATAAAACTCGTTCCTAAAGAAGAATTATTCGGACATCATTCTTGTGCAAGTTTATGTGGACGACATTATTTTTGGCTCCACAAACGAAGCTTAGTGCGAGGAATTTGAGGAACCGATGAAGGGTGAATTTCAAATGAGTGCTATGGGAGAGCTTACTTTCTTTTGGGTCTCCAAGTTCAAAGAGAAACAAGATGGTATTTTTATCTGTCAAGATAAATATGTGAGGACATTTTGAAGAAGTTTGGCATGGAAGGTGTTAGGGGCGCCACAACACCTTATGAAGCTCCAAAGACTAAAGCAAATAATGAACCGAGATCTACTGTGAATGTTCATCATGCAGTCCATGATTGGTTCATTGATGTATCTAACGACTTCAAGGCACGATATTACATTTCTTTGTGAGTGTTTGTTCTCGACATCAAGTCACTCCACTTACTTCCCATCTAAATCTTGTCAAGAAGATCTTTAAGTACCTCAAAGGCCAACCTCTTTAGGCCTTTGGTACCCAAAAGAGTCTCCTTTCAAGTTGGAAGCATATAGTGCGGTGATTATCTTTGGTGCAAATCGGATAGAAGATCCATGTTGGAGGTCGCCAATTTCTTGGCAAGAGGTTGATCTCTTGGCAATGCAAGAAACAAACCATTGTGGTTGCCTCAACTCATCAAGGAGTATGTTCTTCTTTGCAAATTGTCGTGGACGTGTCCTTTGGATTCAAAACCGATTCTTTGGACTATGGGTACAACTTCATGAACACAACAATTCATATAGATAATCAAAGTACCATCTGCATAGTCAAAATCCGGTTTTCACAATCAACAAAACACATTGAAATCGGGCACCACTTTATAAGAGATGCATATGAAAACATTTGATAAAAGTGGCTAAAATTCATACCGATGATAATGTGGCGGACTTATTAACAAAAGCGTTTGATGGACCAAGGTTTCAACACCTTGTGGTCAATATTGGAATGTTAAACCCTTGATTGCATAGTTTAAGGGAGGCATAGGCCTCGGGGAGGCATATGCCTCGGGGAGGATTGTGCAAACTCGCATATTTTTTTGTGTCATATTTTTCAATAAATAGTTTTCCTTTTTCTAAAATTGTCTTCTATCATTAGCTTTGTAAAACATCATTTTGCATATAGTGATAGCATTTATTTAATACATTTTATCTTTTAATTTTGCATTTTAGCCTCATTTTATAATTCTTTTCTAACACTAACATCTAATTATTCTTTAGCTTGTCTTTGTGTTGTTCTTGTGTATTTTTTTGTGTCATTTTGCGGTTATGCGGATTGCGATTGTCCATTCCATGATCAAGTTCAAATTCATCAAGTGTGACTCAATGGTACCATGGTCAAGATAGCTAAAAGTTTGTTGCTTGTTTCTTACCACCACCATGTATCCAACAAATGTTACCAATGATGAAACGATCTTAATAGACTACCCCACCAAGTTGTTAGGGATCCTCTCAATGAAGATCTTCCTCACATTGAGCATGACCATATTACTACCGAAAGGTCCAATGAAGCTCCCTTACCACGAGCAATCTGTTGGTGGGCGAGGACCTATTACTCTCATCTATCTATGCTCTTGTCAATGTGTATATCTTCTTGAGGTCACTAGTCGAAAAAGGAGCTTGCGAGACCAAGTCTTCTCTTGGGAGTAAGATTGAGAATTGCGAGAATCAAGTCAAGGAATTAGAGGACAAACTCAAAGGAGGCTCCAAAAGGAAGCTTGTGGTTTCTTCGATGAAGAACAAGAAGTACCTCGGTTTGGGTCTCTGGATATGTTGGTGATGTTTCTCTCAATGATCCTTCATCGAGAGTTGCCTCCTCTCAAAGAAGGAACATGTCCTTTACAAAAGAAGAAAGAGATCTTATATTCATAAGGTATCTTACGAAGCTTCAAAGGAACCCGATGTTGACAAGGCGCATCTGGCGATGTGCAAATGGAGGATGCATCTTCGGATCATGGTCAATCTTCATCCGTTCAAGAACCGTCAGCTCTTCACCTTCAAGCAGATCTTTCGATGTTGTTGCCATGACCACTCCAGTTGATAATTGCATAAACATGTTGAGGTTCTTGAGGTTCCTGTCGTTGATTTAAGCGAAGAAGAGTGTGCTAAGAAGCCGATGATAAAGGGAAAGATGTAATAATTGAAGATGAGCTTGGTCCGGACACGGTAAGTGAGGAGGAAAGACTAGGTCAAGCAAGTAGATTGGCGAGTTTGAGAAGTCAAAGGAAAGTGAAGTATTGGCTCATCAACTTGAAACAGAGGACTTTTCATCTTTAACTCGAGAAGAAGAGAGCTGGATGCAATGAGGGTTCGGATGCTGCTGAACACGGGATATTCTAACTCAACAAGTCATTTCAAGACCTTCTCTTGCTCAAAGTATACTAGGTGGAGATTTCCTCGGTGACAATTATGTGGAGAGAATGATGGCTCGGGGAAGACAAAGGAAGCAAGAAGCTATTGCACAAAAGAGAGCCATCAAAGCTCGGAAGAACAAAGACAAACCTCCTTCTAAAGTCGAAATGAGAATGGTGGTGAAAAACCAATGCTCAATGTACAACTCGGGTTAACAATGAAACAAGTCATGGCTTTTCCCGATCATGTCATGTTTCGCAAATATAACCAAATCATGAGGACAAATCATCATCTTCAACACATTCTACCAACTTGAGAAGGATTGTTGAGAATGAAGTTGCTCAAGAAGCCAAAAGACTCAAGTCGATGATGCTCCACTAAGGAATCATCTCCGGTCATTCTCTTTGAAGCAACTTACAAGTTGCTTCTTCATCGACAAGAGTCCATCTGTTGAACCATATTCCAATTCTCTGAAGCACACGATATATTAGCCCCACTTCATCTGTGGCAATCGTTGTCAAAATAGAAGATTCGAAGTTAAGGAAGGCGATCTCGTGAAATAAAAATAAAAGGGCAATAAAGATGCTTCACGGGATGAATGCACTTCGTGTTCCAACTAAGTCTCCTCTACCTCTTCAAGTCTTATCACAAGTGTTCAAGATGAAAATGCTCCTCCGGGGAAATCTATAAACACGGTAGGAGGACAAAGAGAATGGCCAAAAGATCTCCTTTAGATCTTGAAGGCGATAACTCAACTTTCATTATTGAGGGTCTGCTGCTGATTTTCCGATGGAAATTCGGATGAGGTGGTAGATTGAAATTGAAGGATGATGAGATGAATGTCATTCATCGAAGGGAATCCACTTCAATGGAATTCACCTTTCTAAAGGAAATTATACACTTGGTAGACAGGGCAGACTTACTTTCTCTGTTCACTCGTGTTACTACCTATTACTGCAACAAGGAACCACAAGGTTCTGGGATGTTCTTACCAGGAGATCTTCAAGTCATGTTAAACTCTCACATTCCCAATAGCAAAGCACATTCCATTTGGGAAAACTCACATCGGTGGAAGCTTGCATCACGGAGATTCTATCCTCTCCCTCGTGTACATGTGCTTGAGACTAAGAGTGGAATCATTATCGCATGTTTTCTCGAAGAAAGTATCCTTTGCCCAAAAGACTTATGGAAAAGATGCTTGAGTCGAAATTGGAAATTCCTCCGGATCCATGGGCAATGAAAGACAGCATGCCTTTAACATTGGTGGGATTGATCAAGACTCAACTTCAACAAGCGCAATAGGCCTCATCCTCATCCATATCATGACACTTGGTACCTCTCGCATTACTTTGTTTTGTTGCATTTAGTTTGTGTTTGTATATCCCTGTCTTTTCTGTGTTAATTTTTAAAAAAAAAAATTATTAAAAAAAAAAAAACTAACTTTTATGCGGGTTTGTTTGTTGTCCAATTCGATGGTTTTAACTCACCGATGTACCTTGTGTATGTCAAAGAGTTGGCTAGTCCAAAGGGTACAACTTTGGTAAAGACACAACAAATGTTGATAATTGTAATGGTTTGCTCAAAATCATAGGGTCTACAACCACCCATGCTTATGCTCACGAGGGTTGTATGGTCATCAATTCACCATGGTCTATTCCTTTTGGAATCCAAGAATTGGCTAGCCACATGTATATGGCATATGGTAAAGGCAAGCGAATCCATATTTGGTTCTCAATTCACCAATTCTAAGAATTGACTAGTCCCGAGCAAGCGGCTACGGTAAAGACAAGTCAAATCCGTTTATATGGTTCTTGGTTTGCTAATAAATCGATGGTTATCAATGTACCATAGTTTTCGAACTCAAACATGTGGCTACTCCAAGAGTGATGGCTATTGGTAAAGAGACATCAAACCCATTAATTTCAATGATTCACCTCTCACGGAGTTAACACACCGGAAGTGATGAGAATAGTATGAAACTTATATGTTTTGATGTACATGATGTCATATGTTCTTTGCAAAGATCCGTGTATCACAGTCAATCATCATAGAGATGTTCTTCTTCGAATCTTTGTTGCCGATCCTCAAGAAACCGGACTTTCATAGCTCGAAGTGTTTAAGATATGGGAGGATCTTGTTTGGAACTTTCTTCATAAGATGGTACAATCCTCAACAAAGATTATCGATCTATCAAGGAAGCGGAACTTAACCTAGTCAAATTCCGGTTTAGGGAGGATTGTTGGGAATTAAGGTAAACTCTCGATTACTGCAAGTATCTCAAGAGATTCTCAGAAGAAGAATGGATTCTCTTGAAGTTATACTTGACAGAAGTGTTAAAGTAAATCGTGTTTACTGCGAAGTGCGAATCCACGTAGGAGAGATAAGCTCGATGTATAGAGTAAAAGTCGTGCAGTATGAAAGATAGGTTGGCGCCTAATAGTATAGAGCTTACTCGGAATAAACAATATGATTAACAAAACAATATGATTAGTTGCATGCTTGTCTAGATGCATGCTTGGTCTATGTTTGTATTAGGAGCGTACCTTGTAAACGCTCATGGATCATTAGGGTTTCTTGCCTATAAAAGGAACCATAATAGTTTGTAATAGATAAGTTTTTTCTCAAGTCTTTCAAGTCTTGTAATATATCCGAAACATAGAGTTTCTATAATCAAAAGATCCATAGAGGATCAAAGAGTTCTTAGTTATTATAACTTGTATTTACTTTCCGCTACAAAATACGAGTTGTAGAGATCTTCTATTAGTTTGCTTGTGATTACATAGGCAACACTAACGATCTCCGAGCGAGTGCTTAAGATCTATCAAGGTCTTTGTTTTCAACAATTGAGAGCTAGATCCGTCGCTTTTCTTTTGCAATTGATTCCCTAATAGATTTTTCAAACGCAATTGGGAATTTAATTTAGCGACCGCTTCTTCGCCTAACAATTCTTCCATGGATTTTGGATTATCTTGGGAATGTTTACATTCCTTCAAATCTTTCACTAAATCCAAAAGATCAAGGAGAAGATTTTGAGGAAGTGGCTTAGGTGAGGTGGTGCTCGATTCATTTGGTACCGTAGAGGTTGGTCATGATACTGAAGAGTCGAATTGTTACAAGGAAATGGATTCCTTGTTTGACAATCGAGCTAAAATGTGGACCTCCACAAGACTCACAAACAAAATGATTGTTGTGGTCGGTCATGTGTGTTGTAGTCATAATTGTTATCGTGAACCTGCTCATAGACAAGCGTGTTTCCGATTGACAATCGAATCAGAGTGTGAACCACCACAAGACTACAACAAGAAATCGCCGAGTCTCACAAAGGTGCCGGTGGAATAAATCGGTTGTGTTATGGTAGGAATATGGATCCCGGTTATAGATGGATCCGCTTTCCGATTCCACCATGCTACAACCGGGGCAATTGCCACCATTATAAGGACAACCACACCATTGACAACCAAGAGGGTGATGATGAGACATAGAAAGAATCAAATGGTTTCAGAGGGGTAGGGATGAAGAATCAAAGATGTGAGAGGGTAAAGATGGATATTTTGGATTTTTGATAAACATTTTGTAAATATAAGAAAGAAAATCTTTTGGGTTTTGTGGTTGTTGAAAATCGATTTTAAAACGCTGGAACCGCTTTTGTTTATATATGATAATAATAAGAAAATATGAACAAGGATGGATAAATATACAAAGGAATGAATATTCAAATTACTAATCTACTAAACGTAAGACTATTAGCATGACTCCAAGAATGGCGCCTAAAATTTGATTCGTCCCGAACCGTCAAGTTATCTCACACAAGCTAGCCACTTGTGAATGGCTAACCGTAAGAAACTTCAAACAGTTCGACACCAATGCAATGAAGATCAGGAGAGTATAGTGTTTCCCCAGGTCGTTAAGTCCCAACGAGCTGTGCGAGAATAATCAAACGAATAGTGATCGAGAGAATTTGAATGGGAAAAGGATTTTGATTATGAACAATTATACCTAAAGGAAAAGTTTATAAATTACAGGGGCTTAAATGCAAATTAAAGAAAATTAAAAATATAAACTATATTAAATAAATGCTATCACTATTTTTAAAATGATGTTTTTGATTTTTTCTTTTACAATTTAAATTAAAAACTACGTAACGTACAAAATAAAATGTGAAACTGAAGCAATATTAATCCTAAAAATATAAAAATGATATTTTCACAAACCTAATGATAAGAGAAAAAATTTTAGAAAAAGAAAATTATTTTTAAAACTATTTATCTAATTATTATTAATTAAAAACTATTTTTACTTATTTAATAATAGCCTAAAATACAAGAAAATATGAAATAAAGCTAGAAAAATGAAATTATGACTTGGAAAAATCTAAAATAACTAAAAAGAATTTTTAAAACTAATTTTGTATTTTTCGATTATTTTCTATTTTCTATGAATTAAAAACTATTTAAAACTACTTAAATTGCTAAAATTACAAATTAAACCGAGAAAAATCTGAAAATATTTTTTGACTTTTTATATTTATCTTAACCTAGGAAAATTGAAAATTATTTTTAGAAGCTTTTCTCGATTTATTAGCTATAAAAGCTAATTAAAATGCCTAAAACCGATTAAAATAAAGAAAAATAGCAACCGAACTAGAAAAATCGAAAATTTCGGAAAAGTCTAAAATAATGTTCTAATTCTATGGAAAATATAAAACAAGGTCTTATGTGTGAGAAATTGAATTGAAGAGAAGTGCTTATAAATAAGCACTTATAAATAAGCTAATGGTCACAAATGCACACCAAATTAACACAGAAGCTAGGATATGCTGAGACTACTCTAAATGAACCTTAAACAGCTACTCTAATCCACTGAATTGCAAGCTACAATGATTGAGCTAATAAAATCCAAACAGTCGACCCTATACTTTTGAGCTTATGCACTAGCTTATCAAGAGAGCTATTCTGAAATCCAAGAGTGCAGACCACAAGACCACCAGCCAAAGGGCTAAAATACCAACTTTCAGCTCAAGACAAGCTCTTATGAGCTTGTTGAGAGCTTAGCAAAAACCTGTGCACACAAGAATGCCTGTGCACAGGGCACTTTCCAAAAATTGAGACCAAGTTCAAATCCTTCAAAAGCTGTTTTAGAAAATTTATAAAAATAAACTAAAAATATATTGAGAATCACCACCAACTGAAATTATGACATCCCAAGTTTCACTAAATTTGAACCGAGAGGAAAAATTCACAAAGTTTTGAGAAAAACCGAGTTTATACCCTTTTGACTTTTAGATGAAATGGAACTTTGACTTTCATGAGTTTTGATCTCAACACAAAGTTATATTTGATGTTATATGATGAAAAGAGACTCACTGGTGCCAACCCATGTGATTCTAAGGCCAAATGCGCCTTGCATACTCATACACTTATCTAGTAAAACAATAACTTAGATTAAAATGAATTTTGACTTTTAAAGTTCTAGAGTGCAAGTGAGTGTGAAATAGACTAAGTGATGCTAAGTCAAACCATCGCAACCTAATTCTACACCGCTTGATCCTCTATCTAAGATTGCTAAGTAAATCCAAACACCCTTTTTACCATCGATGTGCATTATTGATCGCTTTCAAATCAACAACCCAAACTACTATCAACCTAAATCCAGATTCTATGATCCAAAGTACACCGAATGATGCAAGGAATACTACTCTAACCATCAATTCCACACTTACCTAATTGTGCTAATAATGACAGATGCACAATTATTGATAATAGCAACTCAAATAAACTCAAACTAATATGCAAAGGATCGAACTTAACTAAAATCTATGTAAATGAAATATCAACTAACATTTAACACAAATAATCAATCTCAAGCATTACTCTCATGAATCAAATTAAAGAAACAACCATGGACTTACTGGGGTCCCACACAATGGCGGTGATACTAGATCAAAACTGTCACTATCCTAAATTGATATCAACCCCAAATGAAACTGATCTCACCCCATTTCCACCATCCATACCAGCAATTCAGATCAATGGCATCTTTGAAACTGCAGATTGACTTTTGTTGACCAAATGAGAACTTTGAGTAAACTTTGAGTACTAGACTATATAAGCAATTACTGAGCTATTGAGAAGCTTATAAAAGCTTATGAAAGCAATTTGAAAAACTAAAGCAAACCTTAACACTGCTAAACACTATTTCCTTTATTATTTTTCTTTTTAGAGATTTTTATAATTTTTTGTATTTTTGTTTACAAGAAGCTTAAACTGAAAACATGGATTAAATAAGCTGAGGTAATGAATTTGAGTCTTTAATAAGCTAAAGATAAACCTTAAACAACAAAAATGAGATTGAAATTGATAACTGCTAAAAACGAGTTTCATTCAAATGTAGAAGCGGTACAATAAGAGAATTACAAAAAGCGGAAATACAAATAAGCGAAGTTAACAAATGAGATGAAAGATACAATTTAGTTAAACAAATAAGAAAATGCTTAAAACTTAAAACTAACTAACTCCCACTCTCTCGCCTTCTCCTCTCTATTTATACATCAAAGGTCTTCCCACGTGTCCTTTGAGCAAATCCCACCACTAATCCGAGCCATTGGATCACTTGATTGGTTTTAGCCATTGATGGCTTTGGCGGAAAACTCTTTATGCCGTGGTTCCGATAACTTGTGACAGGGAGGTGCATTAAATGCGCTTTGAGGGTTGTGGTTGGAGGGACAAGGCGTGGAGTAGGGTGAGATGATGGAGTGGGAGTTGGTTGCGGTATAGGTGATGATGAAGGGGGAAACCCAGTGTTTTTTTATTTATTTTAAACGAGGTAAAGGGTTGGACCGGGTAAAAAGGGGTAACGGGTTGGACTTGGGTGGGAGTTGGGTTAGATATTGGATTGGGCTTGGGTATTTAAGGATCCGGTTTGGATTTGGACTTAGGACTAACATTGAACCCATTTATCAATCTAAGGACCAAAAGTGCATATTCTGAAAATCCAGGGACCAAACTGTAAATTATGAAATTGTAGTCCAAGGGTTGGTTTTGACAATCTCCAAAAATCCAAGGGCCAAACTTGCAAATCTCAAGTAATTAAAGGATCATTTTTGCTAAATTTGAAACTTGAAGGACCAAACTTGTAATTTCTCAAAACTTTTGACATTTTTCACCAAAGGACTAATTATGACAATTTATGATTTTAAAAGGACCTTTGGCGACTTTTCTTTGAAATAAGTGCTCGGGGACTATTTCGACAATTTTGAAATTGGGGATCAAAGCGCCAATTATGCAAACTTAGCTCATTTTTCATCTGTTTTTAAACATTTTGCATCCGAAACATATAAAATGCAATTTTGAGATATTTTCAAGATTTTGATGCATTTCTGGGCGTTTTTAATTGTTTGGCAGTTCAGATTTGACCAAAAATGATGAGTATTTACACACTCATCAGAAATATGTGCTATGCCTCAACAGTGCAAGCAAAGCAGAATACCAAGGAAAGCTGGGACCTACTTGGGAAGGACCTTACATGGTAGGTGAGGGCTACGGCAACGGAGCCTACAAATTAGCCAATCTTCTCGGAGAACCCATCGACAGGACATGGAATGGTACGAACCTTCAAAAGTTCTATGTTTAAGAAGTACTTTTACTTTTTCATTCTTGTAATTAGAAGCTTCTCAAGGGAAAGCAAACATTATTGGTAGTTGTCTTAGTTTTCATTTCAAGAATGATGTAATCCTCTCTACCAATTCAATGATAAATAATACATTTCCCACAAATCTCTTGCTTCGTTTCTTAAACACAAAGATTTGTTCAACCAAGTCGTTTATGAGTTTCAATGTCGAATAAAAGGGCATAAGGTGTAACAAACGCCTCATCACTTAAGCCTATTCAAACATTCACATTAACTCTCCTAGTAGTTTATGGCATTTGTTAAAATAAATACAAAGTCATACTACCTAAAGGATTTGAGATAGAGTGGGTCGCGACCCTCTGTCAATGATCAAATTTGGTCATTATATTCTTGGTGTTGAAATTTACACACAATGAGGTTGTTTAACCTTAGGTTCTAAAAGTTGAGCGTCGGAAAAATGGCGTAAGAGAAGTTCACAAGACAAAAAAGCAAGTAATAGCTAAGTGTGTAGAGGTACTCCCCCACACTATGTCATTTAAAATGAGGGCTAATGCCCTTGTACCTGCATACGGATCCTAAGCCACAATTAAGTTATCTTTGGCCTAGGCCATACATCACAAATATTCAAATTGTTTAAAGAACCAGACAAGCATTGTAAAATAACATAGAATTGTCTTAAAGGGTACATGTCACCCTTGAAACTAAATTACTGCCAACATGGCAGCCTTCAATCTTGCTTCTTGGGAGATGGCGTTGGAGATGGTTGAACTGAGACAGGCCTGGTAGAAACCGTCTTCTTGGTAGGAGTAGCAGGCTTGACCTTGCGAGGGTTCTTTGAGAGGAGGTCTTCTAAAGGTGCCATTGGATCCTTAGTAGCTTCAGTCAGGAAGGAGTACTATGCGGTGGCAAACGCATTTCCTGCCTCATCGTATTCAGCTTTCGATGTGGGACGGTAGCACTCGATTTTAGAGAGGTCTACGGGTTTGCCTGTTTTAGCAGCCTCCTCCAAAGCCAAGCACCGTCCATGGAAGATAGCTGCTTTGATGACCTTCCACATTTGTGCTCCTAACTCATCACTATGGTAGAGCTCCATGGCTATATATGGCACCACCTTAGACATGAACTCTGCACGGTCCTTTTGCAGCATCTTGTACCTCATCTGCAAGCCATCAACCTCCTCCCTTAACTTAATTTCCATCTCTCCAAGCCTAGCCCTCTCACTCTCTAAACCGGAACACTTTGCCTCGAGCACATAATTTTGACCTGTAAGGCTGATAACCTTGGCCTCTTCCAACTTGAGCCTGCCACATTCAGCTGATAACTGGGCTATCTTTTCACGAAGGTCTTGGACGAGCGGATTCTTCTCAACATTCTTCTCAATCTCGTCGCACTTAGCCTCCAGCTTGGCATACTCTTGGTCCCTGTGTTTCTCCCTCTCAAGCATGACATCCATCTCTTGTCTTGCCTTGGTAACTGCCCTGAGTAGTTCCCTGGTCCGACCATTCAAGTGATTGTCCAACACCGCTTGCCTAGCAACGCTTTTATCATGTAAATCACAGACCCCTTCGATGGACATGTTGTCCAATAATCCTTTCCACTTGGAGGGGGTAACATGATCCACGATATGGTGGCATGAAAGAGCATTAGGAAGCTCCTTCGTATCTGGAAGGCCTGCGACCATTACATTGCACAGGAGATCAGTTACTTACCATATTTATAAATTCATACAATTTAAAGACGGGACATTGCTTACCATGCATCTCCACAGTCTTATCTGGCAACTCGAAGGCAGACTTTACAAACTTCTTGCCTTCAGCACTCTTCTGCCGCACGGCCCTAGATCCGGAGCGAGGAGGATTCTTCCTTTGTTGGTAGACTTAATCGCTTTGCCACTGTTCCTTTTCGACTTTCCACTGTCGGCCATCCTAGTGGAACTCAGAATCGACATCCTCCTCTCGCAGATCGTCCGAAGTGCGCCACATTCTCAACAAGTTGAGAAGGACCTTCAACAGCACTGAGAGTCTTGCCGAGCAATAGGCTCCATTCATGGAGTATCCACATCATTGTTGTTGACAGACGTGGAAGGAGATCCAACACCATAGGAATCTTCGCCTTCTCCGGTGGGCATGAAGCTCAAGTCTTCATCAAGATCACGGTACATAAAGTTCTGAACGACATTTCTGCAAAAATGAAGCAAGAAAAAATAAATATCAGTGCTACATTGGTCCTACTTAAATAGAAGTAGAAAAACATACTGTGTCCATGGTACAAGATAACAGGCTTCTTGGGAGACCCCTCCCAGCTCTGGACAATCCCAGCCATGAACAAGATTGGCTCGGGGAACACTTGCACATCAACAGGATATCTAGCCAAACGCTGATAACATGGATCCCTTCGCACCTTATATGGCAAGGGGTCATTGTATTGTTTTGCATCAAACATGTACTCCTTATTCAACAACTCCGGATAGTTGGGGGGGATAATATATGTTTTGCACATAGAAAAATCTGCCTTTCCAAGCTGTTATGTTGGTGTATACTCTTCCAAACAGATTTGGCACATCCACTTCAGGTCTTTTAGCTAAGGTTAACCAGTTACCACCAAGATAAAAGTTCAAAAAACCCCTTAACACCTTTAGAGTTGGTTTATAGCCGTATGCTTTACACATTACTATGAATGTGGTCAGTTTGGCTAAACCAAATGGGTTGAACCTAGAAATATGCACCTTGTAATACTGCATAAACTCTAATATAAGTGGGTACAGTGGAATCCTAATGTTGGAATGGCTAAACGCATGAGTGTATAGCCCTAAGAAACCTTGTGGAGCATCAAAGATACCCTGATTAGACTTGGGTAACATGATTTTATACTCCGGTGGAATTGGATAATCAACTAGGTGATCATGTAAATCTTGTGCAGTTAACGTACATTTTTGCTGTTTAATGATAAACTTGGAATCCATACTTCTATTTTAAGCTACAAGTAAAGAGGAATATTTACCTTTGTTTTCGAAGATGGTGTGCGCTCAAAAGGTTTACTGCGTGAAAAAGATGACGGAGAGAGTAAAAGTGTTTTAGGGTTCCAACAACCTTCCCTTAACTACTCTTTTTTACCATCTTTAAAGCCGCACACGTGTCCCTAATATTTATTCTTATCCGATTTAAATAGTTTTTAAATTTTAAAAATAAGTCTTTTGGTCTCCGGCTAAAATGGGGAATTGTGATTCCTGTAGCGGGCAGCCGAAAAGGTAAGTTAGCATTAAATGCGCTAGTTAGGCGCATAGTTATCTTCTAAGTGATAAGTTTAGCAGCAAGAGAAATTTTTTTCGAAGAATGAAGTCGAAAGCAATGCCTCTTCGCTAATATGCATCACTTTCGACTGGGGGGCTTGATGATGTACCCTCCGAACAGCTCGAAGGACACTCCTCCGAGACGTGTCAAAGCCCTTCTATTCGAAGGCCCAAGTTAGGTCTCCAGAATATTCATAAGCGTCATACTATTCGTTATCACGAAGGTTACCTAAGGGAAATTCGCCATTCGAAGCCCTAAGCCCTTCGAGGTATGGGTTGTGAAGGAGTAACTGATAGGAGAACCCTCGACTTGGTCAAACCCACGATCTCCCTCTCTTTCCTGGCTTCCCCGCCAAGTTCGAGAACGTGGGTCACTAAGCCCTAGCAGTTACCCACAAACATGGGACGCTCCCATGATCTCTGACATTGATGCAGAAGTGCCCCTAACCCTATTTCTTCCATTATAAATAGGTTGGACAGGCAATGGATTATGGTATGCTCATTTCACACTCATCTCTTTACTAATACACACTTATACAACCATAACTCATACTTACTCTCACTGAGGTGGTTCGTGGTCCTACCCTGCGTAATCACTTAACGTAGTGTCTTCGTATTTCTTATTCTCGTGTGAAAGACAAGTCTTGGCTGGAACATACACCCTCATACCTTTGATCATCATTGAAGCCTCGTAGTGCAATCTATTGTACAATCGGTTATCTATCTTCCTATCCATCTCGCTTGTTGTTGGTTAAAACGGTCCGAGAGCTTAGCTATTGAGCTTCTTGGGATGCGACTAGGTGTTGCAACATCCTTCTATGTTTTTTGGTTAGGGCCATGAGATGGGGGCCATGAGAAATCATTAGATGTGAATTCTTTGGTTTGTCCCAATAAAAAGTCAGACTTGCCCTTCCATGCTTCTCAAGGCCATTGAAAGCCCTAGGTCCGGTGTTGTAGGAATCTTCCTTCCGCTCCATTAGTACGCGGGGATGCGTAGTCAACGGAAGCTTGTTCGAGGAGTCTTTTGCAAGTGCGCGTGTTATGAGGACCACTACATGACTCATACAAGGAAGAAACTTTATTCACTTGGCGTGAAGACTTAGGATTTCCGTAGGAGCTCATTAGGAATTTAACTTGATCTTCAAGTTCAATCATCCTACGGTCGGAAGATTGTGAGTCAATGGGAGGCAAGGAGATTGCCTTTACGGTTTTGGGCAACTCACGGGGGTCATTCCAACTTTCGTTGTCATAGAGAGCAAGGTCCTCTATTATACCCTACGATTCTTCCGCGGTAAGATCACTAAGTTTTCCACCGACCGCTTGGTCAATGGATCGCTTAGTGGGTAAGTTGACATGATCGTAGAAGAGTTGGACTTGAAGCCAAAGATCAATGATGTGATGAGGGACTCTATGGAGTAAGTCCTTGAATCGAGTCCATGCTTCGTAGAGAGATTCACCTTGACGTTGTTGGAACATCAAGATTTCATTCCTAAGCTTAGTAGTTCTCCCCAGTGGGAAAATTGAGCAAGGAAACGAGAGGTGAGATCATCCCAACTTGATATGGAGCCGGTGGGAAGTCGCTCAAGCCAATTACTAGCTTGGTCTCATAGAGAGAATTGGAAGAGACGCAGACGCGTGGTCTCCCGAGTAGTAGCATCGAGGTCGATGGAATCGACAATTTTAAGGAAATCCTTAAGATACTGATTAGGATCTTCGGAACAAAGTCCATGGAATGCACATCCGTTTGGCACCAACCGGATGGTGTCGGATCGCAGGACCGTAGTTTGGGCTTAGTCGGGAAGCTCAATGGTGTTCCTATAGCCTAGGTGGCTTGGTCTCGAGTATTCACCAAGAGTACGGCCTCTTGGCGGGTCATTTGGTGGTGGGTTGATGAGTGGTGGTTGATTATCACCTTCCATGATGAAAAGTGATGGGGTTACGAACAAAGGTCACCAAGGGGATAGACTACGAGGAAGCTAAAATGGGAAAAAGCTTACTTGATAGGAATCAAGCAAGGAAACCTAAATGAGGTGGACTCTAACTAGCTATTCTATTCACCGCAGCGCGCAAAAACTTGATACGCTTACACACGAGTTCGGGGTCAAAGGAACTTCCTTTTCGTCGAGCTAGTTTTCAACACCCAAGCGATGAACCTAATCGTTGTAGTGTAGTATTAGGTAAGCCACCGTATTGATATCGTTCTCTATGGGAATAGGAATGCTAGTGAGAAGTTACTACGCTAAGGTTGGGGTTGAGGAAGATTATTTTTTATCTTTTTATATATTTTTTAGGAAATGGAAAGGTACGAATCTTGGGGTTTGGATTTGGGGGTTTTGGTATTTCTACCGATTAATCTACTTGTCTAATTATCTAATTAACTAAGCTAGGGGTAGTCTATGTCTATTGTTGTGTGCTCGTATGATGATTAAAAATGTGTTTACTTAGATTTTATTACTCCCTAGTTATCTCCTATTGATGGTTGAATTGTCACGTCCTTATTCTTAACGCGTTGTGTTTCTAAGGTCGTAGGGTATGCGTTTATCCCTAACTCTTTGAAGCTACCAAAGGTTAATGACTACGAAATCTCTAGGATTCATAAACTTAACACTAAGGTATTCTTTGGATGTTTAGCCTACAATTACACTAGTAACTATATGCTAAGGTTCACAAAGATTAATCAAGCATTAATAACATAACGAATGACCTATCGCAATACTAGGTCAATCATAAGGAGATGTGGATGGAAGGTAAGGTCATAAGACCTTAGGTTGTGAAAACAATTTCTAAAACAATGGTTTGTAACTTCTTAAACAATACTTATGTAGAATAGGATGTAGTTGTAGGAATTACCATGATTTGGCATTGAACACCTTAACTTAGGAACTAGTAAAATGAGATTTTACGACGACTTGATCCTATTCAAGTAGTCGTTATCACTCATTTTTAATTAGCTTTTAGTTCTCCCCACTTACTATGCGTTATACTTGTTGTGTACATGTGTTTACTGATTGTAGAAACAACTAGGATAAGCATTTGTTAAGAGTGCAAAAATTGCACAATTGCTGAGAGGCTTCTAGTCTGCAGTAGCCAGATCCCTGGGCTATAACTAGCCAGATCCATCAAATGAGGGAACCGTGGGATCCGGGCAAACAGATACCAAATACAGATCATTTTACATCAAACCTGTCTCCTAGATCACATCATTCTAGCTAAACATGATTCTTCAAGACTACTTAAGTCTTCCTCAAGCTCGATGGGTCTCACACTCACTTTAGTAGCTAACTTAGATCAAATTCAAAGTGTTTTGATTTATCAACTCATCAAAACTCACCATATTTTTGCTCCAATGCTCACACATTGTTCCTCACATCTCAAAACACTTAGCTTGGTATTTCTATCAATTTTAGCAAATCGATTTTAGTCATCCTTACCCTAAAATAGGTTTAAAACAAGCTTTTAATTTCTTTTGATTTTTCTTTATTTTTTAAGAATTTTTCAAATTTCTCCTAAGTTGTCATCTGATCTCTAGGATCAATTTCTATCACTTATCATACTCAAATCAATGAGTATCATCCTTAAACATTTAGTTACACTCTCAAAAAGTCCACTTTTCTACCCAATACCATCATTAAGTATTCCCACTCCTTGTGGTTGGACACTTAAGTCACCTATCACTTAAGACATCTAAGGAAAGTCAAACCCTCAAGATTTATAAGCATTAGACCTTACAAGAGCATAATTACTTCACCATATTTCGTCGATGAGACGGATCCACAGTTTTTAACTAGACGGATCCCAGTGAGAGGATCGTGGGATCCGAATGTCTCGTAAAGCTTCTAATCGACTTTTCTTTCAAAATTTAAACCATCTTTGGTAATCTAAACACTTTTAGTTACCATTTAATGATTCCCTAGAGCTGAACAACACTATAGTTGACCTTGGTGCATGCCAAATTCTCTTAGTGGTCATGAATTTAATTCATTAACTCACATTCACTCTTTATAAACCAAATATGTAGGACCTTGTATTACTACCAACTTTACGCGTAACAACCTTCAACACAAGTTACACACGTAAACCAAACACAAACTATACGCGTATATCACGCTACATGAACATACTCTTATGCGTATAAGAAGATGAAATAAAGAAGATGAAAGATGGTGACTTGATGTTCTACAAATGTGTATGTGAAGAAAGATGAAAACAAGAGAGATGTTTTATTTCAAAGGAAAAACACACACACAAACTTTCAAGCACACCCCTCAAATGAGACTTTGAGGGGTATTTATAGTTCCTTACATATACCCTAATGGGCTTTGGGATGGGCTTGGATTGGACTTGGATTGGATGACAACTTATACAAGGCTAGCTTAACATAACTTCTAACCAATTAGCTTAGTCCAATCCACGAGCCCGTTGACTATTCTAATATGATATCTAACACACGTTACAAAGTTCCTAAATGTGAATGACCATCACTTCTAATAAAAACTATTAAGGCTAATAATCTCCCCCTAAGGGGTGGTCATTCAAAAGATGCTCCACTTGATTAGGTCTTTACTTTTCTCGAGCTTGAACTTTGTGTGAAGATATAGAATAGTCTTGATTCTTTGTTCTTTCATGCTTTGTGATCAGTCAATGGTGGTTGTCTGCCGTTGTCAACTTCATTGGTTAGGTGTCTCCGCGTCATTCTCCACCATGCTCACACTTCTATTTGTCTTTTGGTTACCAATGATGTAGTTCTCGAGTCTTTAAACTTTGTAGATTCTTTGACATAGGCGAAGAATCATCTTTAACTTTGTGTTGCCTTTGATTTTGATGAGAACTTTCATGTGTTGTTGGTATGAGCATGTGGAGAATCTGCACGATCAATCCGCTCTGGAGCTTCCATAAGAAGAAAACATAAAAACAGGTTAGTAATAAGAGGATTTCGGCACTTACAAGTTTGAATTTCGAGGTGTTAACGACATAGTGTGAAACACATCTCTAATTCTTACAAAGGACGTTCTGAACTGGAGTCCCACAAGTGAGATAACGCGATATACCAAGTACATCTCTGATTCGGATAGAGTCAAGTACACCAAAGCATCACTCCACGATCAGAGACCGTTTGAGACACACTAAGCGTAATCCACGGGAGTTACCAAGTGACCTGCTTGTCGGGCGCTTGATGTTGACCACGAAGGAGTTTCCATTCAATCATTGAAGATCACGGATGTGAAACTTCTCATAAATGTTACGGCGATTGCTAAGATCTGCGTGGGACTCTAGAATATATCACTTGTGCCCTTATTGATGAACAACAAGCGATGTCATGTCAAGTGTTCCTATGAGATCTTTTGATGAATCTCGTGGCACTAGACTCAATAGTACATTTTGGTTTTCTGGCGGAGACTAGGGAGAGGTCTCCTTCTTCAATACCAACAATCTCTAAGAGAAAGTCGATAGATTATGTAGGGTTCCCGGTGAGAATGAAACAAATCCTTTTAAGAGGAATTGAGTGGCTAGAAGGTTTAGTGCGGTGCGTCCTTTGGGTCCATGACGTCTTTGTCTTCAATACCGGTGTCATCTAGTGACAACCAAGAGTATATGAATTGAACCCGATTCTTGCCCTAAAGTTGATTATGGAGGGCTATTTCTTTTCACCCTTTCTCATTACATTTCTTTTTAATTCTTCAACCCCTTCTTTCTCCTTTCTCACATTACTCCTTTTTTCAATCATTCCTAAGGACTTCTAGTACTAACTATTTGTGATGTCCTTGGGTAGATCCCTCCGGCTCTGGCGGATCATAGGACGAATTTCCTATCCTTAGTCACCTTATAACTCCATGACTATCCCATGTTGCCATAAAACCATTTTTCTTGAAAATCTCTCAGAGTGTTTATGATAGAAAAACATGTTTGAAACACTTCGTGAGTTTTATATTTTCAGAAACACTCCCCCTTCACATGTGCTTATAAGTTTTGACTGAAATCTGCACATAGAGGGTAGAGTTCGCACTTTTTGAATTGATCGACTTTAAATGAGCTAGACAAATTCGAGACACGTTTACATCACTAGAGAACTAGCTTGAAATTATTACCCGTCCTGGTCAAGTCCATAGAAAGTTTCTCGAAATGGTACATGATTCCTCGTCAATTCATTGGTTTCAACAGAGTCGAGCTCTTTTGAGATTCAAACAACGATCATTAAAATTTTTGATCACATTTTAATCACGTCTCCTCCCCCTCAAAAATAGCATATTCGTGATATTTTTGATATCAACGGATTAAACAACATTTTAGAATCTTTTTGGGGATACAAACGGATTTGATTTAAGCATGAATTTGGAACATTTTTGTTTTATATTCCCCCTTTAATAAAGCATAATCAATTAAAGGGTTTTAGAGGGAGTTATCTTGAGCACAAAAATATTTTGAAAGATTTTGAAAAAATCTTTTGAACAATCTTGAAAAGGTGCTCAAGATGATGATGATTTCTCACCAGTTTTAAATGTAGTGCACTAAAGCGTACACTTGATTTTTCTTTAAAAATACGAGTTTTGATTTGAAATAATCAAAAGTCGTCATTTTAGTCCGGGTTTCGTACTGAAGTATACGAAAGCCATTTATGAAGAAATTTTGAGAAACGACATGTTTTGGAAAACATTAAAGAACTCTCGCTCAAGCATCTGTACATGCCCGTATCATTGTTGAATGACATTTCTAGAAACGTATAGAATATCGATTATACAAGAGACATGTCGTGAGAAGAATATTTTGTATTTTGATTTTCTATTGTTTTGTATTTTGAAAGTTTTATATTTTTATATTTTGCTTTTGTTGGTTTTTCAAATTTTGTATTTTGTTTTCAAAAATATTTACTGATGAAGCTTTTGGAAAATCATTTTCACGAAGATTCGAGAAGACGTTCTAACTCCTCGGGGTTAGGCTTCGCATTCAATTCGTCAAACTAAATCATCAAACCTTTCTTTTGGAAGGGCTTTAGTAAATATATCGGCGAGTTGGTAATCGGTCTTCACGAAAAATAATTCAACAAGTACCTTCTTCCACATGTTGTTTTATGAAGTGATAGTGTACTACGACACGCTTAGTCTTTGAGTGATGAGCAGATTGAATGATATGGCTATGGCACTTTTCGAGTCACAATACATAGGTATGTTATCGAAAGTAAAGCCATAATCTGTGAGTTGTGTTCTCATCCATAGAACTTGAGCACAACACGCAGACAGAGACACATACTCGGCTTCAGCGGTTGAAAGTGCGGTGCAATCTTGTTTCTTTGAAGACCGACTTACTAACTTTTCACCTAAAATTGTGCGCCTCGATGTACTTTTTGTTGTAACTTGGTCACTGCGTGGTCCGTGATCCGAAAAGGCAATTAGATCAAATTCGGATTCCTTCGGATACCAAAGACCCTTGTGAATGGATGTCTTGGTACCGAAGATCCTTTAACCTCTTTGAGGTGCGGTTCGGTGAGGCTTTGCACGAAACCGTGCTAATAAGCAAACAAAGAAAGTGAATATCGGGACGACTAGCGAAGGTACATGAGAGAACCAATCATGCTCCGATATTTTTCGGATCAATAGGTTTCCCAAACAAGTCGGCTCCAATTTTTGGTGAAGTTACCATTGGTGTTCGGCAGAGTCACAATTATCCATACCATGATTTTTCAAAATCTCGGTTGTATATTTCGCTGATTAATAAAAATTCCACGTGGGGACTGATGTATTTGTAAACCAAGAAAAACTTTAGTTCCCCATCATGGACATTTCAAATTTGCTTTTCATGAGATTTTCAAAATGTTTTGAAAGATTCGGATTAGTGGACCCAAAATGATGTCGCCCACGTAAATATGAACAATCAAAATGTCGTTTTGCATTTTGTGTAAACAAGGTAGGATCAACCGTTCCTTTGGTGAAATTGTTTAGGATAAGGAAAGAGGGATTCGTCATACCAAGCTCTCGGAGCTTGCTTTAAACCATAGATTGCCTTTTGAGTTTGTAGGCGTGAGTCGGATGTTCCATGTCTATGAAACCTTCATTTGACTCACGTACACTTCTTCTTTCGAGTTCCATTCAAGAACGCGGTCTTAATGTCCATCCGATAAACCGTGATGTTTTTGTGAAAGTGCATAGGCTAAGAAAATCTGATCGCCTCAAGTCTAGCTACCGCGCGAATGACTCTTCAAAGTCTATCCTTCTCCTGTCTGTTTCCTTTGGCTACAAGACGAGCTTTGTTGCGAATTAAAGTCATCTCTTCATCCCTTTTGTTCTTCCATAACCATTTGAGATCAATGACACGAATGTCAATTGGTCTTGGAACCATATCCCAAGAGTCATGTAGACGATATTGGAGAAGTTCCTCCTGCATTGCTTCTATCCATGCGGGTTCTGCCATTGCCTCGCGAATGTTCTTTGGCTCTATATTACTAATTGAGCAAAGGTAAATGCATAAGTCGCAATCGGTGGCAAGTTGCCGTCTCGTCTGAATTGGCCTTGACGGTTCACCAATAACTTGTTCAAGCGGATGGTCTCTTGTCCACTTCAGTGTAGAAGGATACCGTATATTGTACGAGTGTGAGTTAGATGGTTCTCGTAAGCTTGAAGATGATTCAGCTGATTCCGTAGCAAACGGGTTTTCAAATAAGTTTGCATCTAACGTTGCATCGTCTGGTTTTGTGTAGGTTCTTCTTGAAATGATATGTTTTGAATTTTCTCATCAACTGCTGGTAAAAATGATTGAAGAATTGGAGTTGATGGAGTAGATGTAGATGATGTTGATGGAGTTGGTGCATTGGTTTCGACCGTTGTAGATGCATCTTCTGTTGGTGACGGTGGTAGATGATTTTGAGCGGGTGCAGCGGAATGATGGTTTGATGCATTTGTCGAAGTTCCACCATAGTATTCATCGAACATTAACTCAAAGAATTTCTCCAATTCTTGTTCATGAGAGTGTCGGCAAAAGTTGATGGAGCTCTTTGATGTATGAGTCCCGAAGCGATGTGTCCAAGTCTGCGGGTTTGGTGCGGGTTCTAGAGCGAGTCTCTCGAAGCCATTTTTGAAAGTTCATCAAAATTCACGTTCATCATCTCCATGATCCTCCTAGTTCTCCTGTTATACACCTTGAATGCCCTCGAGCTATCTGAATATCCAATGAAGATTCCAATATCACCTTTAGCTTTCAGTTTAACTAGATCTTCTCTGTCATTTGTCGGATAGCACAAAGCGCCAAACACGTGAAAGTAAGAGATATCAGGTTTTCTGTTGTTAACTATTTCATATGAGGTTTTATTGAATCTTGGATGTATTTGGGATCGGTTCTGAGTGAAACAAGCAGTGGCAACAACATCAGCCCATAGAAATAACGGTGCAATGGAATAAATTAGCATTGTGCGAAAGCGGCTTCCACAAGAGTACGATTTCTTCTTTCAACTACCCCATTCTCATTGTGGAGTTCTAACAACTAATGTCCGATTAGTTATTCCAACATCTTCAAAATAAGCTCTTAAACTCGATTTGTGAATTATGTGCCGTTGTCGGTTCTACAACCCTACGGAGATTGAAGAAGTACTTGAATACGCTTTAGAAAGGTGATGATAATGCACGGTGCTTCGTCTTTTGATCCGAAAAACCTAACCCATGTATATCTTGAATAATCATCGACGATAACAAGAATATACTTTTTCCGTTAATGCTTTCAACTCTCATTGAGCCACATAAGTCCATGTGCAACATATGCAACCTTGTTCGAACTAGGTACGGATTTGGGTTTATATGATGCTCTTTTGCTTTTTCCTTGTTCGCATGATGGACATAGGTGATCATTGGTGTATTTGAACTTTGGAAGTCCATTGACGATGTTGTCTTTGGCAAGTTTGTTGATGGTGTCGAAATTGAGATGGGATAACCGTCATGCCACAACCGGACTTTGTTCCGATGCTCGTGTCATAAGACATATTGGTGATGAAGAGTCCATTTGGTTAATGTCGATAGCATACAAGTTTGTATCACGATTCCCGTTAAGAGATCGATGCCATTCAAGTTTCTAACCAAGCAAGCATTTTTCCTAAAAGCAACCTCTAAATCGCATCACGTAATCGCCTGATCGAAACAAATTGTGTCCCAACCCTTCGACATAGTAAACCCGAGTGATCAAATAATTTCAAAAGGTAGATCTCCATAACCCATGATAGCTGCTACATGATCATTTCCAAACGTCACGGTTCCCATGAATTGCCAAACGAAATTGATCGCCACTTCAGATTCCGGTCATGTGCTTGGAGCAACCCGAGTCGACGATCCAAAGACATATTTCGATAACCCGCCAATAATGAAGAAGAAGATTTTGGAAACCGTTTGATTTTGGTTCCTTTGGGTTAGAGGTAAAATCGATCACACTCATAGAAGTTATCTATTGGTAAGACAGTTCATCACTCATTCTACCATTCGAGTGTGAAAGTTTTGCAGTGGGTTCCAATTGTCATCCCTAAAGTAAACATTATGCTCCCTATCAGTAGTTTAAAGCCTTAGTCTCGCAACTAGTCTTCCTATTCGTTTAGCATAAGTTCTTTTGGGAACATTCTTCTTAAGAGGCTTAACAATCTCATTCTTAGAAATACAATCATCATGAACATTAGATAAAGATTTCTTGCAAGTTAAACAAAGAGATTCAACACATTCATTAGACTTAGCAAGTTTCATAGGTTCATTACATTCAGATGAAATGTCTTTCATATTACAAAGTGGTAAATTCCTAGGGTGTTCTTCTACTTTCTTCTCTTTATTCAAGCGACTACTCTTAGAGGCAAGTAAGACTCTATTGTTCCTTGTATTGCTCTTAGGCTATAGTCTGCTCCTCTCTAGAGGTGCTTCCTAGTCTGTAGAAGGTAAGGCACACTCATTAGGATTCATAATTTTATCTAGAGAAGTGGTTTCGACTTTCCTAGTCTCTTTAGAGTGCTTTTCTAAACTTATGTCGTTTGTTCCATATGTTTTAGATGTGGAGGCGCACGATTAGTGATACTCATCTTAAAAGGCCAGAGCTAAAATTTTGGTTTCTCGATAACCGCTTTTCCTTTATCAACATTTTGTTTAGGCAAGGCGGTGGAGTGTTGGTTTTGATAAATCATTTTCTCATTGACTTTTGGAGGAGGCATAGAAACATACATTTTGGTTTTAAAACCGGTTTGGGAACATTTGCTTTCTCCTCGGTCAATGGTTTTGAAATTTTAGTATCCATCGCCTTTTCTTTTTGACATTCGGTGAGCCCTCAAAAGATCATTTTTCGCTTTCATGTCATTGTAGGCACGCTCATCGACAGTTTGTCATACTTGCATTCCTCGGTTTTCGATCGAGTTGTTTAAAATATGAGACATTTTCTTTTCAAGTTTTCAAGAGCTTTTTCATATTTTGAAACAATTTTGGAGGTCTCAGACCGAGTCTTTCATGATCTTCAACAGGATATGTTTGTAAAATAATGGACATAATATCGGTAGTCGAACATATTGAAGAGAGTCATTTAAATTTTCCAAAATTTGATGTGTTCGACGAGTCATTAGCTTGCTTTACCGTGGATTTATGGTCCTTGACAAAGTCATTTGTTTCTTTCAAAAACGCTTGTTCAAAATGAATTACCCTTGAGTTGATGTTATTCAGCTGAGGGGAAATTTGAGTTTCAAAGTACTTTTTATTTTCATTATCAAAACTATTAAACAAGATGTTTGTTGCAATATTGGTTTTAGTTTTAACAGTGTCTTGAAGATCTGCAATTCTAGTTTTCATATTTTCAAAAATACTTCTCGCATCACTTGTGTTAAAAGGATTGTTTGAAGACATTTGTTCAATGTTCGACAGAGAATTTGAGACAACAACTGGTTTTGAAATAGGTGTTGACTATTTGTTTGAAACACTTGGTGTGATGCAAAACTTTGACTTTTCTTTTTGATTGACAAAAGTAATTCCGTTAATTTTGTTCCATTTGTTATAATCAATTGGTTTGATTTTCGGATGTTTTTGTTTCATTTTTGATCTACTCTCCTCAGATAGTTCTAACGTTTCAAGAGAATCACGAACAATTATGGGTTCATGCAAAACATTTCCATTGTTTAACACATTCGAGGTTTCGAGCTTTCTTGAGGAGCGAAGAAGGGTCGTTACCAAGTGCCATTCTATGATTAGTATGAAACGCAGATTTACTTGATTAGAAAGCATCTTGATTGTTTGAGCGAATGACCCATTTTAAGAAGCAAATTTTCCAAAGTTTGGATTTTTTCATTTTATCAAGAATTTCATCAACAAGAGAATCTTCTCGTTTTGAAAAATCGATAATCAAGCGCTTCTTCTCTTTTCAAGATTAGAAAACATTTCTTTTGTTTAGAAAATTGGTCATTTAAATCGAAATTTCCTTGTTTAAAGATTTAATTTTCAAGTTCAAATTCACATCAAGTGTGTTATACTTGATTTGCAATAGTTGTTCTTTAGAAACCAAATTTCGATAACCAATTTCTAATTACGATTCTTTGTTTTATGAAATTCAAAGGCTTTTGCGTTCTCCTTGTAACTCTCAAGCTCGGTCAATTTATCATTCGCGGCCTTAACTTCGCGATTGACCGTTCTAACTTTCTCAATTTCAATGCCACGCTTATTGATTAATGATTCAAAATAAGCACGTGCTTCCTCATCGGTCTCGATATTTTGTGCCACACGCCTCCATTAGGATCCACATCTCGAGTTTCGAGTTTGTATTACTACAACTCGGATTGTCGGTATGTATCATAAGTAGGTCGATGTCACTAAATCTTGTTCGTCATGAGTAAACACATCAAATATGACATTGTTATAGCATGGATCGGTGATTGGTACCTCGATATTGCGTTGGCGTCATAGGCGGGAGGTGCGTTAGAGTCGGTGTCGTACTTAGTCTCTCAAGATTTGCCATGAAGATGCGTTCACATTGATTTCCTCGAGGTCTTCCAAATCATCCATAATAGCGAAAAAATCATTTTCCTCAAGACTCAACCGCATCCCCGCTTCTTGCTTCGTACTAACAACATAGCTTTCGAAGAAACTCAACATTCTTCTTTTGTGGCTTAGTGGGACGGTTCCTTGCCATGTGACCCACTCCTTGACAGTTGTAACACTTAACACGATTCCGTGATTCACATTTCCATAATTCCCAACGATCGGAGTGCAACATTCCCATTTTGATTACCCAACGCTCTATTCCCAACATTTCGACCCAACTGACACCACGATTCGAACCACTGATTACCCATGCGAAATCCAGTAGCATATCCTGCGATTCCCAATAACTCCAACCATTTTTCCTTGATGACCCATGTTCACACCCTTGTGCAATTTGCTGTTGCAGTGTTTGATGAAATCCTTTGGTTGTTGTTAGTTGGTGTGGAATAGCGACCTCTGAATGCTTTACCTAAGAATGCAAATGCTTGTGACAAAGCTTCTTCGGTTCCATTTCAAGATCGGTGATTCCTTGTTCTGGTAATGTTGTAGTTCGTGGATAGTTTTGTTGTTGAGGATGTATTGTCGCAGGTTGTTGTTAGTGGAAGATGATGAAGTTTGTTGTGGTGTATTCACCGGAGTTTGAGTCTTTGCAATGAGTGCCAATGGATCATGATTCTTTGCTAATCTTTCTTCCCGACTTCATTCACTTCATTTTGGTTTTGTTTCGAAAATCGTTGAGTTTATCAAAGTTTACTTGATGTAAGTCTTTTGTTTGGTTGACAATAGTGACATATCGTCCCCATTCTTACGGTAGATTGTTCAGAACTTGATGTTGCTCACGATAGTTCGGGTGTCAACTTGTTTCGATCAACTCATTCATTAAAGTGCGAGAACCTTCCATAGTAGGATTCAATGGATTCTCACGAGTAGATGTAAACTTCTCCCAAGCGGTTAGCGACTTGTTCTCCGTATCTTGTTGACCAATTTCGGTTCCATGACAAAGCCGTCTAACACGTTCCCACATATCGACATCGGTTTCACAACCTGCTCACAAAGAACAAAGATGTCTCTTGGTAAACCCAGTTGGACAATATGAATTGCCATGTCATCTCGCTCGACTTGCTTCGATCCTCTTGAGTATTCGATTCTTTTAAAGGCGAAAAAATGGTGGGACGGGAGGTGTTGCATTAGCATTTCCAGGGTCTTGGACTTGTTGAGGTATGAAGGGTCCATTCGTAATGGATTGAAGCATCAATTTTCCATTAGGTTTGGTCTTAATGTAACGAAGCATACGACTTGTCCATTGAAGATATCCACCTTTTTCCAACATAGGAGGACGGTTTTCGGCACCGGCTGCATGAATGTCTTGTTGAGTTGCCATTGATGAAGGTATGATATGATAAAGTTGATGTAGGATCGATTCAACGATAAAGGAGTTGTGTTTGATAAAGATTAAGCTCGGTTGTTGTAGTGAAAATTTGGTCTAAAAACTTAAAAACCTCAATAACTTCTGTTCGGAGCGTTTTTAGGACTTGAAGGTTGACCCTTTAGTTCATTCGGCGGTCTATTCTCCTCGTTCTCACGGTCGTTTTGATGGGTAGATCGCTGAAAACGGAGTTACGGTTCAAAAGTTATAGTCGTTTGAAGTTTTGCTCAAAATCTTACTCGTAGACCTGTTCTTATGCGTAGAAATTGGTGCTTATGCGTAGGATTCTTATGCGTAGAAAGCTTAGGCGTAGGATTCCTTATGCGTAAAACCCAACTTACGCGTAACCTTTAGGCTTATGCGTAAACAAAATTCTTAGTCGTAAAAACCTTACGCGTAAGTGTTAACTTATGTGTAGAGTGTTACTCGTAAGCGTTACGCTTATGCGTAAACTTAGGTTAAAACCAAAATCCTTTACACCGTCACAACAGTAAAAGATATCCACAAGTCGAAGTGTTCCACAAACTTATCCAAGTGAGGGAAGCACCGAGTAACCGTTGTTGCACGAAGATTCTTCACCAAAAGTTATGCGTAAAACCAAATCTTACGCGTAAAGCCTTATGCGTAAAAATAGGGTAGTGACTTTTCTACGGCGTAAAAGAGGGTTTTGACCGTATACCGTGACTGCGTAAAAATGCCGCTTTTGCAAAACACGAATTTTTACCCAAAACACGTTTCAATCGATTTCTTTTGCACAAACTTCTTCCAAAACACTTAAAGATCAATAAAGTCTACAACTTTAAGCTTAAACACACGTAAAAATCAAAACTTTATGCAAAAAGCCCACGTTTTATAGGAAAAAACGCAACTTTATGTGTAAAGCTTTAACAAAAAACGAACACACAAACTCCTAAACCATTGTTAGGCGATTGATACCAATTGTAGGACCTTGTATTACTACCAACTTTACGCGTAACAACCTTCAACACAAGTTACACACGTAAACCAAACACAAACTATACGTGTATATCACGCTACATGAACATACTCTTATGCGTATAAGAAGATGAAATAAAGAAGATGAAAGATGGTGACTTGATGTTCTACAAACCGTGTATGTGAAGAAAGATGAAAACAAGAGAGATGTTTTATTTCAAAGGAAAAACACACACACACACTTTCAAGCACACCCCTCAAATGAGACTTTGAGGGGTATTTATAGTTCCTTACATATACCCTAATGGGCTTTGGGATGGGCTTGGATTGGACTTGGATTAGATGACAACTTATACAATGATAGCTTAACATAACTTCTAACCAATTAGATTAGTCCAATCCACGAGCCCGTTGACTATTCTAATATGATATCTAACACACGTTACAAAGTTCCTAAATGTGAATGACCATCACTTTTAATAAAAACTATTAAGGCTAACAAAATACTCTTGAGAGCTTAAGCCATCACTCTTACCACATTCCTAAAAATCAGTAGTTAGAGACTTCTATTGGATCCTCACCATCACTATGACTAAAGCATCTAGCAGTAGCTCTTCAACCAAAGGTTCATCCAAAAGGAATGGTCATATGATCCATGAGATATCATCCACCGAATCATCACCCATAAGAGGTCAGAATGCTAGAATCCCACCTCAACAATCCCAATCAACAATTGCCAAGAGAATCGCAAGAATTAGTATTAGACCTCTTGGGTTAGAAAAGGGTTCATCAAGCTCTAAACCAAACGCACCTAGTTCTAGTAAAACGCCTAAGCCTTCATTCTTAGAACATAGACTACATTTCTTCACCGAACCTCTTTCTCATCCAAATCTCTACTCATTAGAGCACTCACCATCGAGAACTTCCCACTCACCAACCTTCTCGTTAAATAGGGAACCACCTACATCACCAAATTGTCCACCATTGGAAACAAGGAACCACCAAGGACTTAATCATATAAAGGACTTTCCATTACCACCACCTTAACTCTTAGTAGAACCTCATCCTACATTGCTCAATGTACCTCCACCATCATTTATAGAGCCTTCTCAAAACATCCAATCTCCTCGGTTCCTAAACAAGACAATAATTGCTCTAATTGTCTAATCACCCAAGGACTTGTTCAAGGAGTACGAAATGAGTTGCATTTCATGTTTAATCATCTTCTTGAACGATTGGACCAAATCAACAATTCTACCCATCCTTAGATTCAAGCACATTGATGCTTTTTAAGTTTTTGGTCACTTATTAGAATTAGTAGAAAATGTATTACATGGTTAAATCATTCTCTTAGTTTTAGAGATTTGTAGATCATCTCTCGCATTTTATTGAATGTATTTACATGTTTTATGCCATATTATCTTGAGTATATGTTTGGTGCAAAATTACATATATCATTTCGATGATGACATCATTTGCTCACATCACTACTGCTGTCTAAAGCTTTCAGACAGACGAATCCCTCCATTTTGCCTAGACGGATCCCTCCAAGGATGGAACAGAGGGATTCGTGCAACAGAAGACTTGTTTTCTACTAACTTGAGTCTTATTTGCAGGAAATTATGCTTTATATACTTGTTTTCTAACCTTTGTTTTGTAGATTTTCAATATACACATGAAGGCTTTGACACCCTAAGCTAAGGGGAGTTTCGTGTCAAAGCAATACATTGCAAAATCATTTGCAATATATTTCAGGATTACGTTACATGACGTCCCTTTGCAAAGTTGAAATAATCAAGGGGGAGCATTATCGTCACAAAGATGAAACCATTTGCAAACGTTTAAGAGATATTTAATTTATAAAAAATAGGTGAAATAATAAAATGCTTTTAATCTCAGTCATTGATTTCTTTTTAGATGGATGATGAAGATGAGTCCCTTAGTATGTGAGAAAAGTTTGGTATGTAAAATAACTCTCCTCTTATAGATATGTCATTTTATTTCATTTATATCTTATAATTATATTTAACAGATAACTTACCAAACATTTTATTAAAAAAAATATATACAATTTGTAGTTCATGTTAATATTTTTGCAGTTAACTGCTTACTGCTTACAGTTAATAGCTTACAGCATAAAACTTACAACTAGTTTTGCCAAACATACCCATACATTAAAAAGCTCTGATTCCTTTATATAGGAGAACACCGAATTTCTTTTGCTGATAACATGTGTCTGATTTTCATTTTATCGTATACTAGTTTATTAATCGATGAAATTCACGGGATTAAATTGAAAACCGTAAAATGATAGTTTTGTTACTATTATGAACATAAATATGTTTGTATAAGTGATTGTTTTGTTATATCATACGAGTAAAATGATATGTTATATATATGAATAGAAAATAGTGATGTTGCATATAAAAAATATGATGAAATATGTTAACATTATGGACGTTATAATGTATAAAGTATGGTAACTTTTTTTTGTACCATTTATTAACAGCATTGTACTGATGAGATGCGATCCTATAAAAAGGGGTTTCATTTGAAAAGTTTAAAAAGATATATAAGCCGTCGGATCAATTTTTATAAAAGCACCCATTCACTAATAGTATCCAACGGTTGTTAGGTTGATGGACCCCTCAAAAGGGTAAAAATGTAATTGCAAAAAAAATCTTCTCTCTCTCTCAAAAAACATGTTATTCGATAATTTCATTCTAATAACTTCTCTCTCAATAAACTTCTCCATCATCTCTCTAAAATTGGGGATCTAAATTAGGGTTTTGTTCTGATCGAAATCACATATTCCGATCAAATTAGGGTTCAATTTACAATTCAATAATCTTTTCATTGATTTAGGGTTTGATATTTGGTTGATTATGTGTTACTGATTTCAAAGATTTCAAGGTTAGTGATTAATCTTTTGATCGGTTAATTATGCATATCAACTGTTTGATTTAATGTTTCACTTTGATTATGATTCATGGGTTTTTTATTTTTATTAAAAAGTTTTTATTTTTATTTGTTTTTTTATCAATTTGATAAAAAAGTTTTGATTTTTTTTGTTTTTTTTTTGTCAAATTAATAAAACTTTTGATTTTTATTAAAACTGTTTTTTTTTTCATTTGTTTTTTTGTCAAATTGATAAACTTTTGATCGGTTATGTTATCATAGGTTCATCAGTTAGCTATTGGTTCATCAGTTATTGATTTGTTATTGTTTAGTATTAGGTTGTTTTGTTCATCGGTTATTGATTTTTTCATCAGTTATTGATTTAGTATTAGGTGGTTTGTTCATCAGTTATTGATTTATTATTAGGTGATTTTGTTCATCGGTTATTGATTTAGTATTAGGTTGTTTTGTTTATCAGTTATTGATTTAGTATTAGATGGTTTTGTTCATCAGTCAATAACTGATGAACCAATAGCTAACTGATGAACCTATAATAAAATAATAGCTAACTGATGAACCTATAATAAAATAATAGCTTACTAATGAACCGATAGCTAACTAATGCACATATGATAACTGATGAACCAATAGCTAACTGATGAACCTATGATAACATTTGTCATGAGGTTTTGTTCATCAGTCAATAACTGTTGAACCAATAGCTAACTGATGAACCTATGATAACATAATAGCTAAAAGTCAATAATTGATGAATCAATAGCTAACTGATGAACCAATAGCTAACTGATGAACATATGATAACTGATGAACCAATAGCTAACTGATGAACCTATTATAACATTTTTCATGTGGTTTTGTTCATCAGTCAATAACTGATGAACCAATAGCTAACTGATGAACCTATGATAACATAATAGTTAAAAGTCAATAATTGATGAATCAATAGCAAACTGATGAACCAATAGCTAACTGATGAACATATGATAATTTATGAACCAAGAGCTAACTGATGAATCTATGATAACATTTGTCGTGTGGTTTTGTTCATCAGTCAATAACTGATGAACCAATATCTAACTGATGAACCTATGATAATGTTAATACAAATAAGCCGTAAAAATGTTTATTTATATTTTACGATCTTCTAATGTTTTGTCGATAACAAACGTAAAATCATTTTAACGAAACAAATAAAATACGTAAATGGTTTGAGCCAATAGTTTACTAACACACTTACGCTTTCACATAAAACACTAAATAAGTAAAAGTGATTTTATGATTTAGTAATACATATGTACAACAACTAGTATTTACATGTTGGGTAAATATATACATAACTAATATGTATTATAATGGGTAAATATAAATGGGTAGAAGTTTAAAGTATTTGACCCATTCACCAAATACATTGAGTGTAGTTGGGTAAAACCCAAAGTCCATGACCCATACCCATGGAGCATAACCCATAACCCATTGCATGACATCATGCATAAGTCATAAATGGATATTATCCATGACCCATGGTTTTAACCCATGACCTATGGACTAGATGCATTGCATCTTGTAGATACATTGTATCTACTTGGATACCCATGGTCCAAAGTCTAGGACCCATGACCCATAACCCATGACCCATAACCCATGACCCATGACCCAAAACCCATGGGCAAAGAGGAGCTCCCACGGATCCCCAGGAATACACTGGACGAATCCCTCATGTGAGGGATCCGTGGGATCTGTGGAACAGTAGCTAAATTTCTTCTATAAATAGTGAGTCATTTCTTCATTTTGGGTTGCCACTCCCACACATACTTTCTCATAGTATTGTAAACCTTCTAACCTCAGATCCTTAGGATCTCTCTATGTAGTTTGTGTTTTGTTTTTGTGTGATTCCCTAGGTTCCTCTTAAAGGCGATATCACCACTTCTTGAAGTCAAGCAAGCTCAAGTCCATGAGTTGCCATGCTTCGTCATCATCAAGACTACTGAGGTTCTCTTGTTGATAGTTCTTTCTCCTCAATAGAGGTGTTGTGTCAAAGGCATTAGTGAAGGATGCCGAAAGATTCAAGACGAAAGCATTAGTGAAAGGTGCTTAAACGTCCGTGTCAAAGGCATTAGTGAAGGATGCCAAAGGATTCAAGACGAAGGCATTAGTGAAAGGTGTCAACGTCCGTGTCAAGGGCATTAGTGAAGGGTGCCTAGAAGTCAAGTCAAGTGGCATTAGTGAAAGATGCCAAGGGTGTATAATCAATGAGGTGCATCGATGTACAAATAGAGATAGGTTATATCCAAGGATATTGATATCCTTGATGATGTTGTAATAAGGAGTGGGTCTCCTTTGGGTTAGGTGTTGTGTAGTGTTGGGTAGTAGTTCATCCATTGTAATGGAACTCAGTATCTAACCTAGTACCGGATAAAGGGTAGGTGACGTTGTGATAGGTGTGGTTCTACCTTGTGGAAGAACCCGATGTCTAGCCTAGTACCGGAAAAAGAGTAGGCGACGTTGTGAAGGCTTCTCCGCCATAAGGAGTTGGTGTCGTGTAGTGTTTACGAACTCTCGAGTAGGTGACTCGGGGAGTGGAGTAGGGCAAGGAAGGTGTCCTTGTAGCCGAACCACTATAAACACTCGTGTCGTGGTTATGTGTTTCTTACTCTTTATCTTTCCATTACACATTTACATATCTATCTACCAATGTCCAACATACATGTTAGTGCAAATATTACGATATTTAATCTATACATTCTCATTTATTTTGTTGATGACAAACATGTAACTTGTAATACATAACGTAAAATGTATAAGTTACTTGTAATTATATTTTGTCTCAACATACTCTCAACACCTCTCGACGACTCAAGTCCTTGTATGCTACAACACAGGTTCGTACATGTTTGTTATGTTGCTTTATGATCAAACCCCCAACAAACCATTAAAACATGTTTAGTTAAATAGTTTATGTATAACAACTAGTGTTTACATATTGGGTAAATATATACATAACTAATATATATTATAATGGGTAATATAAATGGGTAGAAACTTAAGTATTTGACCCATTAACCAAATACATTGAATGTAGTTGGGTAAAACCCAAAGTCCAAAGCCCATGCCCAATGTCTAGATACATTGTACCTTAGTGGGCACTCAAAACCATGGACTAGATGCATTGCATCTTGTAGATACATTGAATCTACTTGGTACCCATGACCCATGACCCATACCCAATGTCTAGATACATCAGACCTTGGTGGCACTCAAAACCATGGACTAGATGCATTGCATCTTGTAGATACATGAATCTACTTGGTACCCATAACCCATGACCCAAAACCCATGGGTAAAGGGCGTCCACGGATCCCGATGTCTGATGGACGGATCCTCGAGGAGGATCCGTGAGATCCGAGGAACAATGGCTATTTTTCTTCTATAAATAGTGAGCCATTTCTTCATTGTTTTACACACCTTCACATATAGTTTCTCTCCACCATTTCTAGCATATTTAGATCATTAGGAAACATGTAATCCACCTCATCACATATGATCATAATGCTTCTAACTTTCATTCGTTGTAAGCATACTCCCGAAGTGATCCTCCAAAGCAAGCTTAGAGATCTTGCAACCTTACCTACAAAAGTGATCACCCATCACAAGCATACAAGCACATGAAGATCTTCTACAACAAGCTTGGGAAACTTGTCATCTTCATTCATAGAAGACTAACTACATCATGCTTTGTGTTCTTGATGTTTAGTTTAGGACTTCATATCCATTAGACACATTGTCTTGGATATTGTCTAGTATCATATTCTTGTATCTATGACTAGACTAGATGGTTTATGTGTTTGTGCCATAAAACACAAGGTTTGTTATGTTGGGCCACAAAACATAACGGGTATCATAGATGTGTCGTACATCTATGACTAGACTAGATGGTTTATGTGTTTGTGCCATAAAACACAAGGTTTGTTATGTTGGGCCACAAAACATAACGGGTGCCTAGAAGTCAAGTCACAAGGCATTAGTGAAGGGTGCCAGAGATCGAGTCAAAGGCATTAGTGAAAGGTGCCTAAGGTGTACATTCGATATGGTGTGATTCGATGTACAAGATAGATTAGTATTGGGTCAAAGGATATTGTTATCCTTGTTGATGTTGTTATAAGGGTGAATCTCCTTTGGGGTTAGTTGTTGGTGTAGTGTTGGGTAATAGTTCCTCCATTGTAATGGAACTCGGTATTTAGCCTAGCACCGGATAAAGGGTAGGCGACGTTGTGATAGGTTTGGTTCTACCTCGTGGAAGAACTCGGTGTTTAGCTTAGTCTTAGGAAAAAGTGTAAGCGGCGTTGTGTAAGGTTTTCTCCGCCAAGAATGGAGTTTGTTGATCTAGTGAAGCAACTCTCGAGTAGGTGACTCGGGGGTGGAGTAGAGCAAGGAAGGTGTCCTTGTATCCGAACCACTATAAATCCTCGTGTTGGTTTGTCTATCCTTTTACTTAGTGCTTTACTTTTATTCTTGCATTACATTGTTTATTTTCTATGTGGTTGATGTCTATGTTTGTGATACATACTTGGTCTTTCATATAGTCATAAACTATATTTAACACTTTACATATTATGACACGCTTGATCAAGAAAAAGCAACTAGACTAATAATGGTGAAACTTGATTTATAATGAACCATTAATCTTGCGGAATCTTATGTGATATTAAGGGGTTGGTCTTATATGCCGTAATGCGTTAAATGCATCCTCGTGTCGAGATTAGCAAATGCAATGGTTTATACTATATTTGATATAAAAGTTTTAAGTTTAAAACGGAAACGTATTCATCCCCCCTCTACGTTTTCACAATACACATTTAAATAGATTGACATAAATCGATCTAAATATTTTAAAACGAAGTTTTAATTGGTAAAACTATTCAACCCCCCTTCTAGTTTTCCACAGATAACATAATAGCTAAAAGTCAATAATTGATTAATCAATTGCTAACTGATGAACCTATGATAACACAAATAAACTAAGCGATGAATCTATGATAACATAACCTATGAAAAAAAAAGCATTGGTGATGAACATCGAAAAAATTAGTGTCGCTTATTATTCATCATGTTTTTTACTATCAAAAATATTGTTCATCGGTTATTGTTCAAAGATTAGGTTTTTTTTTTTTTTTTTTTTTTTTTTCATATGCTTATTTTTGGAAATGTACATGTCAATATAAACAATCCGGATGAGTATGTTTCCTTGTAGTGTCTCAGCTCTTGTCAAGACCGGTATCACACGACAAATAGAAGCATTTATAATGGTTTTAATCGTGTCATTTTCATCTGGAGTGGATAGTTTGAAGCCATTTTCTTCAATTTAAGATGAAGCTCGCTATATCGCCTAAATTTAAGTCTATTCAAGATACATCGAAAGACAAGTTAAAGAAGATGTGACTTTGCCTAATGTTCAAAGTGAGATCAAGAAATCCGTTGAGAATGAAAGCGCAAAACATGACCAATAAGAACTTTGTTTCTTGTTGCTGTTTGATATAGTGTGCATTTTTATAGGATATGTAACTTTATATCTAGATGTATTTTCAGTGTTGTATATAGTTTTGTTACGAATGGTCAGATAGCTTACATTCAAGTTTATGAAATCAATAGCTAGATGTTTATTTTATCCATGGTACTTCTATATATTTTCTGCACCGGTTCTTGTCTTCTAGCCTGCAATGTCAAATGTTGATTTGCGGTTTAGATTCAGAAAATCGTCTAGTTATACATCGTCATTTTTTTTTATTGATGTGCGGTTCCTGAGTAATCATTGCCTATATATTCGGCGGTTGGATTTTGGTGGTGAAATATGGTAAACAAAGCTGAGGGTGATGAACAAATTATATATATATAAAAAGCTTTTTTCATTAACTGATATATTGAACTAAATAAACTGATGAACAAATAATAAAATTAATCATTACGGAATGAAAAGATAATTAAAAATCACTTTTGAATCTTACATTAATAAAATGATTAGTGATGCGTTGTGATACAAAAATTAGTGCATTTAACGCAATTTTAACGCTAAAAATCTAAGTTGACATTTCATCTAACACTCAAGTGCAACAAATACGACTAAAACGTCATCTTTAACATGCGATATCTCACTCATATCATATCAAATTTGAGTGATTCAAATTTTTGGGTAAAGAGTGAACCAAAATCTACAACTTTCGTGTTTTAAGTTTATCATGATTCGATAGATTTAAAGGTAAAATAGGGTCAAAAATGCCAAAAACATCAAGAAAATCAAAACCTATTTAATATGTAGAAAAAAAAGTTCGAAATAATTAACAAGATTTATACCAAATTAAAGAGAATTAAATTTTAAATTTTTTGGTGAAATCGGTTTTTTATAAAAGTTTGTCGTTATAAAAGTTTGTCGATATGTTTGATACAATTGCATTGGATCGTACTTTGTTGAGCTACAAATTTAAATTTAGAACAACACCTAGTATGATCGCAGGATGTTACGCTATTATTAAATAAAATCATAATAGTGGTAAGTAGAATATATAAACACAAAAACTTTTATTCAATCAACATATCATAAAAAAACATGAAACGAATTGAAACGAACACTTTTGGAAGACAATATAAATATCATAATTCTTATACATTATTGAACGAACCACTAAAGTTTATATAAGGGTGTGTTTGGTACAGAGAAATAAAGCCAGAGAAAAGGAAATGAACTAATTTCTCTTGTTTGGTAGGTTGAGAAATTAACTGGGCGGAGAATTTCGAATTCTCAAGGAGTTCACCTCTTTGTGTTTTGTTAACTTTGTTTTCCACCCCTCTTGTAGGGGAAATAGAAAGAATTGGAGAAATGGATTATTATTATTATTTTTTTTGCAAAATGTTTTTTTTTTTTTTTTTTCAACTATAATTTTGTTAAATAATGTGTTTTGTTTTAAATACATTATTAATTTTTAAATATTTAAAAAAATTTAAATAAATATATTTTCAAAAATATTTTTAAAAAAAACAAGTTTTTTTTTTTTTTTTTTTTTTTTTTTTTAATACATTTTAAAAATAATTTAAAAAAAGTTAATAAATAATTAATTTTTTTTTTAAATAAATACATTTAAAATATTAAAAAAAACAAGTTTTTTTTTTAAATTAATACATTTTAAAAATATTTTTTTTAAAGAAAGTACATAAATTTTAAAAATAAATTAAAAAAAAGATATATTTTTTAAATAATTTAAATAATTTTTTTTTTTTTTTTTTTTCATTTCTGGTCAAGTCTCATTGTTACCAAACATTAGAATTGAACAAAATTCTCTCTTGATTTCTATTCTCCGAGATTCATTCTCCGCTTCGTTTTCTTTAAAATTCTCTACCAAACGTACCCTAAAGAGACATCAATGTAGATTGGTAATAATTGAGAATGATAATGATAATGATTGATTTGATTTGATTCTACTGTAATTACATCGACGTATAAATATTACACTATGGAGTCTTCTAGACTCGGGCCTGGGCTTGAGCCCGATGACATAATACAGACTAACACTTCCTTGCAGTTTGAGCGGCGAAATCGCAAAAGCTCGGACCGGAGATGAAAAGCTAATAAACGATAAATTAAAGCAAATAAATAATTGTTGATGAAGACATTCGACAGCAAGCGAAATCACATCTTCAGCAGCAGGCAACAAAGCGGATAAACCAAAGTATCCGTACCAAGTGAGATAAACCAAAGTATCCTTTACCAAACATGATAAACCAAAGTATCCTGACCAAACGGGATAACCCAAAGTATCCCCAACAACTAAAACGGGATAACCCAAAGTATCCCTACAACTAAAACGGGATAACCCAAAGTATCCCCTACAACTAAAACAAAGAAAATTAAAACTAAAACTTATGAACTAACATCAAAAGAAAAGATGAGAAAACAAAAGTTAGTTCTAAAATTTCAACCCCCAAAGACCTTTCCAAACAAACGAGGCGTGTTTTTCTCTAGAAAAACATAAAAATCCACTTTTTATTTATTATTAGAGTAAATTGCATTTTTGGCCCTTAAGGTATGGCCAAATTGCAGGTTTAGTCCCTAACATTTCAAAAATGCAACGGTAGTCCTCATTTTGAATATTTTGTTGCATGTTTGGTCTTTAAATTGCAGATTTTGTCCATAAACTTTGAAGTTTCCGTTGCATGTTTGGTCCTTAAATTGCAGATTAGGGACCAAAACATGCAGCAAAACCTTCAAAATGAAGACTATCGCAGTATCGCTGCACTTTCAAACATTAAGGACGAAACCTGCAATTTGGCCATACCTTAAGGACCAAAAATACAATTTATTTTTAATATTATGTATTTGGTGTTGCGAGATACAAGATCTTTAAAAGCACTTTGGAGTGCAGTGGTGCCAAAGTGTGGTGCCAAGCTCGTGCTAAACCCGCCGCGTCGGCAGTTTTGAGTTTGGCACCGAGAAAGTGTTTGCACCACATTTGGGTATCCGTTGGCACGAATTTTGGTGCCAAACTCAATTTTTTTATTTTTATTTTTTATAAAATTTAAAACAATATATCCTAAAATTACTTTATTCATAAAAAACATTACAAGAAATAAAAAACAATAAACTTAAAAAACATAACATACTCATCGAATTAATCTTGACATCCCAATTTGGGCAATTTTTCAAAATCTCCAAACGTGAACATATTTGAACTCATTTCTACCAAATTGTTCTTTGGAAGCTTAGTTTCGCATTTTCGAGATGAGATTGGTCATTTTGAGCACTTCGACGCAACTGTTTGTAAATTGCGTTGAACCTTTGCAATCGACGTTAATCCTCGTCCATTTACCCGTGATTGAACTTTTTGTACGATGGTTATCGGTTGTCGATTATTGAACATATGCATAACGTCATTCCAAAAATATTTTGAACGGTTATTTTGCATATCCATAGCTTGCGAAATTTGTATCCAAACTTGCGCAAGCAAGATTTCTTCAGACTTGTTCCACTTCAAATTTTGAGACATTTGTGTGTGTTTTTCGGATTGATGTAGATGTGAAATAAAATGGTGGTTGATGTTATTTATAAAGGTGGTTTTCAACGTTAAATTCAATTCAAAACCGGCATCTTGTTATGGGTAATTCAAATTTAAACGTTAAATTAATTCAAAAAAAATCTTGTTAGGCGGGTTAAATTCAAATTTTAAATTTTAAATTCAAATTCAAACGGTTAAGTTTTCTATATATACTATCATACCAAGATTAGTTTGACACACAAATAACACAATTCACACACAAAAGAATGTCTCATGAAAGACTTTTCTCAAGAATTCCCAGGAGAAGTTGTTGGAAACTGCTTCCCAAGACCGGATCACTACGGAAACCAACTTTCCAACTCTGCCGGAGTTTGAAGTTTACTCAACACCACCGAAAATGTCTTTCCGGTGGGGTTTGAAAACATCCGCACTCTCCAATTGTTCCAAGTCCACCGTGAACGATCGCGGGTGGATTTTCAAACCACCCCCGCCGGGTTAAGTGGGCTTCCTCCGCGGTTTGAACAAGATGAAGAAAACGTCGGGGAGATCGCAAGAGCAGCACGTGAAGAGGCCGTCACGCGTGAGCAAGAAGCACGCGAGGCTCAAGATCTCCAAGACAATTTTTCGACATAATGGAGTCGATACATTAATGGGAGTTTTATTCTCCGCCAACAAGTGATGATGGTTTGGACCGGATGACTGCTTTTTTAAGTGTTTAGTAGTTTTATTATGTATTTTATGTTTTATGTTGTTTTTAGGGATCCATCCTAGTTTTAATGTTTAAGGTTATTATGTATTTCATGTTTTCATTAATCTAAAGTTTCAGTTTAGTAGTTTTAACCACGGTGTTTCAAGACTCTACGAAACTTTCGAATCAACTTCTATTTTTAAATGCAATGGCTATTTAAAAAAAAAAAAAAAAAAAAAAAAAAAAAGTTTTGTTTTGGCGAGAGCTCTTTGCATGACAGAGGTAACGGTGTGCCAAACTCGTTGGCACCAACTCCTGCTCTAAAGGTAATCTTTGAAAACAGACTAATGATTCACTTCATCTGAGAAGGCGATGGAAGAACTAAAAAGGCTTGAACAAGTACAAAATGTGATTTTGCAGTCTTCCTCCTCCAAGAACAATAATAATAATAATGCTGATTCATCTCGTTTCCTTGCTAATTTCACCCTTTTTATGGTACCCCTTTCTAACCTAATTACTTCAAACCCCTTATTCGTTTCATATATACGTACTATCTTTACCATTCCTTAAATTATTATATGCCTAGCTATTTATAGGTTCTTTTCCTTTCCATTTACATATTATAACCTACAAGATAATCTGATATTTTTTTGGTTCGGAATTGTGATGTTGAAGATGCAACCATGTGGTGAACTGGATATACATCAAAAGTGCAAATTGATATCTGAGCATTTTACAAAGGTTTCTACTTATTCTGAGTTTTCTTCTGTTTAGTTATTTCTGGTGATTGCGTTGAGCATACTTATGATCTACAGATCTCTTCATCTTTACTCGAGGATTCATTACAACAGCTCTGTGACAAAGGTCTTACTTTTAGCTTTTACGGAGTACTTATTTATTAGCTTCACTGTTTCCTATGTCCTAGTGGTAATTGGCACTCTATATCCTCACAAGAGGTCTAGGTTTTAGACCTCACTTGGTACATATTTGCGGGTGGATAGGGAAATACATGTGAGTCAAAGATTTGCCCTCCCCGGGTAACCTAAACATGGAAAACCTCATCCGCTTACCCATTTTACTCGTTTACTGTATCCCATGTCCATCGGTAAAAGCTTCAAAATAATAATCTTCTTCTTGGTTAAAGACAATGTATTAGGTCAGGAAAATTTGTTGTCATTTTACTCGAAGACCTTTAAAATAGTTGCAAAACATACTTTTTTTAAATAAGGAAATGCCGGCGCTCTTTCTTTTTCTCTTCGTATGCACCTTTAAATATATCTTCCGGGTTTTAAATTTTTACTTTTATGTATTTGAAATTTTGGTGGCATTATTTTTCATAGATAAAGTGGTTCAGAATATATTTTTTAAACCATTTGCAGATGATGTTTGCATTAAAGATTCTTTATCACGTCATTTTGATGATGACAGTAGTGTTGGATTATCGCCAATCGACTGTGAAGATTTGGCAATGGTTTCACTTGATTCGATGCAAAGAGCAAATTCTACCTTAGAAGATTTTGTAAGAAATAACTCTATCACCTAGTCATTATGTATAATTCTTATTTGCTATCTATTGTATTAAGGTTATGAACAGTCACCAGCATCAGTGAGTACTTATGTACAACGAGATTAGTTTTTATCAGAAATAATCTTTATAGTAACATGCAATGTATTTCTTGCACTAAAGCTCCCTTGTTCTTGGAGAGTAATAGAGCTGACATATGACACTGATTACGGTCGTGTATAAGAAGTTTATCGAAAGTATATTAGTCGTAGCAATAGGCATAATCTTGTGTTCCATGACCTTGAACTTTGCCATTTGAATTCCATTATCATCGGCACCCGTTCCTTGGTCACTGATGAGTGATGATTCATGGACTTTTGTCAAGCTGCCTATTACTTGATGACTAAAAATGCTCACTGCATCTAATTGCTTTTAGTTTGGTCAGAACTTTTTGGACAACATTGTTATCTACACCCCCTACCAGTCCATCTATGGTGCCATTACACTTGTTTCCATGGTAAGTTATATAGGGAAAAATAAAATGGCTGAAAAAGTATTCTCAACTATATATATGTCAACTAGTAGAATGGGGCTGTAAAAGAAAACAAAAAGGATGGATGTCAATTTTGATCCAGAAACAATACAAATCAACCATCATATTGTAATCTGAGCATCAGAGGAGCACAGATTCAGACTGGCATCAGTTGTCCAGGAAGGTTGACACTACGAGTCACTAAATTAGTCACAGTGTGCTGTGGTTTTAGGTTTCAGTCTTGTATCACAGATTGAAGAAGTGATAAATGGTTAGCGGCCATTTCATAGATGGTATGCCTCGGGTGTTTGTTGAAAAGGTTACGGCTCTGTGGAAAGGTTTCTGCTACGTTGTGCATTGTTTCGGTAGTTGTCAGCAAGGGAGGCCACCATAGCTCGTTCTGCTTCTCATTTTCTAAGATTTTGGAGTAATGGATCATGGCTCAGTCAGGCTTTCTTACCATGAAAGTATTGGTGCTGAAAACTAATATCATTAGTGACTATGAAATCCTTTTTTTGTTGATTACGTGATAGATGATGATAAAGATTAGATAGATACTAAAGGTTTTGTTAACCTATACAACCAGGTTTTGTTAACCTATACAACCATTCTAGCATGTACTCTTTATTAAACTGCTATTTCTATTGCCTTCCCTGCATCAATACTAAAGTATTCTGCCATCATCCCCCGTTCCTCTTGCTGTTGCAGTTGCATTCTATCTTTCCCTTCCCAGTTTGTGTTGGTCTGAGAGTACTTGTGCAATCAAGTGTACCATAATTTTCTTCATTATAGTGCTGTGCTTCAACTTCAAGCTTTATCTATGTCTAGTCTATTATATTGACATTTGAATAAACAGTGCAGATCTTACTTCATGTTTCATGAAATGGATGCTAACAGTGCAGAATGCATATTCAAGTACTTACCACTGCTTTCCTTCACAGAGAGCTACATTTATCAGGTATCCTAAATCTAAATTCCTTTTATTGCTCACAGATCTTATCTTAGTGTACATGCATTTCACTTGAATCGATCTAGCCTGGCCAACGCACAAAGCTATTATTCTTGTCTCTCTCGCACATGGTATAGTATTTGTGAAGCTATAATGTTGAGTGTACACTATTGCTAAGAATTTAGTGGATTTTATCATCTCAACTTAATATTTTTCAACACTTCGAATTCGTTCTGATCTTGTGCAGTTGGACACCATAAATGAGAAATTACTGCAATTTCCATCTGGTGGAGTCTCAGATTTTGACAGCAGCCCTGACCAGGTAAGACTAGAACCGCAAGTGAACAGAGAGCAATATCCATGAGCGTCTAGTTCATATCCTCTTATCTGCTCTAGAAATTTGCAGGTGGCTAATAGTAGTTGGGTTCTAAGATTTGTTAAATCTTTCAAAACTGATGCATTCAGACCACTTGCTGCTGTTCTGGAGCACTATGACATCTTTACAGATAGGTTAAACCCTCTTGCGTTTATCTCCACCCATTTCCATGGAAGGTATCATGTCATGCCTTTAATTTGTTGTCTCTTAAATTTTCAGGATAAGAGATGAGTTGAAATGTGGAGAAGAATACTGGACTCTAGAAAGAAAGTTATGCTGTGCATTAACAAGCAAACAAGAGGTATAAGACCTAATGACGATGGATGTCTTCTGTTCCAAAAATTGCAATCATTATAATGCTAGTTACGCTGCCTTCTAGCTCATCATTGCTCACTAAATGATTGTTATGTTAATCAAGTAACCTGTTAGGATGACCTGATTCGGCCAAGATACATGGCACATGGGTCTTAATCTGAGTGTACCTTCTTGATAGCATGAAACTACACCACGCGAGCCCCATTGTATTTTGATAACACACATCTAGTACTCAGTGAATTTGAGCAATTCAAGAATTAATCTATTGACCATTGAACATCTAGGAATGTGCAGAAAGGCAGGTATGAGGGGTTAGATATAAATCATAATGCGATTGGGATATGCTACTTGAAAGTTCATTTTATTTGAGCACCTAGCTTTTTTAACACGAACTTTGTAATACAGATTCAAGTAGAAGATGTTATGAAAGCAATTCATTTAAAGTCATTTGACTATCGGGTGCTGAATCTGCTCTTGTACCAGTTGAATGGCAGAAAGGTAAATAAATTGATTTTTTTTGTTACTATATTATTCTAAATATTTCATGTAATAAAGGTATATGCATAGCCCAGGACAAATAAGGTATCTGTTTTCCGTGCTCATTTGCGTTATATTCTAAGCGTATGAAGCCAAAGGATTTACTATCGGAAATTATACATTTCAAAAAGTTGGTCACATACATCAGCAGTTGCTTCACTCTTTCTTTTCACTTGAACATAGCTGAGCCTCATCTCTGTAGTTTAGCAGAAACTATTCTTTCTAATTTCGGCTATTTTCTTTTCTTTGAAGCGGTGTGAAGATCAATGAAACACATATGGAATTCCTATCAGTATCAGAGTTCCTTGTGGAAGTTTCCGACGACTTGTTAGTACATTCCCTTAGTTAAAGCTTTGTCTACTTGTACATTCACTTTAAAATACTGGATTTTTATTATTTTACAGAATAAAATACCCAACATACTGACGAATGATTGATTTGCTTACGAAAACTCAAATCTGCGGCAAAGTTAATTGTTCGTGTTCCAACTCTCACTTCTAGTAATATAAGAAAAAGAGTATCATAAGACAAATGTATCTTATTGGCTATGAATCTTCTTAGGGTTCTGGTATCGGCTTGTCACTTTATTGCTGTCTTACTTTCAATTAAATTTTAACTATCTGTTACTGTACACGAGGGAAATACAAAAGATTTATCTTCAATCCTGTAATGTGATACCATGCCTGCTGTAGGTTTGACTATGAGGTGAGTCCATCTATTCCTAGGTTCTCGTTCTCACCAAAAAGTTTATTCCACAAAAGTTTAATTTGCTTATAAAGATGACTATTCTTTGTTGTAGGATGATGTGCTGGAAAACAATTTCAATATCCTGCGCATGTTCGTTAGAATATATGGAGCTTCTGTAGCACCGACTATGCTTGTGAGTTGTCTATTTAATACTGTAAAAATGCTTCGTGGATGTTCTTGGCTTCTTGCATCTTTAAATTCTTCACCAGGTCCCTTGGTGCCTGCTATATATTCTTATGAAAAATGATTGGGAGACCTAACATATATGCCTAAATTTAGGCTAAACGGCTAAACATATGTGGCATGATTCTGATGGTTTGTGAAAAAGTGGGTCCCTTTGCTGCAACCATCAACCATCAGGATGATGACACACAGGTTTAGGCATATCTTTAGGCACATCTTTAGGCCTCCCAATCATAGCTCTATTCTTATATAACTGTGTCTTATAGTAAAGACAATGATTTCAACTCGACTGTTTTCATGTGCAGAGCTAACAACAAACTTAACACTTACATAAATAGAACCCATTAAGTTGAAACATAACTACTTTAAAGGGGCTAAATTTGTCAGTGCACAATCATCTTCATCTTTTTCTTCACCCAAACAATCAAACCAAAGATCAGACTATCCTGATCCAAAAGTAAATCGCTTGAAACCGAAGTATGATCTCAACGACTAAAAGATAATCTAAAACATATTTTCAACTAAGCACAATATTAAAACAAATCCAAAGATTCTCACTCTTACACCCAACACCACAAAATCTTCATGTTTTCATTTGATCCCCATGATAGGCTTACTATATTATACTATCAACCCCCGAATGTGATTTACATAGATTTTTGCTCATCAATCCTTGAAATAAATATGATAATATCAGATTCTCATATATAGTTAGTTATGAGTCCTAAATAAAATCAGTGACCTCGCTCACCCCTCCACCAATCAGTGGTGGACCCATAGTCAAATCTAAGGTGCTTCCCTTTTTACTCGAAATGATGACTCGACGTCCTAATGAGCCAACCCACTAACCGAGTCGGGTCGAGTCAGGTATAATATAATACAAATAATTTTAACAAGGAAAATCCCAACAAGCCGGGTTGCGTCAAAACTCAAATCCATAACAAAGAGTTAGTTATGAGTCCTGAATAAAATTAGTGACCTCGCTCACCCCTCCACCAAGCAGTGGTGGACCCATAGTCAAATCTAAGGTGGTGGACCCATAGTCAAATATAAGGTGGTTCCCTTTTTACTCGAAATGATGACTCGACGTCCTAATGAGCCAACCCACTAACCGAGTCGGGTCGAGTCGGGTATAATATAATACAAATAATTTTAACAAGGAAAATCTCAACCGGCCGGGTTGCGTCAAATCCATAACAAAACAGATACGCTACAGTTCTAATTTTTTATTTTAAAGGTAGTGATATATCATACAGTATATTTTAAAGGTGTAACATTTGAATATAAATGCCATAGCCAAAACATTTCTCAGGAACCTTCTATTTATTTGATAAGTAAACAAAACAAGATGAGGAAATTAATAGTAGTGTATCCTATTCTCGAGAGAAATAGAAAAAGGAATGAAAAGGAAATTTTACTCCACATGAGACTAACCCACGTGACACTAGAAACTTACACTCTCCTAACCGCATACATGAGTTCACTAGAAACAAAATCACTGACATGTTCCTCATCTTTGACTAAAACATAAAATTACATCTTCTTTATCACGATATCCGGCAACAATGTCCGGCCATTCCTTTAGCTAAATGACTTTTATTCTTTACCTTTATTTCTTTCTTTGTCCAATTGGAGTGGTTCCCTGTTAATTTCTAAGGTAGATCCCAAAATTAACCAATATATCGCTTCTAAACAAATTTGGTGTCCAAGGTGGTTCCCGGGCACCACCTAGTGATGCCTTGGGTCCGCCCCGACCACCAAGGGGATCTATTTTCAGTTTTTTTTTACATAAAACAAAAACGATATTGTGCTTAGAATTACTCTATATTATTTGGTTTTGTTAATTATGGGTGAATTGACTCTAATTTTATCTTCAGGAGAATGTATGCACCTGTTTAAGCTAATTTTCCAAGCTTAGGGGGCTCAGGTGCATGGATTTTTTTTTTACTAATAGATGAAAGCATTTATAGATAAAATCAGCAACCAAAACATCAAAGACATTATATGGACAAGACCCTGCATAACTTGCATCAATCAATATAGCCCAGCCTTTTTTATTTTTTATTATTTTTTTGAACAAAATACAGCAATGTATGGGACCTAAGTTGTAAAGCTACAAATGCATGATTCTGCTCATTATGCTCACAGACTTCTTCACTCTTGGATAGCACAAGTCTAATGTTAAATAAATAAAATTAAATAAAAAAGAAATGTGATTTCTTAAGTTCACGTATAACAAATTTAGAACGGGTTACAAACCTAAGGCCTTTTAAGATTTCACTTTTAAATGGTGTCCATACTGAATTACTGATTCCAAATTACGATAAAATAATTTGTTTACTCGCCTCCTATTTTTACTCATTATTGCAGAAATAAATAATCATTATTATTTCAGCCTTTATTTCACATTTGGCAAATTCCTACTTTTATCTTCTTTTTCCCCATAAAAGAAGATAGAAATTTTCCTGCTGCATCTTTATTTGAATATATTTGCTATTAGTGGTCATTGTTAGGGCATACTCACAATGTTACACACCCCCAATACGGAGATTTGCCTAGGTGCAACACTCATGTTTCATGTAGTACAACTCTTGCAGGGATACCACATATAGAAAGTCCAAGCAATTAAACTTTTTGCTATAATCTGCCAGCCCGTGGATTGTAACTAACACGAGTCTTGCTATTGTCTGTTTGTTTGATTTGCAAAGTTTTGAGATGTGGATACAAAGGTAAACAATATCTGGATGCTTGCTTATATCCGTGTTTGTAATCTTCATGTGAGTAGGCAAAATCGATATCTGACGCCGAGGAGAAGTACAATTGCTTACTAAGCACTTTGGATCCTAAGCTCTCTCTAAGATATGAAAAAAGATGTGAAGAAGCTACCAAAGAAGGTTGCAAATAAATAATTATATGCATACTATATTACTATGTAATTTCTAGTTAGACAACATTGAATGACTAGTATTTTAAGTTACTGCATTCGGTTTTCTTTACTCAAGTGGATCTTGGACGTTTATGTTTTCAGGTGGGAAGTTAATCGGTCCTCCTCTTGGGACATGGAGTATTCCACCGATAATTGAAGACGAAGATACATATAGATATAAGGTTTTGAACACTAGGCCACCTTCTAATTGACTCCAGGTACATATCAAAATATATTTCTGTAAAATATTATCAGTAAATTGTTTACTCCATAAAGTGTAGAAATTCGTAGTTTCGGGTTCGGAATAAGATGATGTGTTCATCAGGAGAATTTTGTGAGGAAATTTAGATTGATATGGGAACAATCTATTTTAAAAAGGAAATTTAAGGTGATATGGAAACTTCAATATATGCATGAGGATGTCTAAAGTAATTATATTCTGCAAGAAAAAGTGGAACAAAATTGCAACCTAGAGGCATTCATTTTTTGGGATCAACTTATAAGGAGTATTAAAGAAACAACTTCAATCCAAAATCAATGGGTTCATATAACATGATTAATTAAGCATTAGGACAAAGAGGTGAGATCTATGAAAAACAAAGAAAATCAAAAGAATAAATAAGAACATCCTAGCCTTTCGTTTTGTTTTCATCCAATGGTAGAGATCAAACCAAAAAATAACAAAAGAAAGGCAAAATTGTCATTTTAGCTCATTTAATAAAATAAAAAAAATCCACTTTTCACCTTTTTTTAAAAAAAAACATATCTTGTAAACGGTAAATCTTTAAGCTACGAAAAATACACCATCGCGACGAGAAAAATTCATCTTTTTATAGATATGCACTTTTATATACTTTCGATGAACTTTTTATTCAAAATCCTCATCCAAAAAATCACACGTGATCCGTAAAAAAAATCACAAGTGATCCACCAAAAAATCATAAGTGATCCAAAAAGAATCATATGTGATCCACCAAAAGAATCACATATGATTTTACAAGTCACATTCGATCTTTAAAGTAATATGCGATTAACTCATTTTTCGATTTAGTCGGTTACATTTAACAGAAGTTTAAAAAGCTTTATATAACAAAAAAAAGACATCTCGCTCCAATTAATCAAGCAAATTAAATGAAAGATGAGACCCAAAAATGCAAAATCCAAATACAATACAAAAAGGACCAACATTGATCCAAAACAAAATCCAAATATAAATCACAAAATCCAAATCCACTTAATGTTAGTCCAAATCCATTAATAAATAGAATTTTCCAAACACCTAAGGATGATGTAACCTGTTTTACCAAGATTGACTCAAAACGCATAAATAAAGAATCAAACTTTTTGAAGTACAATAAAGAAAATGACTTGAGACCTACTCGGATTATTCAACAATGCATTTATCCACCAGTTCATGAAACCTTTTGTTCCATTTTATGACATTAGCTCCTGAGTTAGCATCATCTAGTGCCAAGTGTACACTTTTTCTAAGATGTCTAACGTCATCACTAATAGCTCCAACTATTGCAACTGAAGCTTATTTCTTTGTTTCTCGTGTAGGTGAAGTGGTGACCTTTATAATGTCAAGCTGCAAATCAGTTCAAAAAATCATGTTACAGATCCGGCCGCCATAGATCCCGTCACCATCGGCCCGCACTTCGCCCCCACACATATATACAATCATCGACAACAGTTTATGGTGATATGGCGGATCGACGACGGTTTATGGTGGTTTGTGAGTGGGCTTGGTGAGAGAGTGTTTGTAAATTGGTGAGTGTGTGTGAGTAAAAATGTGTGAGTGTGAGTGTAGGAATATAAGAACGGTGGAGTGTTAGGTGGAGTGTGAAATTACAAAAACGACCTTATGTGTTTTATTAATTTAAATTAATGATTAAATCTAGCCATTGGATCAAAGTTAAATTAATAGTCATGATTGGTTGTTTTGTTCTTTAGAAAAGACTTGTTCTGCATTGAACTTTTGTCTTATGATTATATCACGATATTTTACAAGAAAGATTGAAAAAAAAAAATGAACATCAAATTCAAGTGGATCAAAAAATATGTTTATTGGTATAATTTGTGATGGAAAAATAAAATAATTTTACATATATATAAGACCAAAAAACGATGATTGTGTAATTTGCATGAAAGAAAGTGGTATATACTTTTATACAATATAGAGTTTGGTTTAATAAAGATTAAAAAACAAAATAAATATCAAATGAACGAGTCTCAACCAATTTTTTATTTTATTTTATTTTATTTTTTTTTTATCAAAACTAACTTTCTCCCTCATTTTTAAAAATTAAATATCTCGCATATCATTGATCGTTAAAGAACTAATCATACAATCGCGACAAGCATAAAATTATCTTTCATTTGATATCTCATATCATATACTTCCGATACTTCTTTTTTTTTTCTTTTTAACTTTTTTGCGGGTGTAGGGTTAATGTTAAGGTTTTTAGGCTTTAGGGGTTAGATGTCACAATTCTCAACTTCCGGTCATTTTTCAAATTTATATTTTCATTAAACGTTTATTTTCCTATTAAATAAACGCTATCGCGTAAACATTTATTTTGTACAATTGATCCGACACTTCCAAAAATAATCCTAATATATTTTTATACTCATTTTAAGACTATAAAAATTATATTATTAGTTTACCCGATGTTTTTAATTTATTTTGTATATAAATTGTTATATTTATATAATTACTGACGCTTTTCTTAAATACTACACGATAATTATTATTTCACTAAGTTCTTGTAAGAAATGTATTTTATAATTTTTATGACTTGATATATTTTATTTTGTTCCGTTAAAATTTATTTCTAGCTAACGCTACACTTAATAATTAATTATATGTACAAATTACACACTACACTTAACTTAAATTACATTTGGCAAAAAATAAATAATAAATACAACCCATTTACTCCCCTCCCTTGCCGATTATATACCCTTAGTCATCTTATATATTTTATAAAAATCTTCAAGTATGGGACAACTAAACAAAATGATTAGGCATTGTAATATTATTAGATATTTTAGCAAACAAAACACATACAAAACACTAAACAAAAGGTGAAAATAATCAAACCTCTCTTCTCTTGTTGGGTGTTCGCCAAGATCAAGAAACACAAGAGAAACCATAATTTTCAAGCTACAAGTAATTATATTAACACTAGATTACTTCTATTTAGGTTTTGAAATAAAACCTAGGAGTAATTAGGAAACCTTGTTTCATAAACCTCATCATCATACTAGTAAGCATTTCATGATCATCTTCATCTTTCATATTCATACTTTGGTCATATTATCATGCTTGAGAAAAACATGCAAGTCATATGATGTTTGTACCATTTTTTTTATTGATTTTAAGAGTTATATATATTTATATCATCCTATAATTATTCCTTGTAATATATCACTCTTGGTGATGTCTAGGAACCCATGAGACCCTAAGAAGGTGTATGGTAGGATTTGAATAGCTTCGGAGTTGTTTTGAATTGGTTAGAATAGGTTTTGCGCGAGAAAAACTCATTTCGACAAGTTTTATTAAGGGTCTGTCCATATTTTGAAAATCTGGAAATCTCGACAGTAGATAAAAATTTTTGGCCAAGATATTTAGAAAATACACTTTAAAACAAAAACGTGGTCGCTGAACGGGTTAAACGGAGTTATAACGAAGAAGTTATGATTTTTCCAAATTTAACGACGAAAAACTATTTTCTGAAAATATATGTGCTGTTGCACGAATTTCGACGGACAAAACGAGGCGTTAGACGTGATATGTAGGAGTCGACCTACTGAAAATTTATTAGTATATGTTAATACGAAACCATGGATATAAAGAACGTAGAAAACAAGCTTATAACGACCAAGATATACACGTTTGAAACCCGACGAAACTCTATTTATTTTGACACTTCTAATAGCAAAATAAACCTAAGTCTAAAAATGCTTTTGTAATACGTCATGTTGAGAGCCATTTTCTCATTGATCGAGACCCGTATGGTCAAAAGTTAAATGATACGACTTCTAGACATTGTTGCAAGGTTTTCAAAAACGCCGAGTTTCATCACTAACCCTTAACGTACAATATTTCACGACTAGTTTTACGAGGCCATTTTGGGCATATTTTCAAATTATGAAAAGTGTCATTTTACGACGAAAACATTATATTTACTAATAAACCACTAAATGATTATCGTAGGATATCATTTCGACTTAAATACTGATAAAGTGTTTTGTAACTTGACAAGAGGTCATAAACATATATTTCGACGATAAACTTTATTTTCCAAAAGGTACAAGTGGTATGGATATCATATGAGTTTGCATGCACGACATTGTTTCATGACTTACATTAGAGCATATCATTCATTATAGGTCGCGGTTAGGACTGTTGCGTCTCATTTACGTGCATCCACTTTGTCATCATAACTATTGCATGGTGAGTTCGTAGCCCACTTTTACTCGTCTAATTGTTTTATAAACTCTTTGGGAGATACATGCCCAACTACTTGCTTTTACCTTGCACTTATATGAACTTAAATATCTTTTGTTTCACTCTATGTGCTTATGCGTAAGTAGATTATGCCTGAACTCAATTGATCGCTATGTTATGATCACTATTATTTGAACCACTTTCCGTGATTTTGAACCCTTCGACATGTATATTTGAGCTCTTTTAAATTAATTTGGATCCTTTAACATATAAGTGAACACTTTGGACTTGATTTGAACTTTTTGACATATAATTGAACTCTTTTAACCTGTAAAGAACCCTTTTGATATATTTTAAACTTGTTTGACGTGATTTTGAACGCTTCGACTATCTTGAACCTTTTGATATTATTCGAGCTCTTTGACTGTTCTGAACTTTTGAACTCGACTTAAATATTTGAACTTAATTATGAACTTTTGAATGGAACCCTTGAACTTAAATACGAACTTATGACTTGTTTGAACTTATTGAACCGGACGTGTAATGACCTTTACTATAAAGTCTCCCATGATTGGAGCATCACTATAAAGTCTCCCATGCAGGGCCGTCTCCGAGAATGCCTAAAAAAGACGAGGCCCGAGGCAAATGGAAAAAAATAGGCCCCCAAAATTCAAGTTTTTTCACAGCATAAGGTGCAAATATCTAGTTTTTTGGGCTCTCCTCGAATTTTTCACAGCATAAGGTGCAAATATCTAGTTTTTTGGGCCCCTATACAAGTTGGGCCCTAGGCTTGGGCCTTGGCTGCCTACCCCCTGAGCCGGCCCTGCTCCCATGATTGGAGCATCACTATAAAGTCTCCCATGTTCGGAGCATCACTATAAAGTCTCCCTTGTTCGGAGCAACTTAAAGCCTCCCCGGTCCGGAGCAGAATGTCTCCCTATGGGAACGGAGCATTTTCAATCTAAGTCTCCCCTGTTCGGAGCAGTGCAAATTCTCCCATGTTCGGAGTGTTCTTAATTGTATATAATAGTTGTATGTTGTACTGTTCGTACATTCGCATTGTTAGTCTCCTATTAGTAGGTAGTATGGATAGCGCTATTAGAGGTCGGCCAACCTCTCGTCCACTATGTTACGGACGATATTATTTATTCTAGGGCTTTACCGGCATACATTATTATATACGTGGTGCTATATTGTGAACTGCTCGATAATGTATACTTAACTACTAGACACACTATATTTTGTGCAATGGGTTGTGAACACACAGTGTTGCAAGTTTTGTATGGGCGGAACTTGAACCGAGTGGATTTACAATGCCTTTGCTTTGGGAACTCATTTGACCGTGTGCTTGAACATAAACTAGACATATTTTGGCGGTGGGTTGTGAACACACAGTTGCAAGTTTTGTATCATGAACTTGAACCGAGTGGATTTACAATGCCTTTGCTTTTGTGGACTACTCTTTATGACCAAAAACTTTGCCTTTGTTGCATGAACGCTCTTTAAAAGCTTTACTTGTTAACCAAACTCTATGAACTCACTCAACCATTGTGTTGACACTTTTAGCATGTTTTATCTAAGGTATCTAAGGCATTCACTTCATGGCATGCATGTGGACTTATTATAGAGTCGCGGTGTCGACGCGTCTCACCTATATTTTATGCACTTAACTATCGTTTGATTGTAATAAACTCGTTTTGATATATTTGAAATCTTTTGGGACCTAATGTTTGTAAACTCTGATTATTTTAATGAATCAAACGATATTTTCAAAACGACACTTTAGGTCGCTCGATATAATCAGTAACTTTGATGCTATGACAGTCCTCCCAAGGTATTCCATTCACAGAAAATAGGTAATTTGGGGTGTGATGATTGGTATCGAGCATCGATTATAGAGAACTAGGTTGCATCATTGACCCTAGACTATAACTACATCATCATAGCATCTCATCATATCATTATAAGTGCATACTCCTTATACATGCGAACTTATGACTCAACACCAAACATCATATGAGACGATTAGTCCAAGCATTGCATAGTTACTCCTAAATTATACATAGCCTGATCACCTATGTCTAATTCAGGAAGAATCATGCAATGAAGGGAGTAGTAGTCTCATATGTGTAAGCAATTCCGTAATCGAGCCAAATTTTCAAAAGATTTTCTTCAAACCACTTGTTTCCAGTTTGATCCGAGTGACAGTTCTTGTTTGATGAGTTGCAAAGATCAAGCTAGAAACAAGTTGTTACCTAAACCGATTTAGCCTAATCTCATGACAGTTCTTGTTTGATGAGTTGTGAGATTAAGTAAAAATCGGTTACCTAAAAATCTTTTGAGGGTTTCGCTCGAGAATGGGAAAGCCTGCCTCATCAAGCCTGGTCATAAGAGAGCATGTATTTAGGACGGGAAATGCTCACGTTAGCACGAGAACGTATTTAGTTGAACGAGGAACCCATATGCATAAGCATTGACATAATCATTTAGACCATATACGAGCATAAATTTTTAGAACCCTTGTCGAGGATCGGACTATAGTTATCATTAATTGAATCACGAGGACGTGATTCACGACATGGGAAGAATGTCACAATTCTCAACTTCGGTCATTTTCAAATTTATATTTTCATTAAACGCTTATTTTCCTATTAAATAAACGCTATCGCGTAAACATTTATTTTGTACAATTGATCCGAAACTTCCAAAAATAATCCTAATATATTTTTATACTCATTTTAAGACTATAAAAATTATATTATTAGTTTACCCGATGTTTTTAATTTATTTTGTATATAAATTGTTATATTTATATAATTACGACGGTTTTCTTAAATACTACACGATAATTATTATTTCACTAAGTTCTTGTAAGAAATGTATTTTTATAATTTTTATGACTTCGATATATTTTATTTTGTTCCGTTAAAATTTATTTCTAGCTAACGCTACACTTAATAATTAATTATATGTACAAATTACACACTACACTTAACTTAAATTACATTTGGCAAAAAAAATAAATAATAAATACAACCCATTTACTCCCCCTCCCTTGCCGACCATATACCCTTAGTCATCTTATATATTTTATAAAAATCTTCAAGTATGGGACAGCTAAACAAAAATGATTAGGCATTGTAATATTATTAGATATTTTAGCAAACAAAACACATACAAAACACTAAACAAAAGGTGAAAATAATCAAACCCTCTCTTCTCTTGTTGGGTGTTCGGCCAAGATCAAGAAACACAAGAGAAACCATAATTTTTCAAGCTACAAGTAATTATATTAACACTAGATTACTTCTATTTAGGTTTTGAAATAAAAACCTAGGAGTAATTAGGAAACCTTGTTCCATAAACCTCATCATCATACTAGTAAGCATTTCATGATCATCTTCATCTTTCATATTCATACTTTTGTCATATTATCATGCTTGAGAAAAACATGCAAGTCATATGATGTTTGTACCATTTTTTTTTATTGATTTTAAGAGTTATATATATTTATATCATCCTATAATTATTCCTTGTAATATATCACTCTTGGTGATGTCTAGGAACCCATGAGACCCTAAGAAGGTGTATGGTAGGATTTGAATAGCTTCGTAGTTGTTTTGAATTGGTTAGAATAGGTTTTGCGCGAGAAAAACTCATTTCGACAAGTTTTATTAAGGGTCTGTCCATATTTTGAAAATCTGAAATCTAGACAGTAGATAAAAATTTTGGCCAAGATATTTAGAAAATACACTTTAAAACGAAAACGTGGTCGCTTGAACGGGTTAAAACGGAGTTATAACGAAGAAGTTATGATTTTTCCAAATTTAACGACGAAAAACTATTTTCTGAAAATATATGTGCTGTTGCACGAATTTCGACGGACAAAACGAGGCGTTAGACGTGATATGTAGGAGTCGACCTACTGAAAATATATTAGTATATGTTAATACGAAACCATGGATATAAAGAACGTAGAAAACAAACTTATAACGACCAAGATATACACGTTTGAAACCCGACGAAACTCTATTTATTTTGACAGCTTCTAATAGCAAAATAAACCTAAGTCTAAAAATGCTTTTGTAATACGTCATGTTGAGAGCCATTTTTCTCATTGATCGAGACCCGTATGGTCAAAAGTTAAATGATACGACTTCTAGACATTGTTGCAAGGTTTTCAAAAACGCCGAGTTTCATCACTAACCCTTAACGTACAATATTTCACGACTAGTTTTACGAGGCTATTTTGGGCATATTTTCAAAGTATGAAAAGTGTTATTTTACGACGAAAACATTATATTTACTAATAAACCACTAAATGATTATCGTAGGATATCATTTCGACGTAAATACTGATAAAGTGTTTTGTAACTTGACAAGAGGTCATAAACATATATTTCGATGATAAACTTTATTTTCCAAAAGGTACAAGTGGTATGGATATCATATGAGTTTGCATGCACGACATTGTTTCATGACTTACATTAGAGCATATCATTCATTATAGGTCTCGGTTAGAGATTGCATCTCATTTCGTGCATCCACTTTGTCATCATAACTATTGCACAGTGAGTTTGTAGCCCCACTTTTACTCGTCTAATTGTTTTATAAACTCTTTGGGAGATACATGCTCAACTACTTGCTTTTACCTTGCACTTATATGAACTTAAATATCTTTTGTTTCACTCTATGTGCGCGTAAGTAGATTATGCCTGAACTAAATTGATCGCTATGTTATGATCACTATTATTTGAACCACTTTCCGTGATTTTGAACCCTTCGACATGTATATTTGAACTCTTTTAAATTGATTCGGATCCTTTAACATATAAGTGAACACTTTGGACTTGATTTGAACTTTTTGACATATAATTGAACTCTTTTAACCTGTAAAGAACCCTTTTGATATATTTTAAACCTGTTTGACGTGATTTTGAACGCTCGACTATCTTGAACCTTTTGATATTATTCGAGCTCTTTGACTGCTCGAACTTTTGAACTCGACTTAAATATTTGAACTTAATTATGAACTTTGAATGGAACCCTTGAACTTAAATACGAACTTATGACTTGTTTGAACTTATTGAACCGGCGTAATGACCTTTACTATAAAGTCTCCCATGATTGGAGCATCACTATAAAGTCTCCATGCAGGGCCGTCTCGAGAATGCCTAAAAGACGAGGCCCGAGGCAATGGAAAAAATAGGCCCCAAAATTCAAGTTTTTCACAACATAAGGTGCAAATATCTAGTTTTTGGGCTCTCCTCGAATTTTCACAAGATAAGGTGTAAATATCTAGTTTTTGGGCCTATACAAGTTGGGCCCTAGGCTTGGGCCTTGGCCGCCTACCCCCGAGCTACTGCTCCCATGATTGGAGCATCACTATAAAGTCTCCCATGTTCGAGCATCACTATAAAGTCTCCTTGTTCGGAGCAACTTAAAGCCTCCCGGTCCGGAGCGTAATGTCTCCTATGGGAACGGAGCATTTTCAATCTAAGTCTCCCCTGCTCGAGCAAAGGCAAATTCTCCCATGTTCGGAGTGTTCTTAATTGTATATAATAGTTGTATGATGTAATTGTTAGACATTCGCATTGTTAGTCTCCTATTAGTAGGTAGTATGGATAGCGCTATTAGAGGTCGGCCAACCTCTCGTCCACTATGTTACGGACGATATTATTTATTCTAGGGCTTTGCACCGCATACATTATTATATACGTGGTGCTATATTGTGAACTGCTCGATAATGTATACTTAACTACTAGACACACTATATTTTGTGCAATGGGTTGTGAACACACAAGTTGCAAGTTTTGTATGGGCGGAACTTGAACCGAGTGGATTTACAATGCCTTTGCTTTGGGAACTCATTTGACCTCGTGTGCTTGAACATAAACTAGACATATTTTGGCGGTGGGTTGTGAACACACAAGTTGCAAGTTTTGTATGGGCGAACTTGAACCGAGTGGATTTACAATGCCTTTGCTTTTGTGGACTACTCTTTATGACCAAAAACTTTGCCTTTGTTGCATGAACGCTCTTTAAAAGCTTTACTTGTTAACCAAACTCTATGAACTCACTCAACCATTGTGTTGACACTTTTAGCATGTTTTATCTCAGGTATCTAAGGCATTCACTTCATGGCATGCATGTGGACTTATTATAGAGTCGCGGTGTCGACGCGTCTCACCTATATTTTATGCACTTAACTATCGTTTGATTGTAATAAACTCGTTTTGATATATTGGAAAACTTTTGGGACCTAATGTTTGTAAACTCTGATTATTTTAATGAATCAAACGATATTTTCAAAACGACACTTTAGGTCGTTCGATATAACTGTAACTTTGATGCTATGACAGTCCTCCTCAAGGTATTCCATTCATTTGTAAAAAATGTAATTTGGGGTGTGATGATTGGTATCGAGCATCGGTTATAGAGAACTAGGTTGCATCATTGACCCTAGACTATAACTACATCAACATAGCATCTCATCATATCATTATAAGTGCATACTCCTTATACATGCGAACTTATGACTCAACACCAAACATCATATGAGACGATTAGTCCAAGCATTGCATAGTTACTCCTAAATTATACATAGCCCGATCACCTATGTCTAATTCGGGAAGAATCATGCAATGAAGGGAGTAGTAGTCTCATATGTAAGCAATCCGTAATCGAGCCAAATTTTCAAAAGATTTTCTTCAAACCACTTGTTTCAGCTTGATCCGAGTGACAGTTCTTGTTTGATGAGTTGCAAAGATCAAGCTAGAAACAAGTTGTTACCTAAACCGATTTAGCCTAATCTCATGACAGTTCTTGTTTGATGAGTTGTGAGATTAAGTAAAATCGGTTACCTAAAAATCTTTTGAGGGTTTCGCCGAGAATGGGAAAGCTCGCCTCATCAAGCCCGGTCATAAGAGAGCATGTATTTAGGACGAGAAATGCTCACGTTAGCACGAGAACGTATTTAGTTGAACGAGGAACCCATATGCATAAGCATTGACATAATCATTTAGACCATATACGAGCATAAATTTTAGAACTCTTGTCGAGGATCGGACTATAGTTATCATTAATTGAATCACGAGGACGTGATTCCACGACATGGGAAGAATGTCACAATTCTCAACTTCCGGTCATTTTTCAAATTTATATTTTCATTAAACGTTTATTTTCCTATTAAATAAACGCTATCGCGTAAACATTTATTTTGTACAATTGATCCGACACTTCCAAAAATAATCCTAATATATTTTTATACTCATTTTAAGACTATAAAAATTATATTATTAGTTTACCCGATGTTTTTAATTTATTTTGTATATAAATTGTTATATTTATATAATTACGACGGTTTTCTTAAATACTACACGATAATTATTATTTCACTAAGTTCTTGTTGAAAATGTATTTTTATAATTTTTATGACTTCGATATATTTTATTTTGTTCCGTTAAAATTTATTTCTAGCTAACGCTACACTTAATAATTAATTATATGTACAAATTACACACTACACTTAACTTAAATTACATTTGGCAAAAAAAAAAAAAAAATACAACCCATTTACTCCCCCTCCCTTGCCGACCATATACCCTTAGTCATCTTATATATTTTATAAAAATCTTCAAGTATGGGACACCTAAACAAAAATGACTAGGCATTGTAATATTATTAGATATTTTAGCAAACAAAACACATACAAAACACTAAACAAAAGGTGAAAATAATCAAACCCTCTCTTCTCTTGTTGGGTGTTCGGCCAAGATCAAGAAACACAAGAGAAACCATAATTTTTCAAGCTACAAGTAATTATATTAACACTAGATTACTTCTATTTAGGTTTTGAAATAAAAACCTAGGAGTAATTAGGAAACCTTGTTCCATAAATCTCATCATCATACTAGTAAGCATTTCATGATCATCTTCATCTTTCATATTCATACTTTGGTCATATTATCATGCTTGAGAAAACATGCAAGTCATATGATGTTTGTACCATTTTTTATTGATTTTAAGAGTTATATATATTTATGTCATCCTATAATTATTCCTTGTAATATATCACTCTTGGTGATGTCTAGGAACCCATGACACCCTAAGAAGGTGTATGGTAGGATTTGAATAGCTTCGGAGTTGTTTTGAATTGGTTAGAATAGGTTTTGCGCGAGAAAAACTCATTTCGACAAGTTTTATTAAGGGTCTGTCCATATTTTGAAAATCTGGAAATCTAGACAGTAGATAAAAATTTTTGGCCAAGATATTTAGAAAATACACTTTAAAACGAAAACGTGGTCGCTTGAACGGGTTAAAACGGAGTTATAACGAAGAAGTTATGATTTTTCCAAATTTAACGACGAAAAACTATTTTCTGAAAATATATGTGCTGTTGCACGAATTTCGACGGACAAAACGAGGCGTTAGACGTGATATGTAGGAGTCGACCTACTGAAAATATATTAGTATATGTTAATACGAAACCATGGATATAAAGAACGTAGAAAACAAGCTTATAACGACCAAGATATACACGTTTGAAACCCGACGAAACTCTATTTATTTTTGACTTCTAATAGCAAAATAAACCTAAGTCTAAAAAGCAGTTTTGTAATACGTCATGTTGAGAGCCATTTTTCTCATTGATCGAGACCCGTATGGTCAAAAGTTAAATGATACGACTTCTAGACATTGTTGCAAGGTTTTCAAAAACGCCGAGTTTCATCACTAACCCTTAACGTACAATATTTCACGACTAGTTTTACGAGGCCATTTTGGGCATATTTTCAAAGTATGAAAAGTGTCATTTTACGATGAAAACATTATATTTACTAATAAACCACTAAATGATTATCGTAGGATATCATTTCGACGTAAATACTGATAAAGTGTTTTGTAACTTGACAAGAGGTCATAAACATATATTTCGACGATAAACTTTATTTTCCAAAAGGTACAAGTGGTATGGATATCATATGAGTTTGCATGCACGACATTGTTTCATGACTTACATTAGAGCATATCATTCATTATAGGTCGCGGTTAGACTGTTGCGTCTCATTTCTGTGCATCCACTTTGTCATCATAACTATTGCACAGGTGAGTTCGTAGCCCCACTTTTACTCGTCTAATTGTTTTATAAACTCTTTGGGGAGATACATGCCCAACTACTTGCTTTTACCTTGCACTTATATGAACTTAAATATCTTTTGTTTCACTCTATATGCTGTAAGTAGATTATGCCTGAACTAAATTGATCGCTATGTTATGATCACTATTATTTGAACCACTTTCCGTGATTTTGAACCCTTCGACATGTATATTTGAACTCTTTTAAATTGATTCGGATCCTTTAACATATAAGTGAACACTTTGGACTTGATTTGAACTTTTTGACATATAATTGAACTCTTTTAACCTGTAAAGAACCCTTTTGATATATTTTAAACCTGTTTGACGTGATTTTGAACGCTTCGACTATCTTGAACCTTTTGATATTATTCGAGCTCTTTGACCTGCTCGAACTTTTGAACTCGACTTAAATATTTGAACTTAATTATGAACTTTTGAATGGAACCCTTGAACTTAAATCTGAACTTATGACTTGTTTGAACTTATTGAACCGGACGTGTAATGACCTTTACTATAAAGTCTCCCATGATTGGAGCATCACTATAAAGTCTCCCATGCAGGCCGTCTCCGAGAATGCCTAAAAAGACGAGGCCGAGGCAAATGGAAAAAATAGGCCCCAAAATTCAAGTTTTTTCAAGATAAGGTGCAAATATCTAGTTTTTGGGCTCTCCTCAATTTTTCACAAGATAAGGTGCAAATATCTAGTTTTTGGGCCCCTATACAAGTTGGGCCCTAGGCTTGGGCCTTGGTCGCCTACCCCGAGCCGGCCCTGCTCCCATGATTGGAGCATCACTATAAAGTCTCCCATGTTCGAGCATCACTATAAAGTCTCCCTTGTTCGAGCAACTTAAAGCCTCCCGGTCCGGAGCGTAATGTCTCCCTATGGAACGGAGCATTTTCAATCTAAGTCTCCCTGCTCGAGCAAAGGCAAATTCTCCCATGTTCGGAGTGTTCTTAATTGTATATAATAGTTGTATGTTGTATTGCTCGTACATTCGCATTGTTAGTCTCCTATTAGTAGGTAGTATGGATAGCGCTATTAGAGGTCGGCCAACCTCTCGTCCACTATGTTACGGACGATATTATTTATTCTAGGGGCTTTGCCTGGCATACATTATTATATACGTGGTGCTATATTGTGAACTGTTCTGATAATGTATACTTAACTACTAGACACACTATATTTTGTGCAATGGGTTGTGAACACACAGGTTGCAAGTTTTGTATGGGCGGAACTTGGAACTGAGTGGATTTACAATGCCTTTGCTTTGGGAACTCATTTGACCTCGTGTGCTTGAACATAAACTAGACATATTTTGGCAGTGGGTTGTGAACACACAGGTTGCAAGTTTTGTATGGGCGGAACTTGGAACTGAGTGGATTTACAATGCCTTTGCTTTTGTGGACTACTCTTTATGACCAAAAACTTTGCCTTTGTTTCATGAACGCTCTTTAAAAGCTTTACTTGTTAACCAAACTCTATGAACTCACTCAACCATTGTGTTGACACTTTTAGCATGTTTTATCTCAGGTATCTAAGGCATTCACTTCATGGCATGCATGTGGACTTATTATAGAGTCGCGGTGTCGACGCTGCCTCACCTATATTTTATGCACTTAACTATCGCTTGATTGTAATAAACTCGTTTTGATATATTGGAAATCTTTTGGGACCTAATGTTTGTAAACTCGATTATTTTAATGAATCAAACGATATTTTCAAAACGACACTTTAGGTCGCTCGATATAATCAGTAACTTTGATGCTATGATGATCCTCCCAAGGTATTCCATTCCGTGTAAGCATGTAATTTGGGGTGTGACATTAGATTTTTAGATGTTAGGACATAGGGTTCGAGAGTTTAGGGTTTTCCGGGTTTGGGAGTTAAGGTCTAGGGTGTAGGGTTTTAGTGTTGGGTGAAGGCTGAAAATACGTAACAAACTTTCTCAAATATACCGAAATACGTAACATACTAATTTTATTATCTAAATTGCTAAATAACTTTCAAATTTTGTTCAATATACGTAATATGACCAATTTTTTCCAGCTTGTATTTTTTTTACAATCTACGTGTATATTCCAACACATCAAATTCTTCCAAATCAACAATAAGTCAAATGTTGACCCTAACTTATTAAAACCCCCTGAAACACAATATCTCATTCTCTTCCACATCCTACACACACCTAAATCTAAAAACCCCATTTCAATTAAACTCAAAACAACCCTAATTAAACTTAAAAAAACCCCAATTCAATAACCCTAATTTTACAAAATGTCAGCCTCATCTTCTAGCATCCGAAGCCGTGTCCGTACTTTAACTACTCATTGTTATTGTGGCATTCGTCTAGCAAAACGTGTTTCTTGGATTGAGAGAAACCCTTGTCGTCGTTTTTTGGTTTGCCCAAAACCCTCGGTATGTTTTAGTAGTATGTTTACATATTATAAATGAAACTTTTGTTTTAAATAGATTTCTTTTACGCTTTGTCACGATAAATGTGATGCTTTCTATTGGATTGATGGTGACTTGAAAGGAGCTTGGTACAAAAATGCAATGTATGAAATGTACTTGAGTATGAATGGTGACCAGAGAAATGTGTTTGCAGAAGAGATTAATAGACATGAGTTGGGGATGTTAGCTCAAGAAAGACTAGCTTATGTGGAATCTGATTTTGAGAGTTACAAGGCAAGGATGGTGCTTGCACTAAAAATGGAACAATCCAAGTATGCATTATGGAGGAGGATTTTTGGTTTCATGATGGTTATCTTGACTGGAATGTTGGTGTTGTTGTTGATTGTCATTTAGGTCAGGGTAGTAGTAATGTCATTGTTTGTGATGGTGTTGTTATGGTAGTAGTATGAAAATGATGGTATGTATTCACAACAAATTTTGTATCAATGAAAGTTGTGTTTATATCGTCTTTGTTGTATGATTTTTGGTTAGAATTCAAGTGTTTTGCACATGCTAAAGTCACCCTTTTTAAGTGACTGCACATGCTAAAACATGCTAAAACAAGTGTATTGGTAGTATCAAAGATTGCACATAAAATATAGATTTAAAACATAAGAAATATATCAAACTGCACATGCAACATACTAGAATATTTAACTGCATAGATAAGGCAGTTAGTGTTAACAACCATGTGCAAAGTTTACAAAAGATGTGCCATCTTGGTCACATATATCTAGCAGCCTACATAGACATGAACCTAAAACTGGATGTAAGTGTTTACATGCACCAAGATTGTTTACAAAAGGTGTGCCATGTTGGTCACATAAACATACCAGACATAAACAACACAAACTACCCAAAATACAAAAGGTTAACTGTTTTAAGGCACCAAGAGTGTCTAAATGCTGAATGGCTTGGATGGAGACCTACCAGTCCCATCTGGTGGAAAGTTAAACTTCCTTCTTTTGGCAATTCTCTCAGACTTATTTCTTAGCCTGATTGGAAGCTTTTGTCTTCGTTTCTACCTTGCTACTTGACTCATTGGAGGTGCTTGACTTTCTTCTGCTTCAAAGAAATGGCATTGGTCAGGTTGGCAACTCCATAGTAGGATGTTCGATCGAGAAACATCCATGGAAACAGCTCGAGATATACTTGGCGATTCAAGATTGTGTTGAATATGAGCTTCTTCAATCGCTCAAGTTCACTCAAAGTAGCAGGTCTGTTGAGTTCATCCTCTGAGAAGTGGTCCAATTGCACATCATCCCAAGTTTGGTATGTGTTAGCTATATGCTCCAACTCTTCCCTCTCCTTTCTTCCTCTTCCATCACCTCTTGCATAACTTCTCTTTCAGCTTCCTCATCTCTCAACTGCCAATATTCCTAAATTATATAGTAACAAAGATCGAATAAGAATACTTAAATTATAGTAATTTATGCTTAAATCTTAAAGTATACATACATGTGTGTTCATAGTTGGAGTCTTTGATTTAGCAGTTGCACCCTTTGAACCAGATTTACCACTTGATGCAGCCTTTGATTTACCTTTTGCACCTCTAGCTTCACCCTGCTTACTTGACTCACCATTCTTCTTGGATGCACCCTTTTATCTACCACTAGCAGTTGCACCTCTCCTTTCACCCCGCCACTTGACTCACCAATGAGGTTTAGGTGCCTTGGAGGTCTCATTATACCGGTTTAGGTTGTTTAGGATCTTTGAAACTAGCCTTGTTATGTCCACTTTTTGACAATTTTGGCATCTCATAACTCTGCCAACCCTGCTAACTGAGTGTTCATTAACATTTTCAGTGGGATGTGGGATTCTATTCTTCCTAGGCCTTCCAGGCATCCTTTTCAATACAGGTGGGAGTTGGGGGTGTTTTGAGTTGATTTCCAGTACTTAGAACCTAAAACTGGATTTATAGAGAACTGGTATGCATCAAACCATTTGGATTGACTATACTAGCTACTCACACCATCAGCTGGATTCATCTTAAAGTGCATATAAGCTGCCATTGCATGTACACAAGGTACTCCACTAATATTCCACATCCTACAGTCACATGACCTACTAATCAAATTAACCCCAAAGGCTTCATCCCTTTTCCTAACCTCAACAACCTGATATCTACTAGGTAGAACACTCCATTTCCTTTGTTCAACCCTCAACTCCTCAAGGTGTTTTCTAATGAGATATTGTGTTTCAGAAAGGGGGTTTTAATATCCACAAGAGTCAACATTTGACTTATTGCTGATTTGGAAGAATTTGATGTGTTGGAATATACACGTAGATTGTAAAAGAAATACACGCTGGAAAAAATTGGTCATATTACGTATATTGAACAAAATTTGAAAGTTATTTAGCAATTTAGATAATTAAATTAGTATGTTACGTATTTCGGTATATTTGAGAAAGTTTGTTACGTATTTTCAGCCTTCACCCTTTAGTGTTTATGGGTTAGAGTTTTTCAGAGTTTATGGGTTAGAGTTTAGGGTTTTGGAATTAGATTAACGTAAAAATGTATGTGAATTATCAAGATTTTCATGTATAGTGTAAAATATTGAAACACGCGAAAAACGATATAAAAACTTGATAGAAAGTATACATTGTTATATCTCTATCGAAAGATAATTTTGTTCTTGTTGCAATGGTTTAAATATTTTCACCTTACGATTAACGATTTGTGATTTAATTTTAGCTAAAAATGATCAAAATATTTTGATTCATGTATGAATCACATAGCTCCTAAACAGACATAAATGAAATGCATGTAGGTCTATAGCATTGCGTAACTGTAAACATGATTACTATTCTAGCAAGTTGGTTGCAGAACTACTTTTATAACACTATTCTGCAATGGTCGCCGTTGCAGAACTACCTGGGGTGAGAAGGGTAGACCAACCCTAGGTATGGTCGCCATTATGATCAGCCTAAGATGCAAGCAAGTATATCATCATTCTATAAGGGTGGTGGCAACGGCTGCGGGCTCGAGTGCGGGTTGGCCTAGCCCGAGCGGCTACACCGCCGCAACCAACGAGGGCTCGAGCGGGTTCATCATGCCGCGGGGAAGAAGCCCGATACGGGGTAAGAGACGGGGTAAGAAAAAATGACCGTTGAACGTGGTGAGGGGTAGGGATACATGGTTGCCACTAAAAATCTATGATGAGGGGTGATGTGGGGATGAGATGAGTTGGAAGAATGTTATTGGTGGATAGTGAGGGATGGTGAGGGGTGAATGAGGGTTGCCACCACCCTAAAGAATATCAATAGAACAAAAAAAACAAAAAAAAAAGACTTGGGAAATGGAAAATGTAAGAATTAAACTAGCTACAGAGAACAGTTCCACATAGATGCTCTTCCCCAAAATTTCAGTGTTTGTCTTTTCTCATTCATGGTTTTTTTCTAATTCACTCCAAATAAAAGATGCTACAAATGTTGTAGTCCCAAATACATCACCAAAAGAACCAATCTTAAACTTTGTTACTTTAAATTTAACCAACAGCCAATGTTACAGTTTCAGAATCTTGCCTTACTTCAACATCGTCAGTTTTTACTGCTTCATCCCCATTAGCCAGCTTGTCCGGCAAAGATCCCTTTTCGGTCTCAAAGCGAACCAATAACCTTTCCAACAACTCCTGACAGTCGATTGCTGTCACCATCACAGATAAGCTAGACCGCCCTTTCCAGCAACCAATGGCAATTGTTGATTTATCTACTCTAGGAGGATCTGATAACCCCTCATTACCTGCGATGCAACAAACAACGAAATAATGAGGATTGAGAGTATGCCTTAGAGGTGCTATTTCATTTCATATCATACATTCATATACAAATCGCTCATTTCGAGTCGTATATTCTCGAACAAGAATGAGTCACATGGGTTGATCGGGTCAAACACGTAAAAAAATCCTTAACTTAGTTCAAATGCTTTACTTATCCCATTCGAACAATAATATACTTCTTAAAAGACAAAGATAAATGGCAGGTCATCGACACTGCTTGTACTTATCCCATTCAAACCCCAAACATATTTATCCGACCTGGACATATTGTGAACCGCAACAAGACCAGCCCGAACCCTAAGCATGGATAGAACTTGAACAATGACAATTTGTTTATAAAACAAACCTTGGTTTAGAACCACGACACAGCATCCCAACGCAAGAGTTGCAACCTTTTCACGAAATCCATCATCAACTAGATCTGGGAATTTGATGGATTTGTATTGCAGTAAATGCTTAAAATCCACTGGAGATGCACAAGCTATCTGTTTGGTCATATGTGGAAGAAGCAATGGCAAACCTTCTGAAGATATTCTGAATACACAAGGTGTGGAAGTGCCTTCTCTCGATGTTTGCCTTTCCTGTATTAAAAGCCAAAATAACCTCATAAATTTTACACTAGCAATTTCAACGTACAGCATTGAATTTAATTAGAAAGACCTATATGTAGCAATTTCAACGAATTTACTTATAATGAGTAGATTCCAGGAACGGGTCAGACAAAAAGACAACAGTTAAAAAAGATGAGGAAGCTGAGCTGGATGGGTAGAAAAAAAAAACTGGATCATATTTAACAAGTTACTTCTAGATATTAAATTTTTGGACATGTAGTGTTCCGGGTCAACCCGGCATTGACCACCTTGTATCAGCTCATAGTGAAAAGTACATGTTTTGATAAAGCCTGTTTGACTCTATACCCACCCCGCTCATTTTAAAAACTAGAAAAATCGGCACGAGAAACTTACAAACATCTTTAAACCAATAGAAGTTATCTTGAGTTGCTCGCCACCTAAGAAGTTGAGTTCCACCACGCTCTTGACAGATTCTGACATATAATAAATTCTCTTCACGTGATTGGTATCACTATTTCTTGTAAGAAGGCGATTACTAAACGGAAATGAATCATGAATCCCATAGAATTCCTTGATATTAGTGAGTATCGCATCATCCTTGAAGAAAACAACAGGGTCAACCCCATACCACTTGCCTTGAACCTGCAACTTTCTCTTGTCATTAGCCTTTGCTGCGCGAGAGTTTACTTTATTTGACTCTGGCTCAGATCCTTTGAGTTTTTTACTTGGATTCGTGTCCAAGAAAGCTTCATCAGATTCATTATCAACTACGCTAGCATCAGCTGATGCTTTTGCAGGTTCTTCATTTGTCACATCTACATCCATTTCATTAGCATCTTTTTCCAAGGCAACTTCTACTTGTTTGACCTTTTCATCAGAATCAGATTGTTTGTTGGACTTTGTCTGCAAGACTGCACAATGAAGAAAAACATAACAATTTCTTTAGTGATTTTTTAGCTACAAAGCAGAGTAAATATTGCTACCCATTTACTTATAAATGAGATCAGTGGGGGTTATGTTCTATCTGTGACTGTAATGGATAAAATAGAACTAAAACAAATATATACTTAAACAGCGTGATGGGTCTAAAGGGTATTTTTAGGGTACTTTTACTGCATAACTGTCATTATATTATTAGAAAATATATTACTATTTAGAGTAGGGATCCAGTGAGAATATTAATTAAAATTAGAAGTATACGAGATTTGGATGCATGAGTCCAGGTAAAATTACAGGTGTAGATTGCTTTATACATAAGATTGAAGACATTAAAAACTGTCGTTGCTGTTTTGGTTTTTAAGGATAGATTAATGTTGGAAAGTTATGGGAACACATAAATCACCTGGCAAAGGAGCTATCTTCTGCAAAACAGCAATAAAAAAGGCTCCAGTGTTTTGGTCGTGAGGGACTATACGCATGCAACGCTCTAATGGGAGAGATGAAACTTCGGATACCAAAACATCAGCTGGTTCACCCTCTTCAACTATTTCTCCAGCTGCTATTTTCTGATCACTATCGGGTGTGTCTACATGGACTTGTCCAGAAGGAAACATACTCGGAACGATACCAGGTCTTCCGTGTTTACAAGCATCTTTGTGAAGCTAACCACACCTTTGTCTCGAACCTGCACCTCAATGAAGGTCAACAATGATAATGCAGAATTGCAGATCATAGGATATTCCACTTGACAACCAACAAACGTATATGATTATGTATTAGGGTAGTAGTTTTTTTATTTTGTGCTAGGATACTATTGAATTTATATTATTATTACATAATAACGAAAAACATTTAAACTCGTATTTTATTTTACACATTTATCATACAGTCCATTTTTTCGTCAGCACTTGTTCCAGACCGACGAGTATTTACTACAATTTAAAGAGCTTCTTCACCATAGGAGCGGTTCTTCATTTACTGACTTAGATATCTAATAACACTTTACCTGACATAACTTAATGGAAAACTAAAACAGGCCATAAGAATCATGCACTGTATGGATATCATATGTTATTTATTTTCTGCACAGCGGTATTATGATTTATGAATTCAGCTTTGATTTTACATAATGAGAATCATCTTCATTGTTATTTCATAACTCTTGGCAATATTCACTGGTATCCAAACTTAAGCACTGGTTTACCAAATCGTACCGACTACATGTACCTGCATCTACTTGGTCAAACTATATTTTGTATCTAAAATTGGTGCATTCATTTCAACAAATCATAAAATGATCACCAAAATGGAAATCAGATTATCATTTGACAAGTCTTCTTGTTTAAATTTATGTCTTGAGCAGATCAGATGATCAAGTGAAGTTTAGTTAACTTTAACTAGAAATAGTGTATTATATAATACTAATATTAGTACTGCGTACTAACATGACAATAAGGAGAAAAACAATTAAAGAGACAACAAACTTAGATCTCCAAATAAGCTTTAAGCTATAAACTAGGCATTGTATTCAGAAAGAAAAGTGAAGACAAACCTTCCAGCTTTTAAGACCAGGCCTGCGAATAAGCTGAGGGAGTTCTGCAGATACATCTACAAGCTCAACAGAGTCTCCACACCTCCGCAGTATCTGAAATAGACGAAACAATACAGATTCAGTGCCTGAAAGTTTACACTTATATAGCAACTTGAGTTTCAAACACATGCATCACCTCAGACACTACAGCCTCATTTTCCAGCGGATTCATAGAGCATGTTGAGTAAACCATTCTTCCACCAGTTTTAAGCAAAGCCAAACCTGAAAAGATTTTCAGGGGAGAGTTACTAGTACTGATAATAGTTCTCTTACATCCTGATAATATAAATTAAAGATTATGACTGTTTCCTAACTTCATATGAACACAATCCTTATAGAATATGAGAAATAAATGAGCACAGATCTTTGAATAATCTCATGGCTTTGAGCAACTATAACTTTGGAATGATCTCATAGTTATGGCTCAGTCCATTCAATCTGGGTCAAGTGGATTATCATCCCAATGCCACTTGACCAAATTGAATGTACTGCTCTGAAAAAGATCATGATATCTATCACGGCCATAAAAGAACTGAAATGTACTTGTTTATTAGATTAGCACAATATATGAAAAAATGCAACAACATTGACAAGTTGCAATTTATAATGGATAACGAATATGTGAAGTATAACAAACCTCGCATGGCTATCTGAAGTTGTAGACAGTGGACACCATTAGCCATCCCCACGCTCCTGTATTTTACGAGGGTATAGAAGAGCATTAGAAGTTCATCAAGATATATTTATATTAAGACAGCCTTTTTGTAACTTAAAAACAACTCCATGAAGAACCTTCAATTCATTCCACACCCAAAAATATAACCCATTTACCAGAAGTAGAAGCAAATTACCATTTTTTCCAGATATCAGGAGCCTTGCGGAGAGTACCATCTCCACTACAGGGAACATCACACAAGACACGATCAAATAAAAGCTCAGTCATGCCCAAATCAGAAACATTTACTAGATTCTTTCTCATGTGACAACCAGGAAAATGTTGGGCTTCATGGTTAGTTACAATCAAGTTGGCGGTGCACATTCTCTTTGTTTGATGAATAAGAAGATTACATCGTTGTACATCCACATCATTTGCTATGACCTATACCAAGAGAATTATAAAGTTTCATAATTCTCAACTACACATACGAAGCTTGTAAAACATACATAGTATGTGTCAAATAGAGATATTTAAGTTATCTAACCATTCCACAAGGTAAAGTTCCAACTTGTGATGTCTGATGTATCATTTCAAGTAACTGAAATGTTTTTGAACCCGGAGCTGCACACACTGCACAAAGAAAACCATTCAGTCACTTAGTTTGGCGCTAATTGTTTTAATTAGAGGTGAAAAAATGCACAGGTTGGTCTGGGAGGTTGTTTTTGGTACTGCTCACATCGAGTTAGGTTCCCCTTCAAACTTTTTTTGTCCCTTTCTTATTGATACCAACAAATAAGAGAAATTGGTATATTATCACAATATCAATTAAGCGGATATAAAAATTGATTTAGGAGTTGGTAAGCATCAAGTTTGTGGTAAGTTCAACCGTTTCTGTTATCTTTAACTTAATCCATTTGACCCGATAATATTTAAACCATAGCCAAATCCATCCACTTATAAGGAAATGGTCAAAATACCACCTCTTTTTTGAAATGGGTAAATATTTTTTGTGTATTAACTGTTAAGCCTATACCTAAACACGTAAAATTTACATGGGTTTATATCAAAAGAATTAATACTCCTTATACATGCATATGTTCATTGCGTCTGTGTGAAAAGTATATAATGGTTGCACTAGTTTCAGAGATTACAACTTACTGTCAAGAACAAAATGATCTTTATGAACATCAAGGAACAACGGAGGTACCTGTATGCAAATAAAAAAACGAATTAGAAAAAGAAAGTTCGAGCTTGACCATCTTCCTTAGAGAATGCAATACCAAAAATATAAACTAGAAGTTACACACCATGCTAACAGCCTCTTGTCGCGTGATGTTCCCAATTTCATTTTCTTGCTTCAAGAACTCATGAAACCTGAAACTTAAAGGATTCAATAAACTTGTTGATTAATGTTAACTAAGTTCCTAAAAATAAGTTGAATTCATTATAAAATGACCTCTCAAGAGACTTGTTCTTTCTGAGCTGCATCCTTGAAAAACTTGATTGCCAAGCAAATTTATCAGGGTACCATGACAACGACTTTATGCCTTCGGCGTCATTCCCGTCTGTAACCTGAAAGAATCATGAAATATATATTAAAAAAAGATAGTATACCCACAAAAGTACAAATTTCTATATCCATATCTATACTATAGACTATAATACACATAAAGAGCGAACCACATTGTTGAAAATTCAGCATAGCCAAATAACTATATCACCTTTGAATTTCATTGAATGTTTTCCAGCTAACATTTATCTGTAGTTTCCTAATTTCAGCATCTATACTACATAGGAGTTATTTGCGACCAATGTTACAAAGTCATATGACACATAATATAGTTACCAATTACAAATACAAACTCTTGTTCATCTATTCATCACCATGAAATATTATCGATAAACTTATTCTCACGAAAATCATATATCATTAAACATTTGCTCGCTTAGTTATTATTAAACGCGTGATATAGAAATAGACCTCTGACTGAAGAGATTTCATAAACTCGTCTTCTAGCTGCGACCTGAGATCCGTAGAGAACTGACTACTGCAATATTGACAACAAAATACGAAGTTTGTTTTAAATGCAAGAAAAGTAGTATTATTTAAGAGAAAAACAAAAAAAGCAACGAACCTAGAGTTGATTCTGAAAGCTGCAGGAAGAGGCTTCCTTAGACATTCAACAAAAGATTCCCACTCATGAGAAGGCACTATTCCTTGCTCCTATTAGTTTTATTACAAAATCAATAAAAATAACAATAACAAGTTAAGAAATAGTACTGGAGTACCTTGTAGTAAGCATCAAAAGCAGCGTTCTCAATAGCAAAGGGCTGCCAATGAACGGGTGTCTTTTCTTCTTCTGTTTCTGTTTCTTTTTCTTTTTTCCAAACATTTTCTCTCCCATCACGAAAATGTTTTCTTTGAGTTCGTCTCGACCTCCCTCTGCCACCCATGTCTATGTCTTTTTGGAGGAACAAGAAAAAGAAGAAGAAGAAGAAGAATGGATGTATATCTTTCAGTTCAACAAACGGCACAACCAAATAACAATTTAGGGCTAGGATTGGGCTTTCCTTTCTCCCTTGGGCCGCCACCTTTTCTTCTTTAAATTCATTTATAATTTATAAATTATAATAATAAACAATGCGTATCTTTTTTTTATTTGTGTCGTTGCAAAAAACTCATGATGGAATTTTTTTTTTTTTTTTTTTAGCCTTGGTATATTGTATGTTTTGCACCCGCGTGTTGCTGCGGGGTTTTCTTGCTCATTAGTTAAAAGTGTAATAATATTGGGCTCGTTTTGTTATCTCTTTTTATAAAAAAATCGCTAAATATTTTGCTTTTAAATATGATCAAAGATCATTTGAGACAAAGATTTTTCATACTGGGGATCAATCTCACAATCCATTTTATTCGATCTAATGGATAAGATTAATCCCAATAATTAAAAACCCACTTTCATCCTTTTTCAAATATAAATATCTTTCAATAGTTAATCGCCGTCGAAAAAAAATATACTATTACGACGAAGATTTAATTATCTTTCTATAGATAAGACTTTGATATAATTTCGACATTTTTTTTTTTTTTTTTTTTTTTTTTGTTTTTCACGTTTTTACGTTCTTTGATTTGCGTGAAAAATCATATATGATTTAACACTAATTTGAATACCACATGTGATATTAGTGTTATATCATATATGATATATATATCATATGTGATTTATCATATATGATTTAACACTAGTATCATATATGATATTACATATCATATGTGATTTAACACTAATATCACATGTGATCTTCAAATTAGTGTTAAATCATATATGATATTTCACGCAAAATCCATCAAGAAAATGAAAAAGACGAAAAACGTGAAAAAACGATTATTTTTCTTTTTGGGAAGTTTATCAAAGTCCCATCCATGAAAGATAATTAAACGTCATTACGTGATGTAATTATTTTTGCTTAACGATTAACGGTTTAAGAGATATTTAAATTATAAAAATAGGTGAAATAATAAAATGTTTTTAATCTCACTATCGATTTCTTTTTAGATGGATGGTGGAGATGAGTCCCTTGGTATGTAAGTAAAGTTTGATATGTAAAATAACTCTTCTCTTTAAATATATACTAAACTAATTTTTTATAAGTTCCTAAAGCCTTTGGCTCTTGTAGTTTAAACAAATTTTAAAATAGTTATTAAAAATATTTGGTAAGTTAAGGGTGCATTTTGAATATTTTTTGTAAAAAAAATAAAAATATATATTAGTCGTCAACATTTTTTATAAAATCGTACGTATATAATAAACCAATTGCAAGCCCAATTGCATGTCCTAACCTTAACTTGCGGGCAAAATTTAGTCTGTACTATTAGAAATTCTAATATTACGATTAACTACGTTGCAAAAGTTTATGCAAGTTGAGATACATCTGTCTACTTAGATTGTTGTAAACATTACAAATACTTACGAATACTTATTTTTTTACATTGTCTTTGGGCCCGTGATTTAAAATAATTTTAAGATAGTTTTTAATAAACTTCATATATTTGTATAAAATCGCGCACACGTCAAAAGTATTTTAGTATTGGGCTATTTTTGTTCGTCATCGAAAGACCTTTTCTGTCATATGTTTTTTATTCAAGAAAACGCTAGGTACTTTTTAGATATTTGACAAATAAATTTTGTTATATAATGTTAGGTCACTAGTTTTACAACACAAGCTTATAGAGAAAGAGATGAAGGCGATTGAACAAGTATCAAACACACACACACAATATTGTAACCGGTTATGCGTAGGAGATGAGTGAAAGAAATAACTTGAACAACCAACCCTCAAATGAGGGTTTACAAGAGTTTATATAGGCAGGAGCTAGGCAACACTCTCTCCTTCCCTATTCCTTATTGGGCTTGGGCCTCGACATGGGCCTTCTACATGTTCTGACCTTAAACAAACATAAAGGCCATAATAAAGCTACCTATTACATATGAAATATAAATACTTGAAATATGTTTAGAGTGATTCCAACAATCTCCCTCAAGTATATATGAATGTAAACGGTGAAGGCGTTGATGTAATAGTAGCGGTGACGTCTTCGACATTCTTCTTTCTTGTGAGAGGAATTGTCTCGATTCGAACAATCTCCCAGTGTAGAGATTGTTAACTTTGAACAGCTCGCTTTGACGTCATCATTGACTTTGTTCTTTGATCATTGTTCTTTGTGGTGAAAGTGATAGTATGTTGTTGTTCGCATCGATGCATCTCGGGTCTTCTTATTTGCTCCGGTGTCTCCACATCATTCTTCAACATGCTCACACGCCTATGACGTTGGAATTCAACACCGATGAAGTTCTCTAAGTCTTTAACTTTGTAGATTCTTTGGTTTGACTAATAATCATTACGACGGTTGTGTTGCTTTTGAGTAGAACTTCCATTTGTGATGATGTTGGCGTGAGCATGAGAAGAATCAACGATCATCCCGCTCCGGAGCTTCCATAAGAAGAAAACATTTCAAACGGTTAGTAATAAGCGGTTTAAGACTTACAAGTTAGAACTTGAGAGTGTTAACAAAGATAGTGTGAAACACAACTCTAATTCTCACAAAGGCCGTTCTCGAACCTGAGTCCCACAGTGAGATAACACGATGTCAAGTACATCTGATTCGAGATAGTCGAGGTACAATCAAGCATCACCTCACGATCAGACCGATGAGACACACTCCAGCGTAATCCACGGGGAGTTACTGAAGCGACCGCTGTGGAGTGTTTGATGTTGACCGGCGGGAGTTTCCATTCAATCACCGAGGATCACGGATGTGAACCTCTCATAAATGTTCTCGACAGTTGCTAAGATCATGAAGGACTCGATATGAACCACCGAATCACCAAGATCTTAATTGTTGATCAACAAGTGATTAAATGTCAAGTGTTCCTAAGAGATATTTTGATGAATCTCGTGGCTCTAGACTCAATAGTGCGTTTAGGTTTTCTGGCGGAGACTAGGAGAGGTCTCCTTCTTCAATACCGATCTGTAAGAGAAAGCCAATAGTTTATGTAGGGTTCCCTGAGAATGAAACAAATTTCGCTGAGAGAAACTTGAGTGGCTAAGAAGGTTTAGTGCATGCGTCCATCGGGTCCATGACGACTTTTAATCTTCAATACCGGTGTCACTAAGTGACAACCAAGAGCATATGAATTGAACCCGTGTCCGCCTAAGTTGAATAACGGAGGCTATTTCTTTTCACCCTTTACTTTACATTTCTTTTGATTCTTCAACTCCTTCTTTCTCCGATTCTCATTTTCTCCTTTTATAATCATTCCTAAGGACTTCTAACACTAACTAATGGTAGTGTCCTTGGGTAGATCCTCTCCGCTCTGGCGGATCATAGGACTGTTATTCCTAACCTTAGTCACCTTATAACCCATGACTATCCTATGTTTGCCATTATAACCATCGAAGTTAAAATATCTCTCAAAGGGTTTGTAAATGAAAACATGTTTGAACCACATGAGAGATAAGTTTTGCATAATACTCCCCTCCACATGTGCTTAGTAGTTTTAATGGTTAAATGCACGATGAGGAAAGAGCGCGACTTTATGAATTGATCCACTAAAGATAGACAATCTCGCGAGACACGGTTACGTTGAATAGTTAAAGAGTTGCATTGTCGACTTTTGGTGACAACTAACTCTAATAACTACCTTGAAGGTGTAGACAAACCTTGGAAGGTTGTCAAACCCGTCGAGTTCATGTCTATCAAAAGTTTCTCGAATGGTACTTTCACTCGGACAAGTCCTGCGAGACACGTTTACTTCACTAGCGAACTAGTTTGAAATTATTACCCGTCCCAGACAAGTCTTTTCGAGTTACTAACAGTTTAGTACCGTCAATTCGTAGGTTAAGTCCGAGGTACACAGATTCATTTGCATTTTGTACAACATATTTCTTATCACATAATTTTCTCCCTCAAAAATGGCATATAAGATGTTATTTTTGAAACATTTTGAGAATAAATATGACCATTTTGAGTGTTGCGGGAAGAGTGACCATCGTGAACAATTTGTGAACAAAGTTTTCATCAATACTCCCCTCAACTAGTGATATAAACGGTTGAGGTTTTGAAATCATGTGGGAAGTACTTGTCTTTTGAGCAAAACCTTGAAAAATGAAAGGTTTGATAGGTTTTACTCAAAAATAAGAAGCTTTCGCTCCTTTTATAAGGATTGTGGCAGGCGTACCACGTGGTCCTTTCTTGACCATTACGGGTTGTACATCGTTATGTGTGCACAAGCCATTCACATATATAATCATACATCCAAAATCATATGAAGGAAACAATTCAAGGGTACCGGGAAGTGCGGTGATGTTCCCGTGAGTGCATGCAGGCTGAAAGCCGGTGATGTTTATCACGGGTCTACCACCAACATAGCTCTCCAAGCGCCCGAATCGATCCTTCTCGAACAACCGCTCATCAATCATGGTGATGATCCTTCTCACATCCCTTCTATCACGAGGTTCGGTAGCTTAGATTCCCAACTTCGGTATATCCTTCAATCAGACGCCAATCCATCCCTAACCATCTTGGTATGATCCCGAATTTGTGGAGCTCACTACACGCCATTAAGCGGTTCTGCGAAGTTCACCGCGGTAAACAATGCCGAAAGGTTTCTTGATGGCGTAAGTTGTTTGAGCCGGTTGATGTCGAAGATCAAGGCGTGGTGGAGTGAAGTTTACACGTTTACGATATGATTCACGACCATCCGATATCTTCGACACGTTCTTTGATCACAATGTGTCTAATGAAGATGAGAACCGACTTGATAAATTCACGTTGAATTTCGATGAGAATTGTCTCATACGACCACATGCTTTGGCAAGGTACATGTCTTCGATGTCGTTGAGTGACAAGTTCTCAAAGTCGACCTCCGAGAATTCATAGTCTTGTTCATCTTGTCGTTTGACTATGATATTCTTCAAGAATGTGTAGTCCCATTTAGACTTGAGATCAATGTGTTTGATGGCTACGATGTTCTTTGAGCAATACACTTCATGTTGAGACTTCAACCGAGCGACTCAGAGTAGATTCTTGCGTTCGGGCCAATGATGAATCCCATACAATGCATCTTGGTCGTATGCTTGCACTTTGTCGAGAACAAGTGATTTGCGTCGCCTCGATAGCTATGCAGTTTGAGTAGTTAGTCTGCTGGGAATGGAAGAGTCAATGATGTAGCGTATTTTGTGAACCATTGCTACCATGGAGAAGAAATTCGTGTCTTTGTTGAAGAAATATCAAGGAATCCTTGGTTCATCGGTTGGCGATTGTTGGTAGAGGTTTGGTCCGATTGTAATATGGAGGTTGTTCCGTTTAGTGAAGTCGATGTTCGCTTGGTCGAGCCAATCCATGTTGTTAGACATGACTCGAGCAATGTTTTCAAGGTGATATTCAACCTCGATTGCACTTTCCGAGCTGTTTTTCAGCGGAATGAATGCGTCATTCTTGATGCGCTTCAACTCGGTTCGTCATCTTCTTCACACTTTAATCGTTCTTTCAAGATTTTGCATGCTTTAGTGTACTACCGCTCTACCAATTCTTGACCTTCTTCGAGGTGGAGTGTTGTTAACAAGTGTGGAGAACCATTCAAATTCTGCGGTTGTATCGTCATCTAGCCATGATACGACATCTGGCCGAGTCGTCTTTTCTTGCTTTTAGAAGGCCTTGATGATGATTCGGGTTTCTTCACTTGTTCGGGAGAGGAGGTTGTTGTTGGGGCTCAAGGACCTCTTCATCGTCACCACCCGTATACCAAAGTGATCACCGTTTTCGAGTCAAGGGTGGTAACTCGGAATCGTCCGAGGTTTATCGATGGAAGACCGTGGTGGAGAAGACTTTTGTTGAGAAGAAGTTCGATGTGGAGGAGGTGGCATAGATGTAGATTGACGCATCGCTTCGACGCTTAGGTGCGTAGTCCTTATCCTTATCATCGCCATCTCTTGGTCTTTTGGGTTGAGTGGTGACTCCTTGCATGATGATCCGAGTTGATAGTCAGTAGAATTTGAAAAATTTAGCTTCATCGAGTAAACGCCCGGATCTCTTTGACATTTGCATCACTAGTTTAGCTATTAACCCAGTTCGAGAGATCGCCTTCTTTTGCCATTGTATGTTTGACCAATGCTACGATGTTAGGGGTGAGTTGTGGAAAATACTTCTTTTGTCACATCGGGGACAACGGTGTCGAGAAGAAACTTGTGGGTTTGTTCTCTTGCCGACTTTTCCGGTTCCTTTTGGACTTTGGAACGATATCCCGAAGGTACTTTTGAGTGTAACCTTCAATCATTTCATTTAGTTCCCCGACGATGACTTCTCATGAACTCACGAATACCTTTCCTATCTTTCCGCATCTCATCATTCTCATCATGTAAGTCATCGCATTTGTTCAAGATACCAATTAAGTTTTCTTTGAAGCATGTCCTTCTTTCTAACTTGTTTGATGACTTTCACAATTCTTGCATGTGTTTGAGAAATCCAAGACTTTGGTGGTTTCTTCACGGATTGGATGATGATCTGGTTGACTTAGTTGATGGTGGTGGTGTTGAATGAGATGAAGAGTCGATGATGAGAGACATGAGGAGACTTCATGTCCTTAGGAGTTTCGAGGTTTCTCCTTTGAGTGAGTTGGATCTGTCTGAAGAAACTTTGTATAATCATCCTCGTCATCCTTAGACTTTTCTTTCTCGTTTCGCTTTCAAAATCATACACAATGGTGTCTTCAACGGCGGTTGTTGTTGCGAGAAAGTGGTGGCACCGGATCCCTTATCGGGTTGATTAACCGCATCGGGATCCGGAGAGGTGGGCAAGCACCACTGATCCTCGGGGCCACCCATTTGATCTTTAGCAAAATCAACGGCCTTTTGAATGTGCCTGACGTTGTGAAACTTTTTCCTGTATGATTTATCCAATTGCTCTTCTTCATCTTTAGAGCTCTCATCATAAGGTACAATAATTGAGTCTTCCTTTTTCTTGGACAAATGGAGGACTTGGAGGTTTTGTCACCGAGGCGGTGTTTCGGTTGCGTTGCAGAGTAATGAACCTCTTCATCCATCTCGATATCTTGAGCTCTCATCCCTAAGTTGTCTTTGAGGTTCAAGTGTGTGGAATAGGTTCGGCTTCCTTTACGGAACAATCCTTTTAGAAGGAGCTTTCCTTTAGGAACCTTCCTTTGACTCACGTAACTTGTTGTGCTTCTCGCACTTCCTCTTCGGGTTCTCCGACGGGTGTTCCGAAGATTTTTAAATCAAGATGACCAACTTTGCCTTGTCGACCGCCCGGATACCTTTGGTACGATTCTAGCTTCGACATCTTCGTTAGAAGGAAACTGGAGCACGGCACCTTGTTTCTTTGTAGACGTTTCCTTGATTCTTCACAGATAGAATAGGCTCCGTCAACATGTCGTGATTATCGGGTCATTGAGCCTTTTGGGAATATCGGATGAAGTCCAAGAGCTCTTTGTATCAACAGTTTAGTATATCCGATGTGGGAATCTTTGAGCCAAGTTTGTCGAGAAATGACATCATGTCATCCCAAATCGAGCTTCAATAGCGATGTGTTTCATGTTGACGAATGCCCAAAATATTTGCGGTTCTATGAGCTTAGGATGCTCATAGCCGCTATCACGACCGAAATGGACTTGGTGATGATCATGTAGAGTGTTCTCCATGGTTGAGGAATACTCTTAAGCTCTACATGAGAGTGCTTGAGATTACTCCTGTAGCCTCGTCATAACCGATATTGATTAAGAATTGGAGAGTTAACTCTTGACGGTGTGGCATAAAGTTTGGTTGGATTGACTTGAGAATAAGGAGAAGCGACCCAAATCTGCAGTGTAATAGTGACTTGTTTGTGGTTTAGAGTTCTTGTCACGCTGATCCTTCCTTGACCCTTTCCATAGTATTCCGTAACTGTTGGATGTAGATCTCGGGAATGGTTGCAGAGTGAGTAAGCATGTTACGATATGGGTGAGTCCTCGAATATCGATAGCAATGAGACATGAAGATTCGAGCAAGTGAGAGTCTTTGAAGTCAACTCGAGATTATTCTTTCCAATCTTCATTGGGTAGCCATTAGGGTAGATGTCGTGAATGGAGAGAACATTTGGTGCATCCATGTTTGGTCGAGCGACCATGTCGTGATACGAAATAATATTAGCCAAAAGAACCAACATATCGAAAGACATAATGTTAGTCAACGAAGGTCTTATTGTCTAGTTATTTAATGTACAACGTCAATGATTGTTCTGAGTCCTAAGTCACTTGTTTGTCCAATAGTCTAATGACGCCGTGAAATGTTTAAGTGAGTTAGTTAACTTTAAGTTTTAAAGTTTATGTTATCACTTATTGTTCACAACATATCAAACGTTTTGGTTTATTAGTGACATTATTGGATTGATGACGTTATGATAAGTTTATTAACAAGTTTTGTACACGTAACAATTCATAATGAAGGTCAAAGATGGCTTAAGCGTGGGATTGACAAAGTTACGCAGAAGCAGTTGCGACATATGCGTTAAAGCTTGTCGTAGGATCCTTTCTTACGATAAGAAATGTTATCGTGGGAAAAAAGGGACCTTACGGCGAGAGCTTACGCGTGGCGTATAAGAACCTTACGCGTAAGGCTTACTCGTAAGAGTAGACCTTATGCGTGGGGTCACTATTTACGCATATCCTTCACGGGATACGCGTAGTCCCATTGTAGAACCTTACGCGTAATTGTTATGCGTGGGTTTTATTTTACGATAACATGACTACGCCGTAGGGTAATCCTTATGCGTGAGAGTCTTATGACCTTGATTACGAGTGTTTAAGCGTAGCAAAGCTCGAAATAAATTTATCAACTCATCAATGTTCACACAAAACAACAATTTATCACGAGATAACAACATCCTAGTTCATGTTTAAGCGTTACGCGTAGAAACTCATACAGCGTAGTCTAAACCCTAGTCTTAAGCGTATGAAATCTAGCCATGGAATGTTCACCGTATTGATTACGGTAGCTCTAGAGTGTTGATAGCTACTTTAGGTCAAGTTATAACATCCAAAACGTTGTGAATCAAAAATACCCAAATGTTATGAACCTTAAACCCTATTTTCGAATTGACAATCAATTTGAGTTTACGGTGGTTTTCAACAATGGAAATGATCAATTCAAAGCCTTATGACCATATCCCAACATTCATTTTTTCAAAATACTTCTCATTTAGAAAAAACCCAATTAAATCATATGAACCCTAGTTTTCAAAAATTCATCAATTTGAGTTTACGGGTGGATTTTGATGGTAAGAATGTTATCCTTGATGCTTAAGAAACGGTTTGAGACCATCCATTTTACCACAAACATACACACAATGATTGTGTGCTCATACGCTTATGCGTAGAGCACATAATCACGCGTGAAAATTGTTTTAGCCATAGGATTTGAATGAAATAAAAACCTTTGCTTATAAACATGTTTTACAAGAAACTACTTACAAAATGAAGATCAAAAGCACGATTTCTTGAGTGATTGTTAGCGTAGGATCTTTTGATTTTAAGAAAATGAATGAGGAGTGAAAGAGTTAGGTGGAGTTTTTATTAAAATAGAATTTACCATTTGACAGCTTTGGTCCTCCACCATATCTTTTCAAACAAAGCCTTTAACTTCCATTTTGGTTACCAAACGAAGATTTTGGGAAATAAACTTGACGACACTCCCTTGACTTGAGAAAATAATGAAAGGTTATTAATTAAAGTCCAGAGTGTCAATGAACCGTAAATTTACCACCATTTGTAGAAAAATCAACCGGGATGTGATAACATGCAAGTACACGATGTTTTGAAACAGTTAATGGATAATTTTCTCCCCTCAACACTTGATCGGAAAATCTTGAATTTTGAAAGATTAAAGAGTTGACGGAAGAGATGTACTTGCCATGTTGAAAGAAATATAGATTAGAAGAATATTTTTGTTGTTTTATCGGATTTTATATTTTTGGATTTTGTTTTGAAAATTTTATGTACAAAAGATGTTTTGGTGTTTGTGTGTTTTAAGATCTTTTAAGAGGTTATCCAATTCCTCTTGAGTCAACACCTCATACCAATTCGGTGGACCAACTCATTAAACCTAGCGAGCAGGCAAGGCTTTGGTGAGCGGATCCGCCATTGGTATTCAAGACCACAAAGTATAATTCAACCACCTGCTCTACGTGGTCCTTGATGAAATGATAAGCGTAGATCGATGTGCTTTGATTTCGTCTTTGGCCCGAATTGCACGAGATTGCAATGGCACTCCGATTGTCGCAAAGACATCGGATTACATCAAATACATAACCATAGTCTTTGAGTTGTGTTCTCATCCAAATGACTTGAGCACAACACGCGGACATGGCTACATATTCGCTTCGATTGATGACGATGTACAACAATCCTTCTTTGATTGCCAAGACACGGTTTATCACCGAGAAATTGTAGAGCTCTGAAGTACTTTTCCTCGAGTCTAAGCATCCTGCGTGATCGTCACGAAAAAGCTATTAGTTCAAAACCGAATCCTTCGGATACCGGATCCCCAAATTAATGGTTCCCTTGATGTATCTGAGGATTCTTTTAGCCTCAGAGGTGGGTTTGAGTTGGTCGCGATCGATAACCGGAGCATAGATAAACGGCAAAGACAATGTCGTGTCGCTAGTCGTTTATTAGATACATGAGAGACCAATAATACTTGATTATTTGGTAGGGTCAACCAATTTCCCATGTAAATCAAAGATCTAATTTCTTGGTATGAGCCATTGGTGTGGCATAAGTATCACGGTATTCATTCCAAATTTGTTTAACAATTCAAGGGCATATTTGGGTGACTCAAGAAAATACCACTTGGGTGATTGATGAACTTGCGATCCTAGAAAGAACGTAAGTTCACCCATCATGGACATTTCAAAATTTTTCTTCATGAGTTTTGCAAAGCGATTGAAAACTTTTATGTGTTGACCAAAATGATGTCATCCGTAAATTTGAACAATTAAGATGTGTGCCCGTGATATTGTATAAAAGAGTTGGGTCAACCGAGCCTTTGGTGAAATTATTGGCAATGAGGAAAGATGATAGCTTATCGTACCATGCCCAGGGGCTTGTTTGAGACCATAAAGAGCTTTGTTCGGTTTGTAGACATGGTTCGGGAACTGGGATCAACGAATCCATCCGGTTGGTGACATAGACCGTTTCTTTAAGTTGTCCATTTAGAAACGCCGTTTTGACATCCATCGATAGAGCCGTCATGTTCATATGAGCCGCGAGCGAGAAATATCGAAAACGACCTCAAGACGAGCAACAGGAGCAAAAAGATTCTTCAAAGTCTATCCCTTCTTCACCGACGATAACCCTTAGCAACTAGCGTGACTTGTTTCGATGACATTCCTTCAAGACATCAATTTGTTTTCCAAATCCATTTTAGACCAATGACGTAGACCCTGTTGGGTCTTTCAACGGTTCCATACTTCAAGGCGTTTGAATTGATTTAGTTCTTCTTGCATGGATTCAATCCAGTTGTCTTTGTCATTGCATCCTTAATGTTTTAGGTTGATTGGCGAGGCGGTGAGTGCATAAATGCGGTGTTCACCATCCGAGCGAAGACGTTGTCTCGTAACGATTGGTTGATTCGAGTTGCCAATAATGTTAGCCGAGGATGGTCTTTGTCCATCTATGTGTAGAGGTTGATGTTGGTATACATTGTGCGGATTACGAGGATTCAAATGGTTTGTTGAAGATTCCGCGACATCCGTGCGGCGAGCCTTATTGGCAAACGGGTTGAAGAAGCATTTGGATCAAAATCATGCGGTGGGGTACTTCATTAGAATATCATCATTTGGTTCATCATTGTTGGAAGCGGTGTGTTCAACTGCTGTGTTGGAGTCAATTGGTGTAGGTGCATCTTCAATGTAGTTGTTGTAGTAGGTGTATCGTATAGGAATATTATCGGGTTGTCATGAAAACAATGGATACACCGTGAGCACGTTCATCAATATCGTCACGTAACAGAGGAGCAAATAACCTTTCCATTTGTTGACGAGTTAGGCGAGGGCTTTCTTCGGTGATGATGGGGTTGAGGAAGTTTAAACGGTTGTGACCGGGTTCTAAGTTGTTATACTCGAAGCCATTTCAGTGAGTTCATCGAAATGAGCATGAATCGCTTCCATTACCTCCTTAGTTCGACGATTCAGTTCGGAAACCTTTAGAATTGTCGCGATATCAATAAAGACTCCAATATCGACTTTTGCTTTGAGCTTTCCAAAATCATCACGATCATTATTCGGATAGCAAAGGATCCAAATACATGAAAGTGTTTGAGGTTCGGTTTATAGTTGTGGACAAGCTCAAAAGGTGTTTTGTTGTATGCGTTTGTGATCATAGAACGGTTTGAGTATAGCATGCAGATGATCGACACGCCCATAAGTGTCTGGAAGTTTAGCATTAATTAACATTGTTCGATGCGAGCTTCCACCAACGCTCGGTTTCGTCTTTCAACAACTCCGTTTTGTTGAGGGTGTAGTGCAATAGATGTTTGATCTTTGAATTCCACTTTCTCATAAAATTCACGAAGGGTTTTGTTAACAAATTCGGCCTTTATCTGCTCGATTATTCGGACGGTGTTTGAAGAACGAACTTTTTGTGCGAAAGGTGATGATCATTTGTGGAGCTTGGTCTTTGCTACGAAGGAAGTAGACCCAAGTCCATCGTGAGTAGTCATCAACAATTACTAAGATGTAGCGTTTGTCGTTGATCGTTTGCAGCACACGATCGGGCCACACAAATCCATGTGAAGAAGATGAAGCACATCTTGAGAGTGTGTTCCACCTTTGAAGGAAAATGAGCACGAGTGCTTTTCCCTTGTTCACAGTGAGCAAAGGTGATCTTTTGAATCCGGAATCGTGGGAGTCCTTCAACTAGTTTGTGTCGAGCAAGGTTGGTGATGGTTTGAAAGTTTAGATGTGAGACGAGCGGTGCCATAGCCAAGATTTTGTTGATGTTGCCTTAGAAAGTAAGCGGATGGGAGATGAAGCAACCATGTCTTTCATAGAGATAGTGTAGAGACTAGAATTACGCGAGCCGGATATAAGGTCGCTTCCTTGTAGATCACGAATGAAACAAGTTTTCTCCCCGAAAGCAACCTCCAAATCTCCATCACAAAATTGACCCATCGAAAACAGATTGTGACCGAGGCCTTCCACATAGTAAACCTCACGATTTCGATGTTCCCATTAACATAATCTCCGTAGCCCATGATGGTCGCTGCAGTGATCGTTCGAATCGACGGTGCCAATGAACTTTGAAATAAAGTTTGATAACAGTTTGAGATTGCTCGTCATGTGTGGGAACATCCGCTATCAACAATCAGGAGAATGATCTCAGACACCTGACATTACACGCACGACACAGATGGAATAGAAGTAGATGCGAACCGAAATGTGAGAGGTTCCAAGCGTATATGTTAGACATACACATTTGTAATTTTAGGCATCCATTTAAATCCAGTGTGTTATGTATCCATTTCGCCATCTATAACTACTCTTTGCTTTAGTCTTAGTGAAAGCACTAGTGGTACTACATTCTTAGGAGGTGAGCGAGCTACCGTGATAGCAATGGTTGCTTTAGAATCTAAAGTTGGTGGTTTACTGCTAATGGACTTAGAATGATTAGTGGGCCTAGAGGTATTCGATTCTTAGGATTCCGTAATCTAGAGATTATAGCTTTAGCAACACATTTGTCATGACAATCGAATTCATACTCTTTTGACAAATATCACAAAGTGCATCGATCAATATCAAAGGTACTCAACGGTTTAGCATTCGTTACATCACTATTTCTATTACATTTGCGCGACGAAACATCTATAGTGGAAGTAACTTGAGTTTATTGATTCCTAGGGTGTTCTTCTACTTTAGCATTCCTTATTGATCTTTTCTTAGGTCGCAACTTCCTATTCTTCGTTTGAGTGCTCTGAGTGTGGCGCGGACGCTTGGAAAAGATGCAACTATTCTGTTTCGGTGAGAGGAAACACATTAGCAACTTGTGATTTGGCGGTTGGAATTCTAGGTTCACGATTACTAAGTGTGACCTGTGCTAATCTCTTAATCACAAGAGGCGGAGTTGTTCATACTTTCCTAACATTTCCGTAACTTAGAGATGGTGTGAATCGATCTTGATTTTCGTAACGAATATTACCAAACAAAATTCATGACATCTCTAGTGTGAGCGGATAGTGATCAAGTTCATTAGATGCTTCATCTCGAGTCTTTTGAGTAAATCAAATATGACACCATATTCTGTTTAACTTTTAAAAGTTCTTGTTCATATTTTGAGATTTGACTTTTCAAAGACACGTTTGATCATCCAGTTGCTCAATTTTAGGATCAAGAATGTGCACTCAATTGAGCGATTTTCTTTTGAAAACTAAGTTGATGGTTGTGAATATCTTTTCACACCATTGAAGACGACGCTTTTATTGTGAATTTCCGTGTGTAATCGTTTATTTTACGCTTTTAAAGACTCGATCCGAAGCACATTATCGGTGTTTTCAACAATAACAACAGTTTCAACAATATCGCCAGAGATATGATCGGATGCATATGGCAACGAATAGAATAGCACAACATTATGGATATCAAGACGGATAACATCTTCCAAGAGTCGATCAACATCTTTTCTCAGCAGTTTCTTTTTCCGCTTTGTGTTAGTAATAGATGTTTCATTTTCTCGGCGTTTTTCATTACCCAAGTTCCTTATGAAAATCCTTTTCCGTGCAATTGCACAACTTTTCAAGTTTTTAACATTAGGTAAAAGATTTTTCCGAAAAATGTCTCTTTGTTCTCGCCAGAGGCGATTGAAAATGTTCAACTTTGATTTCGTGATCGATATTCTATCTCATGTTGTAAAATTTTGAGGTCGACCATGAAAATGTCAAAATATTGAAGAATTTTTCGATTTTCAAAGTTGTGAGTTTAATTCGCTAATGGAAGGTAAAGGACCGTAAGTTTGTGCAAAGACCTGCTTTGGGATTAACAATAGAAGACTCGAGTGTTTGATGATAACCTTTGGTGTGTTAGAAGAATCCGTTGGTGTGACGAAAGCGACCGCGTTTTATAATTAAAAGGTTTGTTGTAAACAACATTTTTAATTTTGATCGACTCTAGTCTTCGTGATCTAATTCCTCTTGACGATGATATTCAACAACACTTATGACAAGATTATCAATTTTGTATTCTGCATCGGAAACTCGTGAGTTGGTTTGAATGTTTTTAGTGAAAGCTTTGGTTTGTAATCGCCTAGATTTTTCCATATCCATTTGGATTAGGTTTTAAGGTAAACTTTTCAATAGTCATTATCGATTCACCATGTTTGTAAACAATGATTTTAAACTCTTTAAGTTTGTTTTGCAAACCGAGAATTTCGCAAGAAGGTCATCTACCCGATTCGTTGAATGCTTTTTGTATGCGGAGAACTGCTTTTTGACAATTTAACAAGTCACCTTAGCATTTTGATTTTCCAAGGTGAGCGTTAATTTGTTTTTATGTTCATGTTTCGCTTGTTCTAATTCGGACAACAAAGCATTCTTCGAGGCGGCTAGATCACGATCCTCTCTAAATGTTTTTCGCTTTGATGAGATTTTGCAAAAGCTGCTTCAAAACCTTTTCACGGTTTCTTGAGTTTTGAAAAAGTTGAGTTGCATTTGTAAACATTCAAAATCCTTGGTTAATGGTGCATTTTACTTTTTAAGGATTGATTTAATGCATAACATTCCTCCATTTTGATTTTATGGTCTTGAATTAACCGAGCAAAATCCGGATGAGGCAACAGATCATCTTGTTCAACGTGAGTCTCAACATGATCATTCTTTAGATCCTCAAGTACCACCACGAGTCAATTTGATTATCAAAGGAGACCATAAGGTCATCTTGATCGTCAAATGTAACTACTGTGGTTAACTTGAAAATCATCGACGAGGATGTAGAAGACTATTTTGAGCAGTTTGATCCGTGCGGATTCAGATATTGGCGGAGATATTAGTTCGTATATGATGATGGTTTGTTCGGCACTGAGACAAGCCATCGCTGTGTACACTGGCCTCAGATCACCATATGCGCACTCATGCATATTAGCCATCAACATAACAATGCATTAGCCTCGCAAGTCCTCCATATCATCATCTCGAGTCGCATCCGCCATAAAGCTCGTTTTGTTTGTGAGAGATCCACCGGCTTCATCCTTAAGAGCCAAAAGTAATGCCTCTTTGAAATAAGCACCGCCCGAGTCCTTGGCTTTGGGCATGCATTAGCCGTGTCCCTCTCATTGCGGTTGTAGCATCTAAGACCATTTAACCGATTCGAGCATTTCGCTCCACCACTTGAGCTCGTTGTTATTCCTACCCACAAGATTAAACCCTTGACCACCGCCCATCCGACGACCATAATCACGATTTTGAACTTCAACACGCCCATTGTTCACAATGACTTGAGTCATGTGTTAGATGAGGAACGAATACGATTGTTGGATTTGTTGGTGTAACGCCAAAAGCATTAGCAATCATCACAAATCCTTGTTGCAATGCTCGAATGGATCTGCTTCCTCGCCGCTTAATCGACATATGCTTGAGCATTGTTCTTTGTATGGGACCAATTGATTTTGTTGAGGTTGAGGTTATTCTTTGTGAAGGTGTGTTGGAAGCGCTGGTTGATTTCTTTGGTTGAGAGGATAATTCGCTGAGCATACAAGGCAAGTTGTTGATTGTCCGGTTGTGATGTTTAGCAATTTGAGCACGGAGAATCCTTTCCCGATCAACTTCCTTTTCATGAGGCTTCAAGTAATCGTACAACAATCCATAAGTAGAATGATGCATATTCTTCGCTGACGGAGAAAAATGACATACTTCTCCCATTTCGACCAAGACTACTCAGAACTTAGTATTCACCGCAATTCTTGGCATGATGATGTTGTGTTTATCCAAATCATTGATGATGTCTCGAAAATCGATGATGATATGACTCGAGTGTCTCTCGTGTTCAATCATGAAGTGTTCATAAGCCAAGTAAATTTTGGATTCCAAATCCTCCGATTGAAAACCGATCCTTCCATAAGAAGACGAATATGATCCCACAACTTTTGTGCGCTTTTGAGCATCAACACTACGAAGAATTGGGTTTGGTAATCCCAAGAGGATGTATTCCATTTCAAGTTCATCGCCTTCATAGTAGAAGTTCTCAGAGGATTTAAATCAGAACAATGATAGCAATGTTGGTTTGTTCATCTCGTGGTGGAAATACGTTTGGATCTCCTGCACAATGACCGTAGGCATCTCAAATGGACCTTCTAAGATAACCTTCTTTAAGAACTTTCCATGTGGCTTCTTCGCATCACGTAACCCAAAGAACCTTATCACCCATTGATCGTAGTTTCTCGGAGCGAGCATCGAGGTCTATCAAGTGATCCGACTTCATGAATTGATTGTTGGTCGCTTAAAGCTTCACACATCTTAGCAAACCAAGTGGGTTCCTTCATAGTGGTCCGTGATGGATGTTGATTGAAATCGGTTGTGTAGGTTGAACTTGAATGCTTGGTTGTGGTTGAACCATTTGTGGTTGTGGAATTGCACCAAGCGTGGAGTATGTTGTCGATTAAATTGTTGTTGATAAATGGCTTGTTGTTGATTCCATTGTTGATGTTGTGAGTTAATTGTTGTTGTTGTTGATTATAAGTGTGAGGGAAATAGTTAGAGTATGGTGGTTGAGACATGATGATAAACTTGTGTAGTAAGAATGGATCTTTGTAGTCGAATGAACCTTTGTTGATGAAGTATCCTTAGGCGAGAAATGACAAGAACCAAGTAGCACTTATGCGTAAAACACCAAAAGTTACACGAATAAGAATAGTTACGCCGTAGGATTTAGTTTACGCTGCAAGCGTGAAAAAGACTAATGTTATGCGTAAACAAAGAAGTTAGGCGTAGAAAGTTAGGCGTAGGATTACCTTATGCGGGACTAAGTCTACGCGTAAGATGAATCTTAAGCGTAATATTTTCACGCCGTGTTTATGCTTAAGCGTAAGATTAGGGTTTTATCAAGTGATCTTTTACACTTCACAAGGCAAAAGATATCCAAAGTCGACGTATTTTCGCACTTATCCAAGTAAGAAAACACGGAATAAAACCGTAAAATCAAGATCAAACCAAGGAAAGTCTTACGCGTAATTTTAGGGTTTTGTTACGCGTAAGATTACTCGTAACTTTGATTCTATCCAAATGTGTTACTAAACCGTTTTTGTGTGTTGAAATAGCTTCAATAACACCAAAATAACACAAAAGTGTGAAACTTGATGATCCAAAGCACTTAAAACGCTTCTGGCTGTAGGATAACACTTCAGCACAAAAACAAGCTTAAAACAAGGAAAACACGTAAAGTTCCAAACTTTTGCCAAAACCAATAGTTTAACACCTAATAACGTTGAAAGTACAAGAATCTTGGATTCAAAAGTGTAAAAATTAGTTTTAAGCTTAACCAAAGATGTGTTATCTTTACGCGTAAGACCCAAACCAAAACTTCAAAAACAAACGAGTACACCCAACTATTTGGCGATCGATACCATTGTTAGGTCACTAGTTTTACAACACAAGCTTATAGAGAAAGAGATGAAGGCGATTGAACAAGTATCAAACACACACACACACAATATTGTAACCGGTTATCGTAGGGAGGTGAGTGAAAGAAATAACTTGAACAACCAACCCTCAAATGAGGGTTTACAAGAGTTATATAGGCAGTGAGCTAGGCAACACCTCTCTCCTTCCCTATTCCTTATTGGGCTTGGGCCTCAAATTATGGGCCTTCTACATAAGTCGGACCTTAAACAAACATAAAGGCCATAATAAAGCTACCTATTACATATGAAATATAAATACTTGAAATACTGTTTAGGAGTGATTCCAACATATAAAAAGTAGTAAATAGTATATGTTTAGGGTGATTTTCTCATGGTATTATATATTTCAAGGTGATTTTTATAATTTTTAAAATTTTTTAAACCTGTTTGGGCCTTGTGGACTACATTTTTTTTTGCCACAGTTCGTCAATTTTTTATTCCCGCGACATTTTTTTAGTCGGTCGAAAACGGCATCGTATTGCACGTTATATAATATTATTTATAATTAAAATAAGAGTTAACTACATTTTTGATCCTTGTGATTTAGTGTTTCACTTGCGGTCCAATTTAATCGGATTTGTGCAAAAGTGAAACATTTGTTTCAGATTTTGTCTAATTTTCTTTTTATTATTAGTTTGACCGGTTAAACAGCATAGAATGACTAAAGTACCCACATTTTAATATTGAAAATGACTAAACTACCTTTTTTTTTTTTTTAAACATCACTTCATTAGAAAACCAAAAGGAATTACAAGAAATTGGTGGGAAGCCGAGACACTAGTTGGGCTCCCACTCCTTTCTGAATACAAAAGTTAAGTCTGAATAATAAATATTATTATTATTATTATTATTATTATAAAAAAAACACTTTCATTAGAAACAAAACCATAGGATTACAATAAATTAGTGGAGAGCCTCGAAACTATCTGGGCTCCCACACCTTTAGCAATGACAAAGCTAATCCTACTGAAGATATGAGTAGCAGCACGCGCGCCAATATCCTGAGTTATAGAGAACTTCCGGATCCGTTTGAGTAGGGTCACCGCGTCGGCTTCAAGTTCCCCAAAAGAGGAGAATGAGAAAGGAATGAACCCATATCCAATAGCCGCACATTTGGCTCCGTACTTAACCCGCTTACGCTTTGCGGCATCAACCACCACCCGGTCGGGCATAAAATCAATCATACCGGTTTGCGTGAGGGGGGACGACCGTCAGGTCGACACAAACATCTTGCCCTCCATCCCAAGAATAGAGCAAGATAAATGCTGGCCGTAAGAACTGCTCCCTTTCCCCGGTCAACCCGATATCAACCTCTTTACGAGCTGAGACACCGGATCGAGAGCAAATATCAACCAAAGTATCACGCACCACGTTGTGCCGATGTTTAATACCGATGGTACCAGCGCATGACACAGCATGGTCCCCGTAAATATCCCTCGCGTAAACCTTGGAGCAGGCTGAGCATGGCATCTGAACAGAGAAAAGGGGGATGCCTAGCCGGTAGCATAATACACTCCTATAAGTCCTAGCATTCATAGTTTGTCCCAACCCAGATATCGGAACCACCCTAAGCCAGTCTGAGGTGTGGTCCTCCTTTTGCGAACTTCAGAGTGCCATCTGTCGAGGGGATAGGCGAAATGTGGATTCAGCCGTTTGGGTAACACGTGTGAAATATATATCTGCCAATTTCTTCATAAGTTTGGGGGCAGCGATCTCATCCGGGTTACTCAGAAGGTCCATCTCCATTTTCACATTAAAAACATTCAAGGCCTCCTCGAAGGAAGGTCCGGGGGTTGCAATACCAGATTGTCTGAGGAGCTTAGTCTGTAGTTTGGCAGATTGGAGTCTAGATGCAAGGAATGCGTAGTTCAAGGCATCCCCTGCCGAGTATACGCCAAGCCCCCCAAATATAAATGGGTGGTTCACACCTCCATTGCCAATCACCGAATCCAAATTTCGTACAGAATAATATCGTTCGGAGAAGACGCAGAGTGATCAACGCAATACGAGCAAGCTCAAAGACCCGAGGAGAGCATGTGCGCATAGAGAAGTATAACTTTGAAATGCCGGCACATGCATGAAGGAGTAACAACTCACATTGAGGGTCACTAAGCTTAGCAACAGCGTTCATGAGTTCAATAGTTTTAGCAACCCTTTTCATAGCGAGCTCAGCCTAAACTCGAAGTCAATGCTAACCGGTCCACTCAATAATTTGACCCCATGCATCGGTCTAGCAATATTGGAGGGGAAAACACCTGCCGTCATGCTTCTGGGGTCTACTTGTGGCCAAAAGACCTCAGTTTTATCAACATTGAGATGTAGACCACGTCGTGGTCCATCCGACATAATGAGCTCTAAAGCCTTCCCTACAACCAAGGTATCTCCAATAATAGTACCATCGTCGAGGTACCAAGCTTGAAGGGGAAGACTAAAAGAGTCTCTAACCGTATTATTATTATTATTATTATTATTATTATTATTATTATTATTATTATTATTATTATTATTATTATTATTATTATTATTATTATTATTATTATTATTATTATTATTATTATTATTATTATTATTATTATTATTATTATTATTATTATTATTATTATTATTATTATTATTATTATTATTATTATTATTATTATTATTATTATTATTATTATTATTATTATTATTATTATTATTATTATTATTATTATTATTATTATTATTATTATTATTATTATTATTATTATTATTATTATTATTATTATTATTATTATTATTATTATTATTATTATTATTATTATTATTATTATTATTATTATTATTATTATTATTATTATTATTATTATTATTATTATTATTATTATTATTATTATTATTATTATTATTATTATTATTATTATTATTATTATTATTATTATTATTATTATTATTATTATTATTATTATTATTATTATTATTATTATTATTATTATTATTATTATTATTATTATTATTATTATTATTATTATTATTATTATTATTATTATTATTATTATTATTATTATTATTATTATTATTATTATTATTATTATTATTATTATTATTATTATTATTATTATTATTATTATTATTATTATTATTATTATTATTATTATTATTATTATTATTTCATTAGAAAATCATAGATTTATAAGAAATTGGGGAGCCGAGAAACTAATTGGGCCCCACTCCTCTATTTATAAGAAACTAATCCTACTAAAAATATGCTCAAGAAGACGGCGCTACCAATGTCTCGAGTCAACGAAACTTTGGATGCGCTTTAGTAGGGTTACCGATCCTTCTCGAACTCCAAAGGAAGAGAGAGCAGGGGAAAACCTCTGTATCCAATGTCCGCACATTTAGCCTCGTACTTGACACGTTTACGTTGTGCTGCTTCAACCACCGCACGACCCTGTGCGAAGTCAACCATATTAGTTTGTGTCAAGGGAGACGACCCTGTCAAATCAACACATACATCCTGCCCACCGTCCCAAGAATAGAGAAATATATCAGGCGGACGTAATGATTTGTCCCTATCACCGCAGAGCCCAATATCAACCTCTTTATGAGCCGAAATCCCAGACCGAGAGCATATGTCACCAAGGGTATCACGTACAACATTGTGTCGATGTTTAATGCCAATGATACCAACACAGGATAACGCGTGATCCCCATAAATGTCTTCAGCAAATACCTTGAAACAAGCTGAGCATGGCATCTAAGCAGAAAAAAGGGGGACACCTAACCGGTAGCATAACATACATCGGTAAGTTCTAGCATTCATGGTTTGTCCCAACCCGGATATCGGAACCACCCTAAGCCAGTTAGAAGTGTAGTCCTCTTTATGCGATCTCCATAAAGCCATATGCCGAGTAGATAAGCAAAAGGTGGATTCGGCCATTTTGGTAACACGTGTGAAATATATATCTGCCAATTTCTTCATGATTTTGGGGGCAGCGATCTCATATGGGTTATCCAAAAGTTTGGTCTCCATTTTCGCGTTAAAAGTATGTATGACATCATCAAAGGAAGATTCAGAAGTTGTAATACCAGAATGTCGGAGAAGCTTAGTCTGTAAACTGGCAGATTTGAGTCTAGAAGCAAGGAAAGCATAGTTCAAGACATATGCTACTGGTTGTCACTAGATGACACCGGTATTGAAGATTAAAGTCGTCATGGACCCACTTACGCATGCACGAAACCTTCTTAGCCACTCAAGTTTCTCTCAACAGAAGCTTGTTTCATTCTCACAGGGAACCCTACGTAAACTATCGGCTTTCTCTTAGAGATTGTTGGTATTGAAGAAGGAGACCCTCTCCCTAGTCTCCGCTCAAGAAAAACCAAAGCGCACGATTGAGTCTAGAGCCACGAGATTCATCAAAAGATCTCTTAGGAACACTTGACATTTCATCACTTTTCGTTCAACATTAAGGACGCAAGTGACACATTATTGAGTCCTTCATGATCTTAGCAACTGTCGAGAATATTTATGAGAGGCTCACAATTGTGATCCTCGGTGATTGAATGGAAACTCTGCCAGAGGTCAACATCAAACAACCCTAACAAATGAGTCACGGTAACTCCTCGGTTAAGCTTAGTGTTGTCTCAAACGGTCTCTGATCGTGGGGTGATGCTTGGTGTACCTCAATGACCACCGAAGCAGAGGTGTATTGCACGTCATGTTATCCTACTTGAGGACTCAGTTCAGAACAACCTTTGCTAGAATTAGAGATGTGTTTTCACACTATGTTGTTAACACGCTCAAGTTTGAACTTGTAAGTCGCCGGAAATCCCACTAAGGAGATTCCTTTCAAGAATCGAGTCACGAAGATGTGGGTCATTACTTGAACTTGTTCAACGTAATGCCAACTGTCCCTTATGGGATTTGGACGGCTGATTCGCTCGACCAAGGTGAATGGAATCAAGACATTCATCAGAAGAACAATCGTAGTGGTCAATTGTCTAAGAAACAACCACAGTGATCGATTGGTGTTTACCCCTAACCCATTCTTATGTTTTCTTCTTATGGATGCTCCTGGGAGATGATCGTGCTGATTCTCCACATGCTCATACCAACAACAACACAAATTGAAGTTCTCTCGAAAGGCAACACGAAAGTCATAATGATTCGTCTTCAAAGCCAAAGAATCTACAAAGTATAAAAACAAAGAGAACTACATCATAACTGAAATCCAACATCAAAGAGCGTGTGAGCATGTTAGAGAAAGGCGTGGAGACACCTGAGCAACGAAGCGGACCTGATGCAGACAACAACAACATAACATCACCATATCCACACATGAACAATGAACAAAGAACAAAGATTACAAAGACGTCAAAGCTGATAACTTCAAAAGAAACAAGATCCTCACACTGGGGAGATTGTTGGAATCAAGACATTACTTCTCACAAGAAAGAGGAATGTCAGAAGACATCAAGGCAACTATTACATCAACACCAACAACTTTTCAAGATTGCTGGAGTCATCATTTATTAATTACCAACACTTAGGGGGAGATTGTTGGAATCACTCCTAACTTATATTTCAAGTGTTAGTATTTAATATGTAATAGGTTGCTTAAACTAGGCTTTTATGTTTGTTATTAATGGCAAGACTTATGTAGAAAGCCCATAGGCCTTGGCCCAAGCCCAATAAGTAAGGAAGGGACTAGAAATGTAGCCCTAGCTCCCTTCCCTATATAAAGACATGTAAACTTTTCTTTGAAGGTTGGTTGTTCACTTTCACTTAATATCTACGCCTAAACATTTACCATTCATACGTGTGTTTTGTGTGTGTGTTCAACTAATCTATCTTTCATCTTATTTCTTACATATTATTACTTGTGTTAACTTATGGTGACCTAACAATATATACAAGAAGTCATTAAGTTGATCAATGATTTATATCGAATAATTGGATTATAACAGTTTATGTTTTCTTGATGAGACATGGATATGAAGTGACTTGGTTAAAGAGTACTTGTGTTATAAAGCATGCAATTGGCTTGGAAAGTCTATTATACCATTAAGTTGACTTAGTTGGTAAATAGGTAAGCCAAAAGGAATATGTTAATCTTACATATTGTTAGATTGTCTTACAATATTAATTCTAATGAAATACCACTAGCTAATGGTATGTTCAGTCAGGAGAATCAAACTCTATTTGATTTGCTTGATTCAAGATAACCATAACTTCTTTCTTAAAAGTAATCAAGGTTAAAAAAATTGAGTATGGATTGAATATACTCAATAAGACTCCAACCTAGAAGATTAATAAAACACCATTTTATTATGGAATGTGATGAATCACATTAAGTTTTAAAATTGAAGTTCTGAATTGTTAAACTTCTAATGAAGAGTGATTATTAACAAATTGAAGTCATGAACAATCAATATGTATTTGTAATGTCTCAAAAGAGAACATTGTATTGTTGCTCTACTTGCTAAGTATATATAGATAGTCTATATATTACAAAAGGCAAGTGGGAGTTTTTATCTTGAAAGATAAAATTACAAGATACATAATCTTCTAAAATACATTAGTGAATATCATGATGAGGTTAGACATTTAAATGATAGACCTCAAGATGATGGAATTCTCATTCATAGATATCTCAGATATTTGTTTGATATGTTGAGAAATATGAGTTACGGGATTATGGTAAACCTGATAATCATTATGATGGATTACCAAATATTAAATTAGGAAAATTACTCATACTATGAATGTTAAAGATGTTGTCTATAAAGATAATCAGTTTTTTGGAAACTTGGTTTATCTTAATAGTTAGACTGGAAAATGAATATGAGTTTCTTCAAAGAGATGAAACACTCTAGTGGTTTAAATCTCTGTATAGAAATCATATGGACAAATTTGTACACATATTTAATATATGTCTTATGACAAGATTATTAATTATATTTAAGCAATTAATTGTGATTGAATATTCTTTCCTAGGCAACATTAAATATATAAAGATGATTATTGTCATTCTTTTTTTCATTAATATGAAAAATGACAATAGAATATCAAAACTCTTTCTTGAAAAATTACTTGAGCAAGGGCGATAAGTAATTGAAAGGTTTTTTGAATTCATATAATCTTTAGACGTGTACAAAGTGCAATAATTCATGAATGAATTAATGCATGCATCTAGGAGATAAAACTTATATTTAATTATTAGATCCATGTTGTGATTTATAATTAAAATAAGATAACTCCTAATATTCCTGAAAACTAGTGGGAGTATTATGTTAAGTTTCTTAAATCTTATATGTTTTATAACATATGAGAAGTAACATTTCATGTAAGCTAAATATTAAGTCTTAGATTGAAATGAAACTTCACTTGTAAGATTTAAGAATTAAAACATACAACCTTGAAATATATGTTTATTATTAATAAACATGTGCAGTAAAATAAATGATTATAATAAAATATGATATATCATTTTTGTGCAAATTGTCATCAACTACAAACTTTAAAGTTTGGAAGGCATCAAACATTACAGATATTAAAGTTTACGGAGTTTTAATGAGCATATTGTTGTTTGAATACAATGATGCTGGTTTAATTGAGATGACACTCAATACTAGTCATTGTAGGATTTCATCCTTGTTAATGGCCATGTGAACTAGTTGTGCTTATCTAAGAGCACATTTGCATTATACATAAAAGAATAAGAATACTTTGAACTTTAAAATGTTTAAAAGTTTAATTGTCATAAATTGGTGATAGAGGATGTCCACTTTATGAATTATTATGTGGATAGTTGAATGCACACATACAAGAACTTCACTAATTGAATTCTTGAATTAAGTATTTTTAAAATTATGATAGATCAAGTTGGTTGATTTATGCCTTATCAACAAGTATGATTGTCATTACTTGAGGCATAATTCATCAACTGGAATTTTCATGCATTGGTCTCTTTAGTATTTAGATAAAGGATGTTAAACAATTGTTATAATTAATCAAATACTTGATATGTTTTATTTTATAATATATTGTATCCTATATTTACATGTTTAATCCGTGAATAATTTATTTATTCTATATCGTCCGTTGTCAATTAATGATATGAGAGTATCATTAAATTAAGACAAATCAGAGTGATTTGGTCAAATATACTTAAAAGTATATTGATGAGAAAACATACCAATTTCAGATAATATTCAATGAATTGAATATAGAACTTATCCCAACTACATAATTTTACTTTATGGATATTCTTATTAAGTAAATCATGAATATTTATCCTCAGACTTGAGATACTAGATAAGTGTCATGAATGTAGTGCGCTTCTGTGGAACAACTTAACGCTAAGCGTAACTGGTAGTCATAAGGGTTGTTTTCAGAAGTGTTGCAAAGTTTATGAGTTATTCTTGTAGTCAAGATAGAATTTGTTCCTTCAAATTTATTTTGGAGTTTAATACTGTTGGGCCCCTCGTAGGGTTGACAAGATGTTTGCGTGGCCACGCCCATGATCTCCCCTGAATATGTTCAGAAGATTTGGTAATCTTGCTCAATCACTTACAACGAGAAATAGAATGGTTGAATAAATAATGACTTAAATCCATATATTTATTTAACGTGGTATTAGAAACAAAAGGATAATAATAATGATGAATCATTAAAAGGTTTTTCCACGAGCCTTACTCGAGTCGTACTACAGGCATCGAAGTGTTGCTAGATGCTTGTAGGATCGTATATTTTATGTTGTTTGATGATTCGGGTGGTCTAGGATTATGATGATATAAGATTGCCATGTTTAGAGAGATGAAGAGAGTAGAGAGGGTGATTCTAGAGAGATAAACAAAAAGAGAAAGGTTAGATTCAATGAGAAGCACCACCCCTTCCAAGGATGGAAGGGGTATTTATAGTTACAAAGAATACGTCCTCCGTCGGACTGTGGATCAGGCATACAGTGGGTAAAGACCCGTCCTTCCTCCACGGTGTTGCTCTAAACTAATAACTAAGCTAACAACTAACTAATTAACTACTAAACAACGTAAATAACGATATGTCTACGAGCTAACTTATGCTAGATTATATTTGGGGTGACCGACACTTCATTACGGAATTTCTAATTCCTAACAATCTCCCCCTAAGGGAGGTCACCCCATGTTTTACATTTCGAATTCTAGCATTCTATTTTATCTTCAGTCTTGAGCTCGTAGACTTTAATTCTTCAATTTCCGCATTCTTTGTGCTTGAGCAGTGATTCTTCAAAGTCAGACTGCTTTGTACTTTAAGTGGAGGCCTTTAACTGATCCACGTCTTGATGATCTTTGAGCTTTCTTTGAGATCATCAACCACGGTTAATCTCTGGATCACCCTTTGTAGTGTTGCCTTCATGTGATGTTGTGACTTTTGGACCGACATGCTCACACTTTTTGGATCATGACATCTTTTCATCAGAGTAGCGGAAGCATCTTTGTTGTATGTCTTTTAGAGCTGGCATAACAGGTCACACGAACCTGTTAAGACATGAACCTGTTAAGACACGAACCTGTTAAGGTCAAACACGAACACGACCTGTTAGCTTATCGTGTCATTTTTCTCAAACACGAACACGACACTAAAATAAATAGGTTAACTTTGTTAAAGACTGTTAAGAACTCATACGAGTTAACATACATAAAGAACTATAGACCCACGTAAACATACGTAACATTATCACATCACAATTTGACAAATCTTAAGTCTTAACTAATACATAATGATAATAAACCTTAACATTACAAAAGTTCACAAATCTTTAAGTGTGTCGGAATCGGGATTGTTGATGAGTTTGAAGCACCGATTCAGACCACCATCGTTTACATCGACATTATATCTTGGTGAGCTCTTCAAGAGGACTTCATTTGAACTCGCAAACAACCAATCTTTTGTGCAAATAAGGGCCTCAAGAGTTTCTTTACTAAGTGAACTTCGATGTTGATCTAATACTCTTCCGCTAGCACTAAATGTAGACTCCGATGCAACAGTAGATATTGGAATTGTAAACTCATTATTTTGTGGGTCAATTTCGAGACATTCAGAATCCATCTACAACATCGAGACATTCAGTCATTACAACAAATCTCAAATACAGCAAATCAAGACAGGTTGGTGAGATTACGGTCGAATTGGTCAATAACTGATTTGACACATGATCCGATTAAGGAATTGTGATTAAACAATTAAATCTCAAATACAACAAATCATTTATTTATTTTCTTTGAAAAAATTAAAATAAAAATTAATTGAAGCTTCTTTGGAGTTCATTCAACTATGATTACAATAAACAACAATTATCATATTTGAAGTACAAGAACAACTAGTTGAAGCAAGTTTACGGAACTATCTATATGCAACACAAAATACAACACGATGCAAAGACTTTTGCACTTCCCAACATCTTTCCTAACTGTAATAGGATTGAGATAATTTGAGCCGCTTTACCTACTACTTGTTGGATTAAAACACATGGCAACACAACCACGTATCATAAAAACGAGATATAATCAAGAAACATTTTGCTAATGTTTAGAAGTAATTAAGAAGATTAATAAAAAGAAAAGAAGAAGAAAATTCGGTGCAACAAAGTTTAAAAGATTGAGCAGAAACATTAAGAAGATCAATACAAGTAACTTTATAGGGGCGTGATGTATGGGATCGGAAGAGGAGAAGGAGAGGGTTGTTTTGGTGAGGGTGGTGAGGTGAGGTGACCGACGGTGGAGTGGTGGTGGGTGGTTGGGCCGGTGGTGGCTATGGAGTTAAGAGGAAGAGAGAGTTTTCTCCTTTTCTTATTTTTATATGAGTTAACTATTTAGAAAGCAACCAAGCGAGAGATGGGGAGGCGGATTTATAAATGAGCGGTATTTTAATTTTAACAGTACTAAGTCTTCTTAGTTCGACTGTTAAGACTGTTATGTTAATGTGTCTTAACAGTGTCGACTGTTAAGACACGAAACTGTTAAAGGTCAAATACGAACTGTTAAGACGAGATCGGTCGTGTCGTGTTAACGTGTTTCGTGTCAAAATGCCACCTTAATGTCTTTGATGGTCATGATTTTCTTCAATTAAGTGTGAATCTTTGTGAGCATGCGGTTGTAAATTGACTCCTCAATAACGATCAGTTGCAAGCGTCCAATGTTCCCGCAAACAACAGTTAGCACTAAAACATACGAAAAGTGTCTTTGTTCACTTTCGTTGAATATAGTTGCAAGAACCACGGTTCCCGCTGATCAATATAAATAATGCCTCGTGATCGTAGAATTCAAGAATCTCCTGATGGGGTTTCGCACTTGATCAGCTGCTCAAACCGGGCGCCCCAAAGAAGACAACACGGGTGAGTGAACCAAATAATTGAGATTCACCGATTGATGAAAATTGATTTGAAAACCAATCGCGTATTGCTTAGAAGAAAGAGTTTTGCAATACGACGAAGGTTTTATGAGAAAGATCAATTTTCAATCAAAAATAATTTTTGTATTTGAAAAAGAATACACATTCGATGTGCTAGAGAAAAGAAGAGATTGGCACATCAAACGGTTTTTCCAAAAGTTTTTTTTTAATCAGAGATACTTTTTGTGTTTGAAATATAAATACACATTCGATGTGCTAGAGAAAAGAAGATTTACACATCGAACGGTTTTTCCAAAAGTATTCGTCAATTCATTTCCTGGACCAAGGTTGATTCAAGAATGAATCGCCCCATTGTTTCTATCCAGTTGTCACAAGCTTGATCTTTAGAAAAGATCTCACATGTCACCCACCAAGAGCTTGTTTGATGTTGGCTCTAGAAGGATTTCCATCTTCATCGTAAATATTTTTACATATCACTCGGATGTTCTGGCAATACCACAAGGATAATGCGTAGGACTCTCAATATATACTTACTTTCCACATTGTGTGAAACATCAAGTCTTCATTATTTGTGTGTCCTAATGAGATATTGTGGATGATCTCTTGGCTCTAGACTCAATTGTGCATTTTGGTTCCTATGCCGGAGACTAGGGAGAGGGTCTCCTTCTTCAATATCAACAATCTCTAAGAGAAAGTCGATAGATTATGTAGGTTCCCCGTGAGAATGAAACAAGTCCTTTTAAGAGGAACTTGAGTAGCTTGGGAAGTTTAGTGTAGTGTGTCATTGGGTTCATGACGTCTTGTCTTCAATACCGGCGTTACCTTAGTAACCACCAGTAGCATATGTATTGAACCCGGTTTCTACCCCAAGGTTGAATTAATGGAGGGCTATTTCTATTCACCCTTATCACATTCAATTCTTTTTCATTCTTCAACCCCTTCAGTACTTACCGAGACTTCATAACTAGAACCTTGTTGGGTTTATTCCAGTACTAGCTCTGCCTCATCCGCACTCTTCCCGTATTCTCATTTTTCTCCTTTTTTCATCATACCTAGGACTTCTACACTATCTAGTGGATTGTCCTCGGTAGATCCTCCGACTCAAGGGATCGTGGGAACGAATACCTAACCTAACCATCCTTATAACACCATGCATAAAGTAAATTGGTCGGTCTTTTGGTATTGTTCTTTCCTTCTCGAAACCAATTGAAAAATCATTTGGAAAATCAATCAAGGTACTTGTGATATAATATCAAAGCATTTGGTACCTTAATTGTTTTTGATTATTTAGAAATGCTCCCCCTCAACATGTGCTTATGATTTTGAAATTGTTTCGCACATGGAGGCAAGAGGACTTTAAAATCTTTTCTTGATCACAATTTCCATAGGAAAAAGCCATTTGATTTTCTTGGTAAATTCTCCCCCTCAAAATGTGCATTGGTTATTAGAAATCATTTAGCACATAGAGGAAAGAGATCTTTTGAAGTACATCCACGATCACACAAGCCATTAAGAAAACCATTAGAAAACCAGTCAAGGTACTTTATGTTGAAACATAGAAATCTTTGTACCTTGAAAGTTTATTTTCTTTTTGAAATGCTCCCCCTCAATATGTGCTACTAGATTCGAAAGCATTTAGCACATATGGGAGAGCAGCCTGCACTTTTGAATCAAATTGATCATTATTTATCAGATTACATAATTAAATCACAAATTCTCGCCCGATCAAAAATATCAAACCCTTTGAGATTTTGGATCCCAAGTGATTTAATAAGGTTTAGAAAACATGGGAGAATATGTGGCCTTGTTTAAATACTCTTCTGGTTTTAGGTTAAATGCTCCCCCACAATCATGTGCATTATGTATTTGAAATCGTTTGGCACATGAAGGAATGAGTGCTTTTGAAACAATCACCCTTTAAAACCGATTTGAGATTTAAATCACGATCTCTCCCCCGATCAAAAATTTCAAACCTTTTGAGATTTGTGATCCCAATTGATTTAAATTATTTAGAAAATTTGGGGAAAGACGTGGCAAGATTTAATTTTGAAAAATGACAGATAAAGACCAATTTTAGACAATAAAGATTGTTACTGTCAGGTATGATAGTTTTAAGAGATCTTTGAGTAAAATAAAACAATTTCACAATCAAACAAGAACAGAAAAAATTTCATTTTGAAAGATCTTTGAGTTTTAAAGAAAATCATACCATGACATAACATTAAATCTTTAGATCACCACTTATTTTGTACAAACTGGAACTTTTATGAAGAAATATTGTTTGAACATATTTTATTTTAAATCACTCTCCCACTCAATTGATAATCGTAGTCGATGATTGAGTGACTTAAGTTTTGATAAAATGAAGTCCGGTGATTTCCAAAATTAAGTCCAATTTATTTTCAAAACCAATATTTTTCCATTTTTCAAAACAATATTATTCAAAAATTGTTTAAAAAATGGTATCATCACTATTATCCTGCATAAAGATACATTAGGTGGTTGAGCTGCTTTTGTTGTTGTTTCTGAAGGTTGGAAGAAAACCGTCTGCTGATGCAGCGAGACCTCTGACGTTGCATTTGTCATGCCAACTCTCCATAGAGGTCCAATTAAGCTCCATTTCTTCATTTGTCGACCCAAGAAATAGTTGCCCTTTTCTTTCGGCATCCAATCATCATCATTTGTGGGATCCGGATCGGGAACATTATTATAAACCATCTTATCCGCATACGTTAGTCAACACAAACAGATATATGGTGGTCGACAACACCCAAACACCAATCGACTAGTACAAGTCAATTCAACATATCAATCAGATCATGTAAAGCATGGGAATAACGTGTTTATCAAACTATAGTCATCTAATTCTAACAATCATATCATAGATTCCTAGTCCTTCGACATAGGTAAAAATCCTTTTAAGTTAAGCACGTAGGATAATTAGATAAGCCCGATATATGATATAAATTTGAAAACATTCTCCCCCTCAATCAATGACTCAATCTATGAAAAGTTTTAAATAAGCTGAAGTCATTGATTGGGTTTTGCAAATTTATGAAAACTTGATTCTGATTGATTTTCAAGTAACTCATTTACCACAATTTTGTTAAAACAAATATTTTTCTGAAGAATTTTAGAAGGAAAGATATTTGAGTAAGAACAGCAGTCCTTCGACATACTTTGTAGAACCATCACTTAATAATCCTCCACCAATTCCTCCTTCATTTGAAGATACTCAACCCACTTTACTTGAACTTCCACTACAAGAAATTCAAAACCATGACAAGGATTGCTATCATTGTAAACATGTTGAAAGGTTGATACATGAACTACGTGAAGAGCAACGTTTCATGTTTTATCACCTCCTCGAACGTTTCGAAGAGGTTAACAAGCCTAAACTACAATGAGCATCATAGTCAAAAGCTCAAACTTAGAATGTTTAGGAAACCTTTCTCATCCTTGATCATCATTAAGTTTTAGTTGAACCTTGAATTTGGGTAACTCATTAGCATTAGTAGTACTTGTATGGCTAGTTCATTCTCTTAGTCTTAGAGATTTGTTTGGTTATCTCTTGTTTTATTGAATGAACATTTATATGTTTTAATTATTCTGTGCATTGGGCTCTTTATTGCACACATATATTGTCTCCACTAGCATTGTTTGACACATCTTCATTGTCAAGAAACTGTCAGCAGCATACCGGATCCTCCATAATGCCTAGACGGATCCCTTCAAGAAGGAACCGGGATCCGTGGATCAAGCACAAATTTCTACTAACTTGAGTTTTATTTGCGTGAAATTATGCACTATACTCTTGTTTTTCTAACCTTTACTTTGTAGATTTTCAAACTAACATGAAGAATTTGACACCCTAAAGCTAAGGGGAGCTTGGTGTCAAAACAATACATTGCAAAATTACTTGCAATCTTAGATTTATATTTCATGACTTCCGCTGCAAAATTGCAATCATCTAGGGGAGCACACCCGTCACATAGACGTAAACTTTTGCAAAAATTTGCAATAGAACTAGATTAGCATTACTTTCTTGACGCCCTTACTTAGGGATGGACTCGTCAAGGGGGAGTAACGACGAGATCCTTTCCCGTTAACTTGCTCTCTATTTCTTTTTTTACTTCTTTCACATTTTTTTTTCTTAAAAACAATGTGCTCCTTTCCTTCAAACACTTTTTGTTTCGACAAAAAGGGGGAGAAGAAAGTAAAAACTACAAATTCAAACTTTTACGAATTTTAGCTTTTCCTTAAAATAATTTTATGTTTTGTCATCAACAAAAAGTGGGAGATTGTTAATACAAATAAGTCGTAAAAGCGTTTATTTATATTTACGATCTTCTAATGTTTTGTCGATAACAAACGTAAAATCATTTTAACGAAACAAATAAAATACATAAATAGTTTGAGTTAATAGTTTCCTAACACACTTACGTTTTCACATAAAACACTAAAACAAGTATAAGTGATTTTATGATTTAAATACATATGTACAACAACTAGTGTTTACATATTGGGTTAGCATATACTTAAACTAAGTATACTAAAATGGGTAAAACAAGTATATACTAAATGGGTAAAACTAGCAAATGGTATTGACCCATAACCCATGGTTTATATATACCACTTAACCAAGTTCATTGTATCTAGAAAGAAAACCATGGATCAACCCATAACCCATGACCCATGACCCATAACCAAAAATACCCATGGGTAAAGAGGCGTTCCACGGATCCCCGACTTTGTGCTAGCCGGATCCCTAGTGGAAGGGATCCGTGGGATCCGGGAAACAGAGAGAATTTTCTCTATAAATGAGAGCCATTTCTTCCTTTCTATTCATCACTTTACACATACTTTCCCCAAGTATTCTAACCTCTAACCTCAGATCCAAGTGATCTATGTAGTTTGTCTTTTGTTTTTGTGTGATCTTCTAGGTTCCTCTTAAAGGAGAGATCACCACTTCTTGAAGACGTGCAAGCTCAAGTCCATGAGTTGCAATGCTTCGTCATCATCAAGACAACTAAGGTTCTCTTGTTGATAGTTCTTCCTTTCTCCATAGATATTGGGTTGAAGGCATTAGTGAAGGATGCCGAAAGTGTCAAGACGAAAGCATTAGTGAAAGATGCTTATCGTTCGTGTCAAGAGCATTAGTGAAGAATGCTATAAGTGTCAAGACGAAGGCATTAGTGAAGGGTTCCAAGCGTTGTGTCAAAGGCATTAGTGAAGGATGCCGAAGAATCGAATCAAGTAGCATTTGGGATGAATGCCTAGGTCGTATAATTGATGAGGTGCATCGTTATACATATAAGTATTTGTTTGTTTGTTTCCAAGGATGGTGATATCCTTGATGAAAGTGTAACAAGGAATTGATCTCCTTGATATTAGGTGTTGTGTTGTGAAAGGTAGTAGTTCCTCCATAGTAATGGAACTAGGTGCTTAGCCTAGTACCTAATAAAGGGTAGGCGACGTTGTGATAGGATTAGTTCTCCTAAGGTGTGAAAGAACTCGGTGGTTAGCCTAGCACCGTATAAAGGGTAGGCGACGTTGTGTTAGGTGTGGTTCGCCTTGGTGTGAAAGAACTCGGTATTTAGCTTTGCACCGGAAAAAGGTTAAGCGACGTTGTGATGGCTTCTCCGCCATAAGGAGATTTGGTGTAGTGCTTACGAAATCTCGAGTAGGTGACTCGGGGAGTGGAGTAGGGCAAGGAAGGTGTCCTTGTAGCCGAACCACTATAAATAACTTGTGTCGTGGTGATGTGCTTCTTACTCTTTATCTTTCATTACACGTTTATATATCTATCTATCAACGTCCAACATAAACAACCAAATAGATTGACATAAGTCGATCTAAATATTTAAAAAGGTAGTTTTAAATTGGTAAAACTATTCAACCCCCTTCTAGTTTTTCACAAGAATCAACTTGCTGAAGAACGTGAGCAAGTCTAATTGGGGATTAAATCTGACTTTTCACTCTCCCCCAATTAGTGCTCTCCTCTTAACTGACAATCTTTATGATGAATGCTTGGATTAAGAAGAAGTCTTTAGATCGTTAAATGCAACTCGTCTTTAGTCTTCTAACATGTAGCAGAAAATGTAGAACCGACTGTAGACTCGACCTTCTTCAAGATTGTCCAATTGGGGAATAGAAAGTCAACATCTTCAACTCACCAAATGCATTCTCGTTAACTTACAAATAGCAAATACCCTTAACTCAAATCCCTCCCAATCAAACAAGAACAGAAAGATGTTCATTAAGGTATCATCCCCGCAACTGGAATTACTTTGTCATTAATCAAATCAGCCCGAATGAAGATGTTAACCAACGAATCTTAGAAGAAAACTCCATGTGAAGATGACCCGATAAGAAGAAGCTCGGTTCTTACATGAGTTTGGAGCCGTTTGACCATTTATTCTCAGATATCAATCAACCATGTAGTAAATTCACACTTCTTCTCCCCCTCAAGAATTGCATACGGAGTTGCCATTCTTGATTAAACAAGTGAATATCTTTCAAATGTAGTCTCTTCACACTTTTCCCCTTCAATGGTAGCATATGATGTCGCCATCGTCATTATAATTGAGCAAGTGGAATAAGAAAACAATCAACAGAGTTCGGTTCACTTGATGACTGAAAGCGCATGGAAAAAGTATGAAGCATGTTGATGAGAATGGTCATAATTGAGAAGATTTCTCTTCTTCAGAAGATAAAGCGCACTGAAGCGTACACTTTTATTTTCTTTGAGGAACGAGGCTTGAACTGTTGTGTTCAAACGTCATTAGAAGATTTATCTTCTTCGAAAGATAAAGCGCACTGAAACGTACACTTTTATTTTCTTTAGAGAACGAGGCTTAAACTGTTGTGTTCAAACGTCATTATCTCTCTCTTTTCAGCATCTCTTGGCAAACTTATAATCAACCCCATTATCATTCAGTAGGCTCTTTGTCGTGACAACGGATGGAGAAAACCCAATATGATGAATTTAACCTTGAAGTAAACTAACCCAAACTCGTGACTTAAACTTGCACATATGTAACAAAGAGCGGTGCCGAGAATTCATCCTCCATTGAATCTCTAAGTACTCTATACTCTTCATCCAACCAACCATCAAGTATAAGACGACATCACCTCTTGAAAATCCATAATTAAATGTGACACCGAGCACTACAACAGTAACTCCTTAAAGTGATAGTTATTTTGTGGTGGTAAGAGCCCAATTCCCCAAGTGGTAAAAGAAAAGGAAAAGTCACCCAACAATAACTAGATTTCCAAGTCTTCGTTTTTGATAATAAGCTCGAACAAGGATCTTGAAGAATCTTCATCCAACTATCCCGATACCTTGGATACTAAGTACACTCGCCGTGATATTTCACTTCAACCTCAAATAAATAATACTGAATTAACGCCTTTGTCACATCTTGTGGTTAAAAGCTTAAATCTAGCCTCCTTTTACGTTTTAAGTGAACTGTGATAATTGTTTCATCCCGACCATGGTTAAATGAGCATAACCCTGTAAAACCTTGTAATAACCAAACTGCCATGAAGAAAATCCAAACAAACACCCAATTCATGAAGTACACCCTTTTATCCCTTCTTCGAAACAGAAACTGTAGCACCAACATCAAATAAGATCCCAAAATACACTTTCCTTTCTCCAGGAAGGTTCCATAATTACGGATTTTACAAATCTATGGTTTAAACCGAGAAATTGTTTTTTCAAGGATTTTACAAAACCAATAATAAACCGTAAGATAGATCCGAAATGCACTTTACCATTACCGGGATGTTTCCATTGTCACGGGATTTTACAAGTCTCGTGATTTAAACCGAGAAATAGATTCTTTCGCGGGATTTTACTAAATCAAGACAAAACCGTAAACAATGTAAGCTTGAATGTGTTATGACAAATTCAGTTTTCGATGAATATATGTTTTAAGGGAACATGCAGCGGTTCATCAACGATTTTTATCGATCATCAACAATATCATCAACAATTCTTTACCCATATGTAGAAAACTTCACAAACCATGAGGTTGACCGTACGACATCAAAGTACACATTTCTCCCCCATGATGGTTTTGAACTTTCGAAAGCATCAAAACGTGTACGACCATTTGCACGAGAAGTTCTTGTCATAAGCAAACATCTTGAAAAGTCATGACAGACGCTGAAGATTCTTGAAAGATTTTGCTTAGACTGTGAAATATCATTGACATTTTGTAGCGAAGGATAATCCATGAGAATTGCTGATCACATCTCAACCTTTGAACAATTTGGTAAACACTCCATTCACGTATTCAATCGGCTATAGCAATGACCGCATGGAGAAAGAAGCCCTATATACCAAACTTTAACATGACGTAAAATTCCCCAGATTTGTTACTTAAGCTTGTACTAATCCTCGTGAAAAAGAAACGGTGTACCCAATGTACAAAACCTCTTGACATAACTAAATAGCCAAGTCTTTATCACACTCTATAAATGCCCAAACAAGTCATCTTCGCGGAAGGGTAGAAAGAAAGAAGATGAAATAAGTAAACGCGCCCGGAAAAACTCACTTCAAATCCAAATAAGAAATACCGTACAAACAACCCCGTAGTCAACTTTGATCAACTTTCAGTTCGAGCCGTGACCTAATAGTTTCCGTGAAAATGTATATACCAAGATGCCAAAACCCCATAACAATAACACTACAACTCATATCAACAACTTAAATCTCATAACTCAACCAGTCTAATCATCAAATCCAATATTATCAAATCGTATTTCATTAAAGCTCAGATATTCGATTCAATTTAGAGAAACCCATCTATTCATCATTCAAATCCAAGTCATCACCTAACATGCTCCAACCTGGTCCAAGCCCATTATCAATACAAGACATATGATCCAATTCACAAGACTCACTCGGTCTAACTCTCAATACATACAATAGATCCACACAGCTTACAAACTTTATGTTACATAAACACCATGGCTCAATATTCAAACAAAAATGAATATCACTCAAATAAATTCCCGTTATGATTTTTCATTTAAAACACCAAAGCCCAATGACTATCACGCACGGACAAACTTCAATGTACATCCAAGTCCAAGTGATTTGAAACTAACCCAATGAATCTCCTCCTGACCCACACACAATCATATCACGGCCCAAGTATTTCAAGTTAACCTAAAGATACGTCAATATATATACCTCACCACTTTGTTAGGTCACTAGTTTTACAACACAAGCTTATAGAGAAAGAGATAAAGGCGATTGAACAAGTAAACAAACACACACACACAAGTATACTCGACCGGTTATGCGTAGAGAGGTAGTGAAAGAATAACTTGAACAACCAACCTTCAAATGAAGGTTATTACAATGTATTTATAGGCAAGGAGCTAGGGCAACACTCCTCTCCTTCCCTATTCCTTATTGGGCTTGGATCAAGCTTATGGGCCTTCTACATAAGCTTGACCTTAAACAAACATAAAGGCCATAACAAAGCTACCTATTACATATGAAATATAAATACTTGAAATCTTGTTTAGGAGTGATTCCAACAATCTCCCCTCAGTATATATGAATGTAAGCGGTGAAAGCGTTGATGTAATAGTAGTTGTGGCGTCTTCGGCATTCTTCTTTCTTGTGAGAGGAATTGCCTTGATTCAAACAATCTCCCGGTGTAGAGATAGTTATCTTTGAGCGGTTAAGCTTGGCGTCATCTTTAACTTTGTTCTTTGATCATTTGTTCTTTGTGGTGAAAGTGATAGTATGTTGTTATGCGCATCGATGCGCCTCAGTGCCTTGTTGCTCAATGTCTCCGTCATTCTTCAACATGCTCACGCGCTTTTGGCGTTGGAAATCAATCTTGATGAAGTTCTTTAAGTCTTTAACTTTGTAGATTCTTTGGTTGAGCGAAGAATCATTACGGCGGTTGTGTTGCTTTTGAATAGAACTTCCATTAGTGATGATGTTGGCGTGAGCATGAGAAGAATCGACACGATCATTCCGCTCGAGCTTCCATAAGAAGAAAACATTGCAAGCGGTTAGAAATAAGCGGTTTCCGGCACTTACAAGTTTGAACTTGAGAGTGTTATGACATAGTGTGAAAACACAACTCTAATTCTTACAAAGGCCGTTCTGAGCTGGAGTCCCACAAGTGAGATAACGCGATGTGCGAAGTACATCTGATTCGAGATAGTCATTGAGGTACACGAAGCATCACCTCTGTTGTAGACCGTTTGAGACACACTCCGCGTAATCACGGGGAGTTACGAAGCGACTTCTTTGTCGGTGCATTTGATGTTGACCTGGCGGGAGTTTCCATTCAATCGCGAGGATCACGGATGTGAACCTCTCATAAATGTTCTCGACAGTTGCTAAGATGCATGAAGGACTCGATATGAACCCGAATCTTGAAGACCTTATTGTTGATCAACAAGTGATTAAATGTCAAGTGTTCCTAAGAGATCTTTTGATGAATCTCGTGGCTCTAGACTCAGCAGTGCGTTTTGGTTTTCTGGCGGAGACTAGGAGAGGGTCTCCTTCTTCAATACCGGCGATCTCTAAGAAAGCCAATAGTTTATGTAGGGTTCCTGTGAGAATGAAACAAGCTTACATTGAGAGAAACTTGAGTGGCTAAGAAGGTTTAGTGCATGCGTCCTTTGGGTCCATGGCGACTTTTAATCTTCAATACCGGTGTCACTAAGTGACAACGGTAGCATATGAATTGAACCCGATTATGCGCCTAAGTTGAATAATCGGAGGCTATTTCTTTTCACCCTTTTCTTTACATTTCTTTTGATTCTTCAACTCCTTCTTTCTCCGATTCTCATTTCTCCTTTTACAATCTTTCCTAAGGACTTCTAACACTAACTAATGGTAGTGTCCTTGGGTGATCCCTCCGACTCTGGCGGATCATAGGACAGTTATTCTAACCTTAGTCACCTTATAACTCCATGACTAACCTATGTTTGCCATTATAACCCTTTGTAAGTTAAAATATCTCTCAAAGGGTTTGTAAATGAAAGACATGTTTGAACCACGGTGAGAGATAAGTTTTGCATAAATACTCCCCTCACATGTGCTTAATAGTTTTGATGGTTAAATGCGGTGAGGAAAAAGCGCACTTTATGAATTGATCCACTAAAGATAGACAATCTCCATGAGACACGGTTCGTTGAATAGTTAAAGAGTTACATTGTCGGTTTTAGGTGACAACTAGCTCTAATAACTACCTTGAAGGTGTAGACAAACCTCGAAGGTTGTCATACCCGTCGAGTTCATGTCTATCAAGAGCTTCTCGAATGGTACCTTCTACTAAGACAAGTCGCTGCGAGACACGTTTACATCACTAGCGAACTAGCTTGAAATTATTACCCGTCCGGGACAAGTCTTTTCGAGTTACAAGCAGTTTAGTACCGTCAATTCGTTGGTTAAGTCGCGAGGTACAAGGGTTCATTTGCATTTTACACAACATATTTCTTATCACACAAATTTTCTCCCCTCAAAATGGCATATAAAAATGTTATTTTGAGCGGTTGAAATAAATATGACCATTTTGAGTGTTGTGGGAAGAGTGACCACTTGTGAACAATTTGTGAACAAAGTTTTGAAATCAAATACTCCCCTCGACTAGTGATATAAGCGGTTGAGGTTTTGAAAAAATCATATGGGAAGTACTTGTCTTTTGAGCAAAACCTTGAAAAATGAAAGGTTTGATAGGTTTTACTCAAAAATAAAGCTTTCGCTCCTTTTATAAGGATTGTGGCGAGGCGTACCACGGGGTCCTTTCTTGACCATTACGGGTTGTACTTTGTTATGTGTGCACAAGCCATTCACATATATAAACATTCATCCAAAATCATATGAAGGAAACAAATCAAGGGGTACCGGGAAGTGCGGTGATGTTCCCGAGAGTGCATGCAGGCGTTGAAAGCCGGTGATGTTTATCTGGGTCTACCACCAACATAGCTCTCAGCGTCAGGCGATCCCCCGAACAACCGTTCATCAATCATGGTGATGATCCTTCTCACATCCCTTCTATCACGAGAGTTCGGTAGCTTAGGATTCCCAACCTTCAGCGTATATCCTTCAATCATGCGCCAATCCATCCCTAACCATCTTCAAGGTATGATCCCGAATTTGTGGAGCTCACTACACGCCATTAAGCGGTTCTGCGAAGTTCACTGCGGTAAACAATGCGAAAGGTTTCTTGATGGCGTAAGTTGTTTGGTGGTTGATGTCGGGAAGATCAAGGCGTGGTGGAGTGAAGTTTACGTTTACGATATGATTCAACGACCATCGGATATCTTGACCGTTCTTTGATCACAATCGTCTAATGAAGATGAGAGCCGACTTGATAAATTCACGTTGAATTTCGATCGAGAATTGTCTCATCGACCACATACTTTGGCAAGGTACATGTCTTGATGTCGTTGGTGACAAGTTCTCAAAGTCGACCTCGAGAATTCATAGTCTTGTTCATCTTGTCGTTTGACTATGATATTCTTCAAGAATGTGTAGTCCCATTTAGACTTGAGATCAATGTGTTTGATGGCCACGATGTTCTTTGAGCAATACACTTCATGTTGAGACTTTGAACGAGGCGACACGTAGTAGATTCTTGACGTTCGGGCCAATGATGAATCCCATACAATGCATCTTGGTCGTATGCTTGCACTTTGTCGGAAAACAAGTGATTTGCACGTTCCTCGATAGCTATCGGTTTGAGTAGGTAGGCTCTTGGGAATGGAAGAGTTAATGATGTAGCGTATTTTCTTGAACCATCGCCACCATGGAGAAGAAATTCAGTGCATGTTGAAGAAATATCGAAGGAATCCTTGGTTCATCTGGTTGGCGATTGTTGGTAGAGGTTTGGTCGATCGATGTAGTATGGAGGGTTGTTCCGTTTAGTGAAGTCGATGTTTGCTTACAGGTTGAGCCAATCCATGTTGTTAGACATGGCTCGAGCAATGTTTTCAAGGTGATATTCAACCTCGATTGCACTTTCATTTGTTTTTCAACGGAAGGAATCGTCATTCTTGATGCGCTTCAACTCGGTTCGTCATCTTCTTCACGGAATCGTTCTTGCAAGATTTTGCATGCTCCAAGTGTACTACCGTCTACCAATTCTTGACCTTCTTGGGGTAGGGAGTGTTGTTAACAAGTGTGGAGAACCATTCAAATTCTGCGGTTGTATCGTCATCTAGCCATGATCGACATCTGGTGAGTCGTCTTTTCTTGCTTTTAGAAGGCCTTGATGATGATTCGGGTTTCTTCACTTGTTTGGGAGAGGAGGGTTGTTGTTGGGGCTCGAGGACCTCTTCATCGTCACCACCCGTATACTCAAAGTGATCACCGGTTTTACGAGTCAAGGGTGGTAACTCGGAATCGTCCGAGGTTTATCGGTGGAAGACCGTGGTGGAAGACTTTTGTTGTGCGAAGTTCGATGTGGAGGAGGTGGCATAGATGTAGATTGACGGGCCCTTACGGCGTTTAGGTGCGAGTCCTTATCCTTGTCATCGTCATCTCTTGGTCTTTTGGGTTGAGTGGTGACTCCTTGCATGATGATGCGAGTTGATAGTCAAGTAGAATTTGAAAAATTTAGCTTCATCGAGTAAGCGTTCGGATCTCTTTGACATTTGCATCACTAGTTTAGCGATTAACTTTCAGTTCGGAGAGATCGACTTCTTTTGCCATTGTATGTTTGACCAATGCTACGATGTTAGGGGTGAGTTATGCGGAAAATACTTCTTTTGTCTGCTGGGGCGATGTCGAGAAGAAACTTGTGGGTTTGTTCTCTTGCGACTTTTCAGTTCCTTTTGGACTTTTGGAGCGATATCACGAAGGTACTTTTGAGTGTAACCTTCAATCATTTCATTTAGTTCCCCAGCGATGACTTCTCATGAATTCTGAATAGCTTTCCTATCTTTCCGCATCTCGTCATTCTCATCATGTAAGTCTTGCATTTGTTCGACATACCAATTAAGTTTTCTTTGAAGCATGTCCTTCTTTCTAACTTGTTTGTGACTTTCACAATTCTTGCATGTGTTTGAGAAATCCAAGACTTTGGTGGTTTCTTCACGGTTTGGATGAAGATCTGGTTGACTTAGTTGATGGTGGTGGTGATGAATGAGATGAAGAGTCCGATGATGAGGAGACTTGAGGAGACTTCATGTCCTTAGGAGTATCGAGGTTTTCTCCTTTGAGTGAGTTGGGTGTCTAGAAGAAACTTTGTATAATCATCCTCGTCATCTTTAGACTTTTCTTTCTCGGTTTCGGTTTCTCAAAATCATACTCAATAGTGTCTTCAACAGGCGGTTGTTGTTGCGGAAGAGTGGTGGCACGGATCCCTTATCGGGTTGATTAACGCATCGGGATGCGGAGAGGGTGGCGACACCACTTGATCCTCGGGGCCGCCCATTTGATCTTTAGCAAAATCGTGACCTTTTGAATGTGTCGGACGTTGTGAAACTTTTTCTGTATGATTTATCAATTGCTCTTCTTCATCTTGAGCTCTCATCATAAGGTACAATATTTGAGTCTTCCCTTTTCTTGGGCAATTTGGAGGACTTGGAGGTTTTGTCCTTTGAGGCGGTGTTTGGTTGCGATTGCGAGTAATGAACCTCTTCATCATCTCGGTATCTTGAGCTCTCATCCCTAAGTTGTCTTTGAGGTTCAAGTGAATGGATCGGAGTTGCTTCACGAGAAGGAACTTTCTTCTTAGGGTGGGTTTCCTCTTAGGAATAGGTTTCTTCTTAGGAACATTCCTTTGACTCACGATACTTGTTATGCTTCTGCACTTCTCTTACGGTTCTCCTTACGGTGTTCGGAAGATTTTTAAATCAAGATGACCAACTTTGCCTTGTCTCATTGCTTCGGATACCTTTAAATGCGATTCTAGCTTTCGACATCTTGATTAGAAGAAATCGCTTGTCTGACACCTTGTTTCTTTGTGGGCGTTTCCTTGATTCTAACGGTGAGAATGGGTTCCGTCAACATATCGTGATTATCGGGTCATTGAGCCTCTTGGGAATGTCGGGTGAAGTCCAAGTGCTCTGGATCAACAATTTGGTATATCGATGTAGGGAATCTTTGAGCCAAGTTTGTTGAGAAATGACATCATGTCATCCCAAATCGAGCTTCAATGGCGATGTGTTTCATGTTGACAAATGCCCAAAATATTTGCGGTTCTATGAGCTTAGGATGCTCATAGCCGCTATCACGACCGAAATAGACTTGGTGATGATCATGTAGAGTGTTCTCCATGGTTGAGGAATACTCTTAAGCTCTACGTGAGAGTGTTTGGTGATTACTCTGTAGCCTCATCATAACCGATATCGATTAAGAATTGGAGAGTGAGCTCTTGATGGGTGTGGCATAAAGTTTGGTTGGTTGACTTGAGGAATAAGAGAAGCGACCCTTAAGTCTGCGGTGTGATGGTGATTTGTTTGTGGATTGAGTCACCATCGCTGTGATCCTTCCTTTGACCCTTTCCATGGTGTTCAGGCTGTTGGATATAGATCTCGGGAATGGTTGCGAGAATGTGTGAGCATGTTACGATATGGATGAGTCCTCGAGAATGTCAATAGCGATTAAGCATGAAGACTCGAGCAAGTGAGAGTCTTGAAGTCAACTCGGAGATTATTCTTTCCAATCTTCATTGGATAGCCATGAGGATAGATATCGACAATGGAGAGAACATTTGGTGCATCCATGTTTGGTTGGCGACCATGTCGTGATGCGAAATAATATTAGCCAAAAGAACCAACATATCGAAAGACATAATGTTAGTCAACGAAGGTCTTATTGTCTAGTTATTTAATGTACAACGTCAATGATTATTCTGAGTCCTAAGTCACTTGTATGTCCAATAGTCTAATGGCGTCGTGAAATGTTTAGTGAGTTAGTTAACTTTAAGTTTTAAAGCTTATGTTATCACTTATTGTTCACAACATATCAAGCGTTTTGGTTTATTAGTGACATTATTGGATTCGTGACGTTATGATAAGTTTATTAACAAGTTTTGTACGTAACAATTCATAATGAAGGTCAAAAATGGCTTAAGCGTGGGATTGACAAAGTTCTGGCGTAAGCGATCGTGACATCTGGCGTGGCGGCTTATCGTGGGATCCTTTCTTATGCGTGAAATGTTGCAGCGTGGGAAAAAGGGGACCTTCGGCGTGGAGCTTCGGCGTGGCGTATAAAACCTTACAGCGTAAGGCTTACTCGTGAGTAGACCTTATGCGTGGGGTCCTTGTTTACGCATATCCTTCACGGGATCGCGTGGTCCCTTTGTAGAACCTTCGGCGTAATAGTTATCGTGGGTTTTATTTCGCATAACATCACTCTGGCGTGGGGTAATCCTTATGCGTGAGAGTCTTATGACCTTGATTACGAGTGTTTAAGCGTAGCAAAGCACGAAATAAAGTTATCAACTCATCAATGTTCACACAAAACAACAATTTATCACGAGATAACAACATCCTAGTCCATGTTAAGCGATTCTGCGTAGAATCACATCGCGTAGTCTAAACCCTAAACTTACGGCGTATGAGATTTAGCCATGGGATGAACATCATATTGATTACGGTAGTTCTAAGAAGTCCATAAAGTAGTTTTATCAAGTTTTAACATCAAATAAGCCTTGAATCAAAAATACCCAATTTATATGAACTTGAACCTAATTTTGAATTAAGTATCATAGTTGTTTACGGGTGATTTACGGGTTTACATGTGTTCAATTGAACTTGAAAACAACCTTATATGACTATCTTTTATACCAAAACCTTCACATTTGAAAAGACCCAATTCTCGCATAAACCCTAAATCTCAAATACACTCGATTCGTGTGTCTAGGTGCGTTTGATGTTTAGAAAAGTATTATAGATGATATTAAATCATTTTGACACAATCCTTTTAACTTCAAACACATAAACAAGATTATGTGTTCATACGCATCTCGCGTAGAACACAAAATCACCCATAGGTTAAAATCAAGCCGTTAACTTTCAAAATGGTTTAAAACCATTGTTTGTAATCTTGTTATGAACACACAAACACTTACAAAATGAAGATCGAGACACATGATTCTTGAATGATTTTAGGCGTAGGATTTGAAGGTTTTAGCAATAAATGTGGTTAGAATGGTAGGTGGGGTATTTTATTGAAAAATACTTTCGGATTATAGAGTTTGGTCCCTCCACCTTTTCCTTTTCAACCAAAGCCTTTTAACTTCCATTTAGGTTACCAAACAAAGATTTTTGAGAAAGAATCATGCGACACTCCCCTCGGCTTGATAAATTTAAGCAGTTTAAAATTTTAGTCAGGGTGTCATTGAGCGAAAGTCCACCATCATTTGTATAACGAAACAACGAGATGTGATAACATGCAAGTACACTTATGTTTTGAAGCGGTTAGCGATAAATTTCTCCCCTCGACACTTGATCGGAAAAATCTTGAATTTTGAAAGATAAAAGTGTTGTGGAAGAAATGTACTTGCCATGTTTAAAGAAAATAGATGAGGAGAATATTTTGGTGTTTTATCGGGTTTTATATTTTTGTATTTTGTTTTGAAAGATTTTATTTATTTACAAAAGATGTTTTGGTGTTTGACGGGTTTTAAGGCGATTTTAAGAGGTCATCCGGTTCCTCTTGAGTCAAACACCTCATACCAATTCGGTGGATCAACTCATTAAACCTAGCGGGAGGCAAGGCTTTGGTGGCGGATCGCCAATTGGTATTCGATACCATAAAGTATAATTCAACGGTACCTGTTCACATGATCCTTGATGAAATGATAGCGTAGATCGATGTGCTTTGATTTGAGTCTTTGAGCGGGTTGCGAGATTGCAATGGCACTCCGATTGTCGCATGATACATCGGGATTACATCAAATACATAACCATAGTCTTTGAGTTGTGTTCTCATCCAAATGACTTGAGCACAACACGCGGACATGGCTACATATTACTGCTTGATTGATGGCGGTGATGTACAATCCTGCTTCTTTGATTGCCAAGACACGGTTTATCACCAGAAATTGTAGTGCTCTGAAGTACTTTTCCTTGAGTCTAGGCATCCTGCGTGATCGGCGTCGGCGATTAGTTCAAAACCGAGAATCCGCCGGATACGGATCCCCAATTAATGGTTCCCTTGATGTATCGGAGGATTCTTTTAGCCTCGAGAGGTGGGTTTCGGTTGGTCGCGACGATAGCGGGAGCATAGATAAGCGGCAAAGACAATGTCGGTCGCTGTTTGTTAGATACATGAGAGACCCAATAATACTTGGTATTTGGTAGGGTCGACCAATTTCCATGTAAATCGACATCTAATTTCTTGGTATGAGCCATTGGTGTGGCATAGGTATCACGGTATTCATTCCAAATTTGTTTAACAATTCAAGGGCATATTTGGGTGACTCAAGAAAATACCACGGGGTGATTGATGAACTTGCGGTCCTAGAAAGAGCGTAAGTTCACCCATCATGGACATTTCAAAATTTTTCTTCATGAGTTTTGCAAAAGCGATTGAAAACTTTTATGTGTTGACCCAAAATGATGTCATCCACGTAAATTTGAACAATTAAGATGTGTGCCCGTGATATTGTATAAAAGAGTTGGGTCAACCGAGCCTTTGGTGAAATTATTGGCAATGAGGAAAGATGATAGCTTATCGTACCATGCAGGGGCTTGTTTGAGACCATAAAGAGCTTTGTTCGGTTTGTAGACATGGTTGGGAACTCGGGATCAACGAATCCATCGGTTGGTGACATAGACCGTTTCTTTAAGTTGTCCATTTAGAAGCGCGTTTTGACATCCATCGATGAACCGTCATGTTCATATGAGCATGACGAGAAATATCGAACGACCTCAAGGCGAGCAAGCTGGAGCAAAAGATTCTTCAAAGTCTATCCCTTCTTCACGGCGATAACCCTTAGCAACTAGCCGTGACTTGTTTGGATTACATTCCTTGACATCAATTTGTTTTCCAAATCCATTTTAGACCAATAGCGTAGACCCTGTTGGTCTTTCAACGATTCCATACTTCAAGGCGTTTGAATTGATTGAGTTCTTCTTGCATGGATTCAATCCGGTTGTCTTTGTCATTGCATCCTTAATGTTTTAGGTTGATTAGCGGGCGGTGAGTGCATAAATCGGTGTTCACCATCGAGTGAAGGCGTTGTCTCGTAATGGTTGGTTGATTCGGGTTGCCAATAATGTTAGCGGAGGATGGTCTTTTGTCCATCTATGTGTAGAGGTTGATGTTGGTATACATTGTGCGGATTCGAGGATTCAAATGGTTTGTTGAAGATTCGCGACATCAGTGCGGCGATCTCATTGGCAAGCGGGTTGAAGAAGCATTTGGATCAAAATCTGCGGGTGGGGTACATCATTGAGAATATCATCAATTTGGTTCATCATTGTTGGGCGGTGTGTTCAAGCTGTTGTGTTGGAGTCAATTGGTGTAGGTGCATCTTCAACGATGGTTGTTGTAGCAGTGTATCGGTATAGGAATATTGTCGGGTTGTGCGGTGAGCAGCGGATACACGAGAGCACGTTCATCAATATCGTCGCGAGCGGAGGAGCAAATAACCTTTCCATTTGTTGTGAGTTAGGCGAGGGCTTTCTTGGTGATGATGGGGTTTGAGGAAGTTTAAGCGGTTGTGACGGGTTCTAAGTATTATACTCGAAGCCATTTCAGTGAGTTCATCGAAATGAGCATGAATCGTTTCCATTACCTCCTTGGTTCGGCGATTCAGTTCGGAAACCTTTAGAATTGTCACGATATCAATAAAGACTCCAATATCGACTTTTGCTTTGAGCTTTCCAAAATCATCACGATCATTATTCGGATAGCAAAGGGATCCAAATACATGAAAGTGTTTGAGGTTCGGTTTATAGTTGTGGACAAGCTCAAAGGTGTTTTGTTGTGGCGTTTGTGATCATAGAGCGGTTTTGAGTATAGCATGCGATGGATCGACACGCCCATAAGTGTCTGGAAGTTTAGCATTGATTAACATTGTTCTTGCGACTTCCACTAACGTTCGGTTTCGTCTTTCAACAACTCCGTTTTGTTCGGTGTCCGTGCAATAGATGTTTGATCTTTGAATTCCACTTTCTCATAAAATTCACGAAGGGTTTTGTTAACAAATTCGGTTCCTTTATGCATTACGATGATTACGGCGGTGTTGCGGGCTGAACACTGTATCTTTGTGAGAAAGGTGATGATCATTTGTGGAGCTTGGTCTTTGCTACGAAGAAAGTAGACCCAAGTCCATCGTGAGTAGTCATCAACAATTACTAAGATGTAGCGTTTGCCATTGATCGTTTGCAGCGCATCGGGCCACACAAATCCATGTGAAGAAGATGAAGCACATCTTTGAGGCGTGTTCCACCTTTGAAGGAAAATGAGCACGAGTGCTTTTCCCTTGTTCACGGTGAGCAAAGGTGATCTTTTGAATCCGGAATCGTGGGAGTCCTTGACTAGTTTGTGTCGAGCAAGGTTGGTGATGGTTTGAAAGTTTAGATGTGAGAGGCAGCGGTGCCATAGCCATGATTTTGTAGATGTTGCCTTTGAAAGTAAGCAAATGGGAGAGGAAGCAACCATGTCTTGCATAGAGATAGTGTAGAGACGGAATTACGTGAGCCGGACATAAGATCGTTTCCTTGTAGATCACGAATGAAACAAGTTTTCTCCACGAAAGCAACCTCAAATCTCCATCACAAAATTGACCTCTGAAAGCAGTTGTGACCGAGGCCTTCCACATAGTAAACCTGCGATTTCGATGTTCCCATTAACATAATCTCCGTAGCCCATGATGGGCTGCAGTGATCGTTCGAATCGGCGGTGCCAATGAACTTTGCAATAAAGTTTGATAACAGTTTAAGGTTGCTGTCATGTGTCGGGAACATCCGCTATCAACAATCGAGAGAATGATCTGTATCACTGCATTACACAGGCGACACGGATGGAATAGAAGTAGATGTGGAACCCGAAATGTGAGAGGGTTCGAAGCGATATATTTGACATACACACATTTATAATTTTAGGCATCCATTTAAATCCTAGTGTGTTATATATCCATTTCGCCATCTATAACTACTCTTTGCTTTAGTCTTAGTGAAAGCACTAGGTGGTACTACATTCTTAGGAGGTGAGCGGGAGCTCTTGTGATAGCAATGGTTGCCTTAGAATCTAAAGATGGTGGTTTACCAAGCACGGACTTAGAATGATTAGTTGGCCTAGAGGTATTCCGATTCTTAGGATTCCGTAATCTAGAGATTATAGCTTTAGCAACACATTTGTCATGACAATCGAATTCATACTCTTTTGACAAATATCACAAGGTGCATCGGTGAATATCAAAGGTACTTAACGGTTTAGCATTCGTTACATCACTATTTCTATTACATTTGCGGACATGACATCTATAGTGGAAGTAACATGAGTTTTATTGATTCCTAGGGTGTTCTTCTACTTTAGCATTCCTTATTGATCTTTTCTTAGGTGCAACTTCCTATTCTTCGTTTGAGTGCTCTAGGTGTGAAGTGCGGACGTTTGGAAAAGATGCAACTATTCTGTTTGATGGGAAACACATTAGCAACTTGTGATTTGGCGGTGGGAATTCTAGGTTCACGATTACTAAGTGTGTTGGTGCTAATCTCTTAATCACGATGGCGGGAGTAGTTCATACTTTCCTAACATTTCCGTAACTTAGAGATGGTGTGAATCGGATCTTGATTTTCGAGCGAAGATTACCGGCAAAATTCATGACTTCTCTAGTGTGAGCAAGATAGTGATCAAGTTCATTAGATGCTTCATCTCGAGTCTTTTGAGTAAATCAAATATGACACCATATTCTGTTTAACTTTTAAAAGTTCTTGTTCATATTTTGAGATTTGACTTTTCAAAGACACGTTTTGATCATCCGGATGCTCAATTTTAGTATCGAAGATTTTGCACTCAATTGAGCGATTTTCTTTTGAAAACTAAGTTGATGGTTGTGAATATCTTTTCACACCAATGTGAGCGTCGTTTTGCATTGTAAATTTCCGTGTGTGTCGTTTATTTTCGACTTTTAAAGACTCGATCTGAAGCACATTATCGGTGTTCTCAACGGTTGCAATAGTTTCAACAATATCGGCGAGAGATATGATCGGATGCATATGGCAGCGAATAGAATAGCACAACATTATGGATATCGGCCACAGATAACATCTTCCAAGAGTCGATCAACATCTTTTCTCAACAGTTTCTTTTTCCGTTTTGTGTTAGTAATAGATGTTTACATTTTCTCAGCGTTTTCATTACCCAAGTTCCTTATGAAAATCCTTTTTCGAGCAATTGCACAACTTTTCAAGTTTTAACATTAGGTAAAGATTTTTACGAAAAATGTCTCTTTGTTCTCGCGCGGGCGATTGAAAATGTTCAACTTTGATTTCGGATCGATATTCTATCTCATGTTGTAAAATTTTGAGGTCGACCATGAAAATGTCAAAATATCGAAGAATTTTTCGATTTTCGGGTTGTGAGTTTACTTCGCTAATGGAAGGTAAAGGACCGTAAGTTTGTGCAAAGGCATTTTGGGATTAACAATAGAAGACTCGGGTGTTTTGATGATAACCCTTGGTGTGTTAGAAGAATCCGTTGGTGTGTGAAAGTGACGCGTTTTATAATTAAAGGTTTGTTGTAAACAACATTTTTAATTTTGATCGACTCTCGTCTTACGCATCTAATTCCTCTTGTGATGGTATTCAACAACACTCATGTAGTATTATCAATTTTGTATTGTGCCTTTGGAAACTTGAGGAGTTGGTTTGAATGTTTTTAGTGAAAGCTTTGGTTTATGTCAGCTAGATTTTTCCATATCCATTTGGATTAGGTTTTAAGGTAAACTTTTCAATAGGCATTCTTGATTCACCATGTTTGTAAACAACAGTTTTAAACTCTTTAAGTTTGTTTTGCAAACCGAGAATTTCTGCAAGAAGGTCATCTACCGATTCGTTGAATGCTTTTGTATCACGGAGGCTGTTTTGACAATTTAACAACTCGACCTTAGCTTTTGATTTTCCAAGGTGAGGCGTTAATTTGCTTTTTATGTTCATGTTTGATTGTTCTAATTCGGACAACAAAGCATTCTTCGAGGCGGCTAGATCACGCATCTGTCTCTAAATATTTTTCGTTTTGATGAGATTTTGCAAAGCGGCTTCAAAACCTTTTTCACAGTTTTCTTGAGTTTTGAAAAGTTGAGTTGCATTTGTAAACATTCAAAATCCTTGGTTAACGATGCATTTTACTTTTTAAGGATTGATTTAATGCATAACATTCCTCCATTTTGATTTTATGGTCTTGAATTAACCGAGCAAAATCCGGATGAGGCATCAGATCATCTTGTTCAGCGTGAGTCTCAACATGATCATTCTTTAGATCCTCAAATGCGACCACGAGTCAATTTGGTTATCAAAGGGACCATAAGGTCGTCTTGATCGTCAAATGTAACTCTGAGGTTAACGAAAATCATCGAGAAGAAGATGTAGAAGACTCATTTTGAGCGATCGATCCGTGCGGATTCGAGATATTGGCGGAGATATTAGTTCGAGATATGATGATGGTTTGTTCGGTGCACGAGACAAGCCATCGATGTCATCTCTGGGCTGAATCACTCATGTGTAGCTCATGCATATTAGCCATCAACATAACTTGTTGCATTAGCTGCAAGTCCTCCATATCATCATCGAGTGCGCATACGCCATAAAGCTCTGTTCTTTGTTTGTGAGAGATCCACGGCTTCATCCTTAAGAGCCAAAAGTAAGGCCTCTTTGAAATAAGCCTTGCCTCGAGTCCTTGGCTTTGGGCATGCATTAGCCAGTGTCCCTTCTCATTGCGGTTGTAGCATCTAAGACCATTTAACCGATTACGAGCATTTCCTGTTCCACCACTTGAGCTCTGTTGTTATTCCTACCCGACATTAAACCCTTGACCACCGCTCATCGGCGACCATAATCACGATTACGAACTTCAACCGTCCATTGTTCACATGACTTGAGTCCGTGTGTTAGATGAGGAGCGAATCGATTGTTGGATTTGTTGGTGTAACGGACCAAAAGCATTAGCAATCATCACAAATCCTTGTTGCAATGCTTGAATGGATCGATTTCCTCGGTAGCTTCAACGACATATGCTTGAGCATTGTTCTTTGTATGGGACCAATTGATTTTGTTGAGGTTGAGGTTGTTCTTTGTGAAGGTGTGTTGGAAGCGAGTTGGTTGAGTTCTTTGGTTGAGAGGATAATTACATTGAGCATACAAGGCAAGTTGTTGATTGTCCGGTTGTATTTGTTTAGCAATTTGAGCACGGAGAATCCTTTCGATCAACTTCCTTTTCATGAGGCTTCAAGTAATCGTACAACAATCCATAAGTAGAATGATGCATGTTCTTAAGCAGCGGAGAAAAATGACATACTTCTCCCATTACGGACCAAGACTACTCGGGAACTTAGTATTCTTTGCAATTCTTGGCATGATGATGTTGTGTTTATCCAAATCATTGATGATGTCGAAAATCGGTGATGATATGACTCAAGTGTCTCTCGGGTTCAATCATGAAGTGTTCATAAGCCAAGTAAATTTTGGATTCCAAATCCTCGATTGAGTCTTGATCCTTCCATAAGAAGGCGAATATGATCCCGCATTTTTGTGCGATCTTTTGAGCATCAACACTACGAAGAATTGGGTTTGGTAATCCTAAGAGGATGTATTCCATTGCAAGTTCATCGACTTCATAGTGTAGAAGTTACGTAGGATTTAAATCTGCATGATAGCAATGTTGGTTTGTTCATCTCTTGGTGGAGCAGCGGTTGGATCTCCGGGTACAATGACGGTAGGCATCTCAAATGGACCTTCAAGATAACCTTCTTTAAGAACTTTCCATGTGGCTTCTTGGATCACAGAACCTAAAGAACCTTATCACCCATTGATCGTAGTTTCTGGAGTGAGCATTGGAGGTCTATCAAGTGATCGACTTCATGAATTGATTGTTGGGTGCTTAAAGCTTCACACATCTTAGCAAACCAAGTGGGTTCCTTCATAGTGGTCCGTGATGGATGTTGATTGAAATCGGTTGTGTAGGGTTGAACTTGAATGCTTGGTTGTGGTTGAACCATTTGTGGTTGTGGAATTGCACCAAGTTGTGGAGTATGTTGCTGATTAAATTGTTGTTGATAAATTGCTTGTTGTTGATTCCATTGTTGATGTTGTGGAGTTAATTGTTGTTGTTGTTGATGATTATAAGTGTGAGGGAAATAGTTAGAGTATGGTGGTTGAGACATGATGATAAACTTGTGTAGTAAGAATGGATCTTTGTAGTCGAATGAACCTTTGTTGATGAAGTATCCTTAGGCGTAGAAATGACAAGAACCAAGTAGCACTTATGCGTAAAAACACCAAATGTTACGCGTAACAAGAATAGTTCTGGCGTGGGATTTAGCTTCTGGCGTGGCGGGAAAAAGACTAAAGTTTGCGTAAGCGATAAGTTAGGCGTGAAAGTTAGGCGTGGGATTACCTTATCGTGGGACTAAGTCTCGCGTAAGATGAATCTTAAGCGTAAGATTTTCTGGCGTAAGCTTTATCTTAAGCGTAAGATTAGGGTTTTATCCCAAGTGATCTTTACACTTCACGGTGCAAAAGATATCCAAAGTCGACGTATTTTCGGACTTATCCAAGTAAGAAAACACGGAATAAACCGAAAATTGAAGATCAAACCAAGGAAAGTCTTACAGCGTAATTTTAGGGTTTTGTTCGCGTAAGATTACTCGTAACTTTGATTCTATCCAAATGTGTTTCTAAACCGGTTTTGTGTGTTGAAATAGCTTCAATAACACCGAAATAACACAAAAGTGTGAAACTTGATGATCAAGCACTTAAAAGCGATTCGCGTAGTATAACACTTGCGTACAAAACAAGCTTAAAACAAGGAAAAACACGTAAAGTTCCAAACTTTTGCCAAAACCAATAGTTTAACACCTAATAACGTTGAAAGTACAAGAATCTTGGATTCAAAAGTGTAAAAATTAGTTTTTAAGCGTACCAAAGATTGTGTTATCTTCTGGCGTAAGACCCAAACCAAAACTTCAAAAACAAGCGAGTACACCCAACTATTTGGCGATTGATACCCTTTGTTAGGTCACTAGTTTTACAACACAAGCTTATAGAGAAAGAGATAAGGCGATTGAACAAGTAAACCAAACACACACACACAAGTATACTCGACCGGTTATGCGTAGAGGTGTAGTGAAAGAATAACTTGAACAACCAACCTTCAAATGAAGGTTATTACAATGTATTTATAGGCAAGGAGCTAGGGCAACACTCCTCTCCTTCCCTATTCCTTATTGGGCTTGGATCAAGCTTATGGGCCTTCTACATAAGCTTGACCTTAAACAAACATAAAGGCCATAACAAAGCTACCTATTACATATGAAATATAAATACTTGAAATCTTGTTTAGGAGTGATTCCAACAGAATTTGTGAGTATGGATGTTATGAATGAATTTGTGATATCTTCTTTTCTACTTAACCATTCAAAACGCTGTGTGAGTTAGACAAATCGCAACATTTTTCCAAACCTCAAAGCTCTTGTCCTTTAACAACTCGCTTCATTTTGAAAATAGACAAGTCACAGTTGACTTTTTGACCATATATGGACAAGTCGCAGTTGACTTAATCAACTCGCAGTTGACTCAAAACTCAAACTGCTTCCCAACTCGCATCCAGGTTATCCCAACTCGCATCCTTGTTAACCCAACTCGCATTCATACAAGTTCAATGAATCTGGACACATGACAAGTCGCATGCCAGTTTAAGACAAACCGCTCAAAAGCAATTTGACACAAACCGCATCGAAGCATTACGTTTTATCAACTTAAAAGGTGACATGAATACCGGTTTCAACATTTAATAGAGACTTTAAACCCAGCAACCAAGCTATTCAAATCAGCTTAATGACTCACGCCGAAAGAGTTAGGCAAATCATTTCATAGAATCTGTTTCAAACAAGAATAAAACATTTAAAAGCAGTTTTACTATGTCCAATGAAAACCAAGAACCATCGTGATACAAATAAAAACGGATTCAAGATTCAACACACTCTTTATTCATACATATGAGAGTCAAACCAAGAATAAGCACAACTACATCAACACAACATCAACCCATTAGTATCCAAAAGCCATACGACCCAAGCAACATCAAACCGCATACAAACAATCGCTCAAAACCATAAGAATCATCAAAGACAACATAACCTAGGCTCGACACCAATTGTAGGATCGTATATTTTATGTTGTTTGATGATTCGTGGTCTAGGATTATGATGATATAAGATTGCCATGTTTAGAGATGAAGAGAGTAGAGAGGGTGATTCTAGAGATAAACAAAAGAGAAAGGTTAGATTCAATGAGAGCACCACCCTTCCAAGGATGGAAGGGTATTTATAGTTACAAATAATACGCCCTCCCGTCGGACCGTGGATCGTGCATCTGAGGGTAAAGACCCGTCCTTCCTCCACGGTGTTGCTCTAAACTAATAACTAAGCTAACAACTAACTAATTAACTACTAAACAACGTAAATAACGATATGTCTACGAGCTAACTTATGCTAGATTATATTTGGGGTGACCGGCACTTCATTATGCAATTTCTAATTCCTAACAACGCTAACCGATGTGATCACACTATTAAGATATGTCCAAGTGGGAGTTGTTAGTTTAATAGACATAAAATAATAGATGTGTGTTAGGATCGAACCCGAGACCATGGGATTGCACACTTTACGTATGAGAATTAAAGTTTTAATAATTAAATATAAAATGTTGTATTTAGTTATTAATTACACAAACAACTAACGAGCGTTAAGTAATTAATTGTATTAAACTAACGGTCGTTAAATTAAATAAGGAAAGGACTATAGATGAAAAATAGGAAACAAGAAAGATCTAGAAACTCTTGTGGGTTACTAAATTTGATTGGCTAGGGGTAAACCCAACCCAATCCCAACTTGTTCTCCAAGTTTTGTCATCCTATATAAACAAACATAGGTTAATTATTTTGTATCTCTTGTACACAATACCTAAACCCTAAAATTGTTTTCTTGGTTTCTTTTGCATGGCCGATCATTTAAACACCTTACAAGGGTCGATTGTTTTTTTTTTTTTTTTTTTTTTATAAACAAACATTTTGTGTTAATCAAACTAGCATTTACTTTAATTAGATTAATAATGCGTGTATAAGAACGTGGTACTAACACACTATTGTTAGTATTTTGGATTGAATTACAAAAGGGTAAGGGGTAATTCTAATAATCCACATAAACCCTAATTAGGGTTCATCTTAATTGAAGAGTTGTTTGGAGTTGATTTTTGTTTAGCTAGAATCAAAATGTACGCATACTTTTAGGTTTTAGTTAGTTAATTATTCATTATATGTTTCTTACACTTCCGCACGTGTACTTGATGTTTATTACTCCCTCCGTCCCATATTAACTGTCCACTTTGCTTTTTGTAAGTCTTTCATTTTCAACTTTGACCTTAAAAATTTTTAATTGTGTTATATATAATACTTGATGCAAAATATATGAATAGATTGAGTTTTAAATGTATTTTTCATTGGTATAATTTTTATTAAATATTATATAACACAAACAAAAATATTTAAGGTTAAAGTTGAAAAAGAAAGACTTTAAAAGTCAAAACATGACAATTAATATGGGACGGAGGTAGTATTTATATTTATGAGTTGTCATGTTATATAATTCCAACAGTTTTTACATACATGTTCACATAGAGAAAAGGAAACCTGTCAAACTAAAATCAAAAGTGTAAGTATATAGAGCATCTTTAGCTTTTACCCCAAGTAAAAAAATGAGGCGTTCTTTCATTTGTATGGCTAACGATGGAGTAACTAACTTTGAAAGTCAGCACGTGCGTTGCACATGCGACATATTGAAGCTCATGCTGCTGAAATGACAACCGAAACACTTCATATTAGGAATCCAATACTAAATTCAAGGCAAAAGATCAAGAGTAGTGCATTTAAAATTCAGTATTAGCATGACTCATGTATGAGATTTGGGATGTAAGACATCAGTATTAGCATCGGTCCAAAACGAACCAAACCGACCCAAACCGATAAAACCGAAACCGAATTATGAAAACCTAATTGAAACCGAACCGACGGGCCGTCGGGCCGCCGGTTCGGTTCGGTTTAGGTGTATTTAGGTGTGTTTTGTCGGTTTTGGTCGAACCAACCGACCGAAACCGAAAACATGTAAAACATGAATTAAACCGAACCGACCGGCCGTGTCGGTTCGGCTTTTGTCGGTTCGTCGATTTTGTCGATCCGGTTCGGTTTTGGACCTTTGATGCTCAGCCCTAGTCTAAACCTTTTAAACCATATAAACCGAGGTGCAAAAAGTTTGTTAAAAAAAGAAGATGATGGAATCTTCAATAGCGGCTTAATTATATATTATATATATACTATTAGGCGTTGGTGGGTGTATGAAAAAAATGTGTATACATGATATGTTGGCAACATTTGATTGGTTTCATAGAAAGTGTAGTACACATTACAAAGCTGTGGCATGCTACCATTGGTTAAATTGTGTTTGCATTTTCTTGTTCACCGATATCCGCATGGTATGTCATAAATGTATATGTACACTAAACCTACTACAAAGCTTTGTTGTACTAAACCAACATCCAAATCACACGTATGTCTTTGCTTCTTTGCTAGAAACTTCTTACCTGTACATCAAAAACAAGTAATTATAATATATTATAAGAATGGAAATTTCTTCCCACAATTAAATCATTTAAGGCCTCTTTCTTATTTGTTAATCTTTCATCTCATTGGTTCATGTGAGGTGATTTTGTTACTCAATCTCTTGAACAGTACATATGTTGCAACTTTGGCACAATGCCATTGGCCAAAACGAGGTGCAAAACTGTTCACCATGCTTATAGCTTAATTATTTGCCCTCTCATTTATCTCCCGGTCTTTCCTGAAGCTTCTTCCACAACAACACATAACAAACACACACTCTCACACAACACACACCATCCATCCTTCCATTTTCTACAATCTACAAAACACACACACATACCCACAAATGATCAGATCAAGAAGATGAGGAAAAAAATTCCTGATGATGATGAATCGTTAATCGAAAAAAGAGGGAAAAAAAACCAAAAATAATCGTCTAAAGAAGAACGCAGATTTTTAAGCCATCTGAAAAACAGGTATAAAAGTTTTTAGATTTAGGGTTTTCAAATTTTATGGGTTTTAATTTTCTGGTCACGTGTAATTTTTTTTCATTACTCTTTATGATTCATTATGGTTTAGTTTTGCCTAATTCATGATTTAATTTAGATATTTCTTTTATTTTTATTTTTCGTTCAAAGTAGGGTTTCGTTAATTTGGGGTTTTTTTTTATTTGTTTTGAAGGTTTGGTTGCTCATGATGTTTGCAGCTAGGCCTTTTGAGGTGTTTGTTTCCAGCTTTTAACACAGTAGCACGTCTCTTTTAAACTGGAATATACAGTAGCATGTATTTTCGATTGACTAACACAAGACACAATAGAGGAACATGTCATTGAAAGAACTTTTAGAGTTTGTTAACGAACTAGTCAAGGAGTGGCTACGAAAGTGCTCACGTCGCAGATGATATCATCATCAAGGTATCCCTCTTTCTGATAATTCGTTAACTTATGAAATATATATGGTTTATTCCGGATTAGCATCGTGTTCGATTTTTATAATGATATGGCACACATATCGAATTTACATGTTGATTGATGAGTATCTAATACTCATCATTTTGTACAAAATAAACCGCAAAATCATCGAAAACACTGAAACACATCAAAATGATCAAAATATCACAAATCGTAGTTTTATGTGTTTTAAATGCAAAATATCAAAATCGATGAAAACATATCAAATTTGCAAAATTGCGGTTTAGTCCCCAAGTTTCAAAAGTTGTCAAAAGCAGTCCACGAGTCAAAATTTCAAAAGAAAAGTCACCAAAGGTCCTTTTAAATCATAACTTGTCAAATTTAGTCCTTTGGTGAAAAATATCAAAAGTTTGAGAAAATTACAAAATGGTCCTTCAAGTTTCAAAATTGGCGTAAATGGCCCTGGAAAATTGCAAAATGGCGTAATTGGTCCCTGTACTTTTGAAGCTTGTCAAGATTAGTCCTTGGAATATCTTTGATAAGTTGGCAACTATGGTCCCTTAATTTTTCAGAATTACACAAATGGTCCTTGTGTTTTATAAAGCCTTAAACCAATTTTTGACCCTTCATAAGCTTTGGCCCCCTGTCAAAATGGATTATGAACCCCTCGATTATTACATCGCCTACCAAATGTATTTGACTTTGACCATTGGCGCCAAAACCCTTCTCCCCACTGACATCTCGCAATCTCTGCAACACTCAATCACCCACCCTCCTCACCTTATCACTAACCTTGTCCCCCTCCAAACACCACAATCCAAAGTGCATTAATTTCACCTCTCTTCACACTCAACCCCACAACAAAGTTAAATCCATTTTCCGCCAAAAGCAATGAATGGCCATGATTCACTTAAGACATCCAAGGTCAAAAGAATGGTGGAAACAACAAGGAGGTGAGAAAGCAATGAGTATATAAAGGAGGCAAGAGGAGAAGAAGGAGTTAGCTAGTTTTAAGTTTTCCTTTAAATGTCGCTTTTAATTATTTTAAGTTTTTAGGTTTATGTTAAAGTTTCCAAGCTCTTTGTTAAGTTACCTCATTGTAATAAAACGTATTTTCGGTGTTAATTTCGATTAAAATTTACAAATGCGCTTTATGCTTATTTCTTAGTTCAAAATCTCAAATCACTCAATTGTTGTTATTGATGGTAGTTATTGCTTCTTAAAGCTTATATAAGCTCTTGAAAAGCTTATGAGTTGTTAGAAACATTTAAAATTCAGTTTAGTTTCAAAATGTAAAAATTCTCAAAAATTCAAATAAATTAGTTATAAAATTAAAAACTATGGAAAATGGTGCAAGAGGTTGAAGCAAAGGTCGATTTTGGATTTATTTTGGGTATAGAGCTTCATGGGAAGTCTGAGGATAGTTAGAGTTCATTGGTTCCATGATCTTAGCTTTGATCACCTTAAGCAATTTCTCAAAATTTGCATCTCTTAGTTTATCTATTAAATGTGTGTTAATTTTGGTTTAATTTTGTCTAAATACAGTTAGTTCAAGTTAATTAATAGCTCACTTGGTCTAAAAATCTGTTTTAATGTGTTAAGCTTCATAACTGTCATCTTAAAGGAGTGTTTGGTTTAATTGTATAAACTGTGCTAGAGGTTATTTTTATCATTGCTCTTGTTTGATACATGCTCTATTAGGTCTTATTAGCTCAGTACAGCAATAAAAATAGTCCTTAATTATCAAAAAAGTCAAAATAGCTTTTACACTTCCCAACAGTTCCATTGTTGGGAATTTTGAGTTAAAATTCATTGTACATGTTTAAAAGTTGTTTCTGACCATAGATGATCTTACTTGACTTATTATAACCATATAAGTCCATAGAATCAAGTGCAAGTTCCTAAAAGTCAACTTTTGTTTTCCTTTAAAAGTCAAATTGCCTAAAACTCGGTTTGGCCTAGATAGAAGGATTTTATCAAGCTCATTTTCGAACCATTTTCAATGAAACTTGTGTTTTTAAAACCCCACTGATCTAATTTCTTATGTACATTTTATTATATTTTTGTGATTTTCTAAGTCTTTAGTCTCGCTGTTGCTGTCCCTCGAAACTCAAGATATGCCGAGTTTTCTCGATAACTTCAGCCTTGCCACAAGCTCATGTGAGCTTGGCAAGGTCTGATTTTGGCTTATAGATACTCAACGGGTCCTTTCCAAGTCCCAATTGCTTGTTTTCATTTTGAGCTTAAATTGTGGCCCTGCGGTAGCTTAAAGTAGGCACCACACTGCTTTTAGTTCATTTGCTCATTTCCTCAAATCAGTAATAGCTTGTATACTGATGTCGTAGCTTGTTGATTCTTGTTCCATTTCAGTTATTTTAGCTTATTAGAACTTCCTATCGGTTTGGTACCTTTTGGTGTTGTTTTAGCTTATCAAAGTGCTTATTTTAAGCACTTCCCACATCGATTGCTTATTCCTCTTAACAACCTCCTGTTTTTCTATTTTTCTTATATTCCTTATATTATTTTAGAGTTTTCCTGAATTTTTCAGATTTTTCCTAGCTTGTTTAGTATTTTTCTTGATTTTAATTAGTTTTTAAGTATTTTTAAATAGCTTTTAATACAAATAAATTAGAAAAAGCTTAAAAAAATATGTTTTCTATTTTCTTAGGTTAAGATAAATATAAAAGTAATAAAAAGTATTTTTCCATATTTTTCTTAGTTAAATTTGTATTTTTAAATAATTTAATTAGTTTTAAATAGTTTTAAATTAATAATAAATACATAAAAAGTCTAAAAAATATATTTTCTGTTTTAAAATTAGTTTTATCATATTTTAGATTTTTCTAAGTCTTCATTTTATTTTTCAAGCTTTATTTCATATTTTCTTTCATTTTAGGTAATTATTAAATAGTTAAAAATAGTTTTTAATTAATAATAATTAGATAAATAGTTGTAAAAATAATTTTCTTTTTCTATAAATTTTCTTTTATCATTAGGTTTGTAAAAATGTATTTTTCATATTTTTAGGATTTATATTGTGTAAGTTTCACTTTTTATTTTATACGTTTACGTTATTTTATTTAAACGTAAGTTTTAGGTTTTAAACGCTCATCACTTTAAAAATAGTGATAGCGTTTATTTAATAGATTTTATCTTTTAACTTCCTTTAATTTGCATTTAAGCCGTTTTCATTTGTTGGCTTTTACGTGGTTATAATCTATTCACAAATCCTTTTCTCGCTCAAATCTCCGATCACTATTCGTTTGGTAATCCATTGCATAGCTCATTTGGGACATAACGACCGGAAACACTATACTCCTCAGATCTTAATTGCATTAGTGTTTGAGCAGTTTTTAGTCTTTTAGACTTGACTGTTTAGCACCGATCATTGATGTAACAAGAAGTGGAAGCTAATGTGACGTTGATACTAGCTTTTGAAATGGGTGAGTTTGGGGGATGAAATGGGGGCTGAAAAGGGTGTGTTTGGGAGCTGGAATGGGTGAGTTTGGGGGTTCAAATTGGTGTGGGTTTGGGGACTTGAGATGGGTGGGTTTGGGTGCTAAAAATACTTTTTACTATGTTAATTTTTTTGGACCATATTTAAAGTCGAATAAAAGTTTTGTTTGCTACTTCATACTATGTAGTTGCTTATTTTACTTCAAGCAAGTATTTAAGCAAAAGCGTAAAACTAATTATATTATGGTCAGTATTGTTTGTGATGAGGGTTTGTAGGAACCTTACATAAAGGACAAATTGTTATGTGATTGGGCGATACACTTGGATCTCGTGATGCTAGAATAATGGTAACTTTCTAACCGTATTATCTAATATCATACGGTTATATAAACTCTAAATATGAATAACGATTTATCTTTTCATTTTATTGCTGATATACTTAAAATGCTTAAAGTTCAAAAATGTTTTTAAAAAAAGTTGATTTATCTTTTAATTTTAACGATCATTGTATCTTTCGTAAGCTCTTAAGCTGGAAAAATAAGTTAATTCAAACAACCCGAAAAGTATCAGTTTTTATTTCTATAAAAAGATTTTGTTTGTTTTTTGATTTTCTAGAATAGAGTGGGCTTATAGGACATGGATTAGACACAAGAGAGAGGGTCTTAAGTCCATTGATTTGGAAGGACTTTGTACGGCGCTTCAAACTGCCTTAGACACTACAAAATGCAAGGTTAGTACGGTTTTTTGACAAGTTTAATAACTGTCAAACTAAAGAAACAGCTTTGCAATCTTCATAGAGATAGATGGATTTGAAAGCATTGGTTTTAAGATTTTTATACATAGAACGAATATACAAGGCTTGATTTGCTAATGTTGTGAATATTACATAACTTAAATTAAGGTACATATTTTCTCATTAAACTTTCTAGATTCTTATGGCGGTGTCCACTTTTATAGTAATGTTTCTATTCGATAAGATTAATATCGTCTTTTGTTAGAGTTGGCCTAATTTTCTTATGAATTATGTTTTATATTTTAGATTGAAGCCTCATACGCTTTAATAGCTATCAATATGGTAGGCCCATCTCCATCGGTTTATTTAACAACAAAGTTCGTTTTAAGAACATCAACGAAGGACCTTATGAAACAATGACCCCAACAACCGCTTTGTAGATGGTCATGCCGGATAATAGTATAACTATTTTTGACATAAACCAATCTTTTTATAGCAAATTACACTATTATTTCGCCCCTGAACATCTACAAACGATGTCTTTCAAAGAACTTGCTTACATAACCTATGAGGGAGATAAATAGCAATTTGAAAAAGCATCTCTGAACTAAGTATAACTTGTTTATCCTACACTTGCTTATAATCATATAGTCACTCATATGAGAGAAGCGGATAGGAAAACGAGACCAAAGTCAGAGCATGATTAAGAGTGAAAAATATGTACTTGAAATAAGTCTTTATTGGTGCAGGTTTGGGATGATCAGCCACAAAGAATATGAATGGATATCAGGCATTGGCTTATGAACAACACTGAATTATTGTGACAGAGTTGTAAATTGGCGAATTGATTATTGATGGTCACAATGGTCGAATGTGTATATTTAGTTGATTTACTAGATGACATGGTATAAGACCTGATTATGGAAAAAAGCGAGTTTCTTACAATTTTCTGAGGCTGGAATGAGTATCTAATGGAACTGCTTTTTAAGATGGTTATGTTAATGTTTCAGTTACCACTTGAATTGGTTCTGATATTACTTTTGACGCTTCATTCTCAAATGCATAACAACTTTGTGTTGAAAAATTAATTTACTTTGCATATCATGTATGCATAATGCGTAATAATATTAGAAATGCCCTTGAAGAACGCTGGCAGCAAGTTCCATTTGTTACATCTAACCATCATCATACGATATCTATTCCGGATAACGAGCTAATCATCATACGATATCTAGAGAGTTACACCGTTAGATGGAACAAGAGATATCTAAACAAGAGATCACATACGATATCTCATCAAATTCTTGTTAGATGGTTAGATGTAATTTTGTTTACATCTTGTTGAGTAAAATATTTTGCATAATGATATCTCATCAAATCTTCTTCATAAAACAAGAGATCACCAAAAGGTCGATGTAATTTTTTTTACTCTTTATGCTTCACCGTGATTTTCTTTGGTTAATTCATGATTTAATTTTGCTATTTGTTTTATTTTAATCTTTATTTCAAATTAGGGTTTTGTTAATTGGGATTTGGGGTTTCTTTGATTTGTTTTGTAGGTGCCTTCGATGATTTTTCACTTACCACGGTCGATATCGTTAAATATATCAAGGATGAAGGGGTCGGACCATTGTTAACGAAGAGGATATTAGGAGAAGATGGGAGAGTATTTGCCTCTTTTCAACGTAGGAACTCCCGAAGGTAGCGGGGATGAAGAGAACCCCACCCAACCACTGAGTGCTACTATTCGAGGATTAACCAACCGTAGTGAAGGTTGTTTGCATGTAAGATGGGAAGTAACAAAGCGGAGGGACGGACCAAACCGGTAGAAGCTTGGAGGTGTATGGGTGATGAGGGTAGCTTGGTTGACCCGCTCTTCAACAAGATCTTTTCGGTGATAAGATGCGGAAGAATGGAGACTCGGTGAAGTCATCCCCATTTACAAGAACAAAGGGATGTGCGGTGTGTAGCAATTATAGGGGCATCAAGCTTCTTAGCCACACCATGAAGCTTTGGGAGAGAGTTATCGAGAAGAGGTTGAGAAGGGAGACGAGGTATGTCGAGAACCAATTTGGTTTTATGCCGGAAGGTCTACGATTGAGGCTATTCACCTTCTTAGAAGTCTCATGGAGAAGTTCGAGAGAGAGAGAAGGACTCTGATATGGCGCCTCGACCTTGAAAAGGCGTATGATAGTGTTCCACGCGAGTTGATTTGGAGAACGATTAATAAGTGGTACACCTAGGAGATTTGTAAGAATTATTAAGGATATGTATGAGGGGCTAGGACCGTGTTCGGTCAACCGTGGGGTCTCGAGTTTTTCCCGGTGGAGGTCGGGCTACACCGTGGATCCGCCATTAGCCCTTTCTCTTCGCCTGATCCTAGATGAGTTATCTCTAGGGATCCAAGAGGGCATCCGTGGAGCATGATTTTCTCGACGACATTGTGTTAGTGGCGATTCGCGGAAGGGTTAAACCTCGACTTGAGCATTGGAGGAGGCTCTTGAAAACAACGGCCTTGTGAGTAGAGAAGTCCGAATACTTGAGATGTGACATCGAGGATCGAGGCAGGCCATCACGAAGATATTCAGATTGGTGACCACATCCCGCCACCCAAGGAGTCCTTTAGATATCGGGATCGATGATTCACAAATCGGGAGGATAGACTAGGACGTGTCTCATCGGATCGTGGTGGTGGGCGAGATGGAGAGCGACGTCTGGAGTACTTTGTGATAGGAACGCCCTTTAAGCTTAAGGGTAAATTTTATAAGGTGGCGATTAGGCCGCTTTTTTGACTGGTCCAGTGTTGGCCCATCACCAAGGCACTTGCTAACCGGTTGAGGTGGCGAGGCGAGAATGCTAAGATGAACTTGTGGCAAAACATTCTTGGACATGATTCGAACGGAGTTTTCGAGCAAAACTTGAGGTTGAGAATATTATCTCGAAGATGAGAGAAGGAAGGTTGAGGTGGTTCGGGCATGTCGAGGAAGGCCACAAACAAAGACGATTAGAAGAGTTGAAGAGATCCCAGTGGATGGCGTGAGAGAAGGGTGAGACCCAAACTCGGTGGGTAGATGAATTAAGCTCGACATGAAGGAGCTTCTTGTCCGAGGACATGATCTCGAGATAGAAGACGTGGAGAGATAGAATTAGGATCTCATGGGTAGTTGTTTTAGGGTAGGAGCTCTCGTGGCTTTTTGTATTCTTTAGAGGTTAGGCTTTTGGTGTCTCTTTGTTGCCACCCTTGCTTTTTGGTTTGGTTGCCTCGCCTTTGCTCTGCCAGTAGATTTAGGTCCCGTCGTTGTTTTCTTTGTGTAAGTGTTTCCCTTGCCTTGCCCTAGTTTTTGCCCCGGTGTGTTTCTTTGCTTTGCTCTGTGTGTGTCCTTAGGTTTGTCTCATTGCTTGTGCCTTGGTTCCTTTTGCTTGTCCTTGCTTTTGTGCCTTTTGCTTGGTTCTTTCTTCGGTTTCTTTTTTTTTTTTGTATGTGCTTTGTTGTGCGTGTTTCACTTTGTTTGTTTTACCGCTACCTTTACCTTTCTTGCATCTTTGTTTTCGCTTTTGCTCTCTTTTTTTCTCACCAGCACACCGCACTTGCCGGAGGTCTCGTTGAAGCAGCTCTCTACTCCCGGTACATCCCGGGATAGGGTATGATCTCGCTCACATTTTACCTCCCATACCCCGCCTCGGCGGGATTAGGTTTGTTGTTGTTGTACCGTCGGGGTTTTTGTTTCCAACTTGCTGGATTTACGGAACCGACATACAAGTCATGTTAGATTTTATTGAATTGAAACCGTATGACTGGAAGCGTTTAGTTGGAAGCAAAAAAACATTTAACTACGTAAGCATCCTTTTATTAGTAAATTGATCTTTAAACTTTTGGTTGCTGAAACTTTATGCAAAAAGTCATTTAAAAAGATTGTTTGGCTACTGACTCTTTTATGCAATAAAAAGATCTTCAAATAGCTATTTGGTTGGTTAACTTTTGTGCAGAAAACTGAATGTAAAGGATTATTTCGTTGCTGAAAATGTAAGCAGAAAGGTGTTTTTTTACATGTTTTTTAACCTATCCTGCAGATGGCTGATGTTCGGTACACAGACAAGGTGGCCGAAAGTCTTTTAGTCGGGCGTGGTTTTGGTGACGCCACACGATGTTTGTCTAACACCGGATTTGGGAGCCCAATAGTTAGCCCGCAAACGATGCTTCTATATTTGCATACCTAGACGCCAATGAATGTCTATTGTAAGTTACTCACTGATCGCTTTCCTCAGATTGCAATTTCATTAATCGGGATCCCAAAGTATGTTAACTATATATGTACTCGATTGATTTTAGCATCCTCTCATATGTTACACTAATAGTGGTTTCTGAAAACATATGTAGGTTGTATATACAGAGTGTGCCCAACACTGGTCTTTATCTAGCTTCAGGAACGGTTCCTTGAGGCTTATATGGAGTCATTTTGACATTTTGTCCAACGCGTTTTGCTGATAATTACTTTGTTGAAGTTTTGATCATGCTGGCATCCATTTGCTTACGCTTGCTTTGCTTATCCGAGGTCAAATTATTTTGTTTACAAATTACAGGCGATGATGATGCTATTACATTTGTGAGTTTATTATTGATCATGTTGGATGAATATGGCCTATATATTGGCGGGCAGACACGAACATGGTGTTTGCAGCCATGGGGCCATGTCATTCATAAATCTAAGCCTCATTTGTAAAATCTTAATCACCACCCAACAATATCACAAAAGAAGGTATACCTCAGTGTAAATCCATTGATCCAAAACAAAAAAATAAATAAATCAGAATATGGATTTTGTTTGTTTTTATGTTACTTGACTCTCTGCTGATAAATGACTGTGTTATGGGTTGTTTAGGATTGTCTTCAAATTCCTTCAAAGGAATTTTTTACAAGAGGCTATGATGAGTTTACAGGGGTAGGGGGATTAAAGCTGAGATTATCCGCGTCTTGGCGGGGCAACTTGCTATACTTACAGCCATGGAGGACGTATCCTTTTTTTTCCAATCCTTTACCAGTCTGAGCCTCATATACGATTTTGTCGACACTTCTTATGGTATTGAGAACAATGGAGATATTGACTATAAGAGGCTGTGATGAATACGAGCAAGTTTGATTAAAGTTGTGAACGTCCGTTTCTTGGCAAGGAAAATTGTTAGATTCGCAGCCACGGTCGATGTCCACTTTTTTCAGTTCTTATGCTCTGATCTGAGCCTCATACAATGTTCCAATCTATACTATGTTCCATACTATCTGGGGTCCCACTGCTCTGGGCAGGTAATATCCGTAAGAACAATGTATAGTTGGTTTGTGGTGTTACAAGCATCATAATCAGCCTTAGACAATTTCCTTTTCAAAATATTATTCAGGTATTTTCAGGGGAAAACTTGACTTCACTACTGAACGATATGTAGGTTGATTGAGACGGGTAGGTAAAAGCTATTAGACGTAAAAGTGAATCTAAGAAATCTATGATGTGAAGTCTTTCCATGTCTGTTAAGTAAACAAATTTTTATAACTGATGCTATGTTACCATTACGAAGTTGTCTCGCATTTTTTACCTGTCATTTTCCTCATTTATTTATTTGGTTACCAGCTTTATTTCCCGCGGCGATCTTATTGGTTGGAGAGGCAAGTAAGAGGATGAAGTCATGCTAGGACTAACTCAAGAGGTAGCTATAAATTATTCCTCCTTTAAATTATGGAAGCAAGGCTCACCGGAGGTGTTACCGGTGCTTCTTTCTCTTTCTCTTGATTATCTCACGCAAGCGGCGATTATATAATTTGACATGCTAGAATGTTGTCTATCGTGTCGGTGAAGCCACCAGAAACCCGCACAAAGGCACGGTGAAGTGACATTCATGAGTATAAAAATGACTGAATTATCTCACGATGTGGCACATCAGTTAACATTTTTTTCATTTTCCCTCCACTGTATAAAGTAAATCATTATAATATAGATAGTGTCTACTCATTTCCACTCTAAATAGTTACCTGTAATTCGCTTAAGGGGGTGTTCGTCTAAACTTATGTGTGATCTTTACGAGTTTACATGTTTTCGGATTGTTTTAATGCTTATATTTTGAGTTGTTTTTAAAAAATTTGTCAGTTTATATAAATTTATTATGCTTATATGTGCTTATAAGTTTCAAAACAAGCTCTCCAAGAAAAAAAAAAAAAGTTTCAAAACAAGCAAAAAAACCTCACAAGTCTAGCATTAAGCTTAGACAAACACTCTAAATTTCTTCGCTACTTAACAATTATGAAATTATGGGTAAGAAATTCTATTATTGTGAACATCGTGCTTTATGCAAAACGGTGTTTATAGCAAAAGTCCCAACGACTCACAATTTATTCTGGACACAAAACCCGGTCCAAGGAAAATACCAACAAAAAATATGGTTTATGAAAGACCAACTATTACTCAAACGCACTTTGGTCCAAGGAAAATACCAACAAAAATATTATGAGCGATGTTGCCGTGGCTTATTAACATTAGGTACATATATTGTCCCTTTACGGTATAGTTGGTATTTTATTAATGATCTAATATTTGGTCTTTTATTAACTTTGAGTAAACTTGGCCATATGAGAATGAATGATCGTTTGAGTAATTTTCTTCATTAAACGAGTCTTTGAACAATATATGATTCGATTATATTTACATTGTAAAGGTATAGTCTGCATGCTTACTCGGATATATAATAAAGGTTTAGTGGTTCAACCCATTCGACACATTTGCCTCTTGCTTTAAAATTACTCATTTACGGAACCATTGATAATTTTAAACTATTTACGATTAGGGTAATTATATAGTTTTAGGACCTTTGGATAGACTTTTTTCGTGGTCTTCAATAATCTGGTGAACATAACCAAATATCATGTATGATGAGATGAAGATGAAAAAGAGGTGTGCACAAGATGAAACCAAAACAGTAAGGGCCTGGCCTTTCCAAACTTGAATATGCAGCGAGTCTAAACCTAGATGCATCCATATGTTGGATTATAAATCATCACTTTTCATTAGTTGTTTTATGTATGGAGGTGCAGGTCTTTTTGTGAATTTGGTCCATACTCATTGGTTGGAAAAGAGACGGGATTCAACATGCATATTTACCATGTTCAGTATGTAAAAAGTAAGCATTTCTATTAAAGAGTTTATAGCATAGGATCATAGATATATACACTATATTAAAAGTGTCGTTAATGTTTGCTTCTTATTTATTTATTTTTGCAGCCATAGCAAAGGAGGTGATATTGGGTTGATGAAAGATTAAATCTTGAAATAGAAATGGAAGCGAGAATCGAAACATGCTCAATTGATGACACAGATCATTGAGAAATGTTGCACATGTTGAGATTGAGAGTGTCGAAAATGGAGTTGGAATAATCAAACTTCTGTGTCGATATAGTGGCAATTACTGTAAAAAAACAAAATAAAAACATATAAATTTCATTTTTATGTGCACTAAAGTGGCATGATACAATCGGGTTACTAACATATTAGTTTCAGTTGCTACATATCTAATTGTCATACTCATATTTTTTGTTTCTATAAAAAACGCTTAATACAAAACGATATAAAAGAAAAAATAATAACAAAACAAACCCGCAGCAACGCGCGGGCTACCCCGCTCGTTACCATTAAAGGAGAACGCACATGCGCACACAATTGTAGTTAAAACAGTAATCTCCTTGATCCAACCTTTGGTCAAATCTGACCTTGATCTACTAGTACAAATAACCTCTTTTCCCTTTATATATAATCCTTTTTATAAAAGTCAATAAGATAAATTACTTCCTGCTGAAAGTTCAAATTACAAGACCATTATTTGACAGCATACTAAAGGTTCTATAGGATAACAACAACATAATCAAACCATGCATTACTAACAACAACATAATCAAGTCCACAGCTATTGAATGCCAAAAATGTTAAGGAGCTTCTGCATAACATTATATCCCCACTGAATGACGTTAAGAAGCAAACTCTTCATTGGTTGTTTGGCTTGTAGATCTACTTCTTCAGGAAGTTGTTGCATTTCCGGTAGTCTGTTCTCATAAGAATCTTGAGTTTCTTGTATGGATGATATCACGGGAGGTGGATTCAAATTTGAGGTATTTGCATCCTCATTTAAATCTAACTGAATATTGATTAAATTTGTTTATTCAGTACATAAATATATAGAAATACTACAGTTTATAAAATGGTCGAATTACTTTTCTGGTGTAGCAATCGATACAGTCAAAGCATTATGCTAGGTTTGTTGCATAAGTTAAACACTATCATAGCAGGAGTTTGATCTGTATTATGGAACTGCTGTCAAGGGTAAATGAAATGATATACATAACTTGATGGAAACACCTCTCCGCTTAAACTAACAAGCCACTACAAGCTAGTGTAACAAGACAATGTTCCCATAGACATAGGAGAAGGGCAATCGTCTAGTTACATAGCTACTCTTGATTGAAAAAACAAGCGAAAGAAAGCAGTTTTATGAAACTTTCATTGCTTTAAATGCAAATAATGCAAGAAGCTTCAGTTTTAGCGGTTGAGACTTGCATGTTCAGCCGTGCATCAACATAGTAGAGTTAGAAAAATACACTTGTTTTTAAAACCAATCACATATGCATCTTCGCTAATCATAAAAATAAGAACTACAGGTGATTAATCGCGAACACAACTTGATGAATATATTGATATAAAGAGGAATTGAAAAAATAAATGATAAGAAAACTCAATCTATTTTCTTATTTAACTCTAATGAAACTAATGAAAAAGAACTAAAAACACATTTAAGCTTTTACCTCCGGTAATTTGAGGTCCATTCGGCTACATTCACATGCGCTGTTTCATCATTTGAAAATTTGAGGTCCATAGTGACCCACTCACGTGTTCTGGTTCTTCACCTTGCAATTTGAGGTCAACAACGGTTTGATTTACGTGCTCTATTTCATCATTTGATGATTTGAGGTCTATAGTGGCTCCAGGCATGTGTTCTGGTTCTTCGTCTTTCAATTTGAGTTCAACTACGGTTCCATTCACTGGGTCTGGTTCGTTGACTAGCCCTTTTTGATCAGTATCCATTGACGGCAATTGACTCAAACCAGGTACTAAAACAGGTAGTCTCTCATCAGATACCAAGACTTTCTTAATATTTAATTCATACCCTTTTCGTTCTTCGGTGCCAGTACTGACCAATTGTTCTAGTTGCATCCCTTCACTGGCTGCAACCGTTTGGAGTTCTTGATATGATGTGGAGTCAGTTTCAAGTATTCTTCTGCAATCGGGATTTTCCCAATCTTCGAAGATAGTAATCATCTTGTCAGTTTCAAAACATTCAAGCATCCGATCAGGACCTGGTTGCCATAAGAACACTCCATTGCTTTCTTGCATTGAACTTGAACTTTATGCATTTCGTATTGGTATGTCCTAGTTTCAGCAAAAACAGCAAGTTTGTGACATTATCAGGATATCTATTCTCGATCCAGTTTGGTAGATTCTGAAATTAGTTAACCGGTTAAAATGGGTTTGGGAATGGTTGACCCTAAACACCTATTCTGCCCATTTTCTTATTAAATTTCGACACAAAAAGTCATTCCATGTGATTACATAGCCCATACTAATACCACAATAATATAATAATTTGAAATAATGATTTTGTAGGTTGTATTGCTGCGTTTAACAACCTTTTTTCTTAGAGCCATTTTTTTAGTTTATAATTTGCTGCAGTTAGAGATTAAAAAAAAAAAGTAACTCCGTGTCTCCGTTAATTAGTAAATGGGTTCATAAATGACAGAAGGTGAACTTACAATATCTATCGTCCATATATGACCATCTGACCATGTTAATGGGATGGCACTGTTTGGATCCCATAAACCCAACACTGGATCATCCCCTACAATTAAGAAATGCTGTCCGAAAGAGCATTCTCTCTGTAACTGGAAGCTTACCCGAACCGTTTGTGCTGCTGATTCAACAGGAACATGTTTATAAAGCATGGCACTATAAGACCAAATTGATAAATATAAACCAAAAAAGAATCACTTAAATTTTTATGAAATAAAAATACTAAAAGCAAGATGTAGCTTACTTTTGTATCCGTCTGGAGTTTCGCCAATCAGGAATTCTTGGTTCTCAACATCTACCTGTAATTTTTTTGAAAACAAAACACCAATGGATGTCACACATTCAAATTCATAAACAATCAAACCCGAAAAGGGTCAACATGTTTCGAAGACATTGAGAAGAACCTGAGTGAGAAGAGGAAGATAAAACAAATCTACTTGTTGACGAAATCAAAACAGAGCTTGAAATCATAGTATTTGATCTTGTGGTTATTACAAGAATGATGAAGAGGCAATTTCAACATCCCATTTTATTATCTCTATACGAAACAAGTTTACAGAATGGAGAAGAAGAAGACCCCATCACAGCTTTCATTATTACTCAAGTCGTGCAGCACGCTGCTTGAGTCATACAGATAAAATGGATATATGTATTCGGTATAGAGAGAACTTGGTTTGTATGTATATATATATAGATGGTGATAGAGGTGAGTAAATGTGGGGACGGATCAAGGAGCAGGTGGATGGTTCCTATTAGCTCAACACAAGTTGGGAATCTCGAAGCCAAAAACTAGGAGCTTTTCTAGTTTGAGTACAAAGTTATATTCAGCATGTTACATGGTTTCGGAATACGTGGATTCAATCGATCAACGGAATTATAAGACTGTTTTAATCGATTTAAGTAACTTATTAAAATACGTGTTGATCACGTATAGTATGTATAAGAGCCCGCTGGGTGTCTGTGGCTATCTGGCATCTTAGGTCGTCTTCGTTAACGATAAAAATAGCTACAAGCTGCTACGGAGGCACGCAATGGCGATGTGAGAAATTGGTACATAGTCCAGCTAAAAGGCATACAAGAAAGACTTAGCGAGCCGAGCCTCAGCCCATGCCAAGCGTCTGTCATCGCATCCGCTGATTGCGGAACGCTTGTCAGGCAAGTTAAAACTCCCGTGATTAACCTCGTACGTATGTGCGGTAGCAAGGAAAGCGCACGGCGGTGGCCTCGTCATGAAAGAGGCTCCAATTCATCTGGTGCAACGACTTTCTCTCGTAATTACGCATACTACTACTTTCTCGACAAGAATGTGTCTTACCTACCATGGAGATCTGTCGTGGGTGCGTCTCCGCGTAAGCGCTAATCTGTTTACTCTTTGTCTAGGAAACTAATCAAACTACTTGGATTAGTACAAGATCGCCTACATTAGCGACTTGTTGGCCCGGTCAGGTAAGCTACACTCACATCCATCCAACCCGTCGCACTTTTTGTCTTAACAAGTTGGCGCCATCCAGTGGGACCCGAGTACACTGCTGCGTTCGAAAATACTCATCATGAGCACTCGGTCCGGACGACTCTCGCCTTTGTATCCATCATTGCAGTACACGGACGGAAAAAACTACGACGACTTGACGGATCTTGGGGGCTGCGTCCAAGCGCAACCTCCTCGGAAGTATGTGATAAATACTTGACCATATCTTACCTATTGTGATGGAGAGTTCGAGAAAGCAGGAAGAAGAGCCAAAGCGGTAAAAATCCGGACGGATTACCATGAAGCCCGCATCATCATGAATCGAAATACCAAAGGGAAGGAGACTTGCGGAAGCTTATTCAGTCGATGAAGGAGCGAACACTGAAAGTGGTAATGGCAAGACGCACCCAGTCTAGGTCACCCAAAAGGAAAGAAGGCGGACGGGAAGCGTGTTTAAAAGGATGCGTGAGTGTGTCCCACCCGGCTGAGACAAAGAAGAAAGTATTTCCGTGTACTCAAAGACCCAGGCGACAAGTCCGCCATATTCTTGAAAGAAAAGAGAAAGCGACACAAAGACTCCCAATTACAATCGGTAAGACCAGAGTTTAGAAGGCACGGAGGCGAAGAGCTCGATCACGGAAAATGGACGGTGATTCGGGAGATGGGTCGAGCGGAAGTAGATGTCTGAGGTCAGAAGTCGAAAGCGAAACCACGTGATAACAACGACTATGACTGGCTAGACCACGGTACGCAAGGAGGCGGATCGTTCACTTCACGTATCCGCTACCGAGATAACCAGCGAATGCTGACCAATGTGAAACATATGATGGGAGTGGGGACCCGTGAGGATCATCTTAAAACCTTCGAGGAAGCGGCAAAGGTGGATCGATGGGTCATGCCAACTGGTGCCACATGTTCGACTCACGCTAGCTTGGATTCGCTAGGGTGCGGTTTGGCGATCTCCGTCCAGTCAATGAGCGACTATGATAAAGCGAGCGAGGTTTTCTTGACTAACTTCCTCCAAAGTAAAAAGTGTATCAAAGATCCCGTAGAACTTCATCATATCAAGCAAAGGGATGGGAGCTAACGGAAGACTTTGTAAGAGGTTTAAAGAAGAAACCGGGGACATTAAGAGCTCGAGAATTATGAAAGTCTCGAGTTCATGCATGCAATCACCGATCCGGAGTCGATTAGGTACGTTACACGACTGGAATCCCAAGTCGATGGCGAGTAATGAATATAACTACCTCCTTCCTAGAGGGAAATAGCCATAGGAAGCCGCGAAAGAAAAAGGCCACAGGTACAAAGACCAATGGAGCGAACAATAGTCTAGCATCGACAAAGTTTCAAAGAGAATTTAAGAGCAAACCAAGAGTCGAGAGAAAAGGAAGCGAGGGTTTCCATGACCTATGAAAATCTTTCGGGAAATATCGGCAAAGGAAAGCAATGTCCCCAAACCTTTTCCCAACCGTGCAATAGAGGAAAGAATTGAAGGAAAGTTGCGAATTTCACGGAAAAGCAAGACATACGGAAGAATGTCGCATTTGAAAAAGCAGGGAAGAAAGGAAGAAAGGGCCAATGATAGAGGTCGAAGAAGCGTGGGAAAAAACCAACCACGAACCAAAAAAAAAAAAAAAACTCAAAGGAGAATTAGTGGAACCACACACATCACAGGAAAAGATGAAACAAGAACTTCAATTAAGAAGAAGCGGGAACCCCAATAAAATAAACACGGATCGGGACATCCCTAACAGAGCGAATGAAGATCCTGATCCTATAAACTTCAATAGATAAAGACTCAAAAGGCTCAAGACAAACACAAAGTAAGGAGGCGAATAATTAAAAACAATAAAAAGAGCCAACTATTGAAGAAGACTCAGGAAGCAAGTACAAATGTTGAAAAAGCGCACTGTTACTTCAAAACAATCAGTTCGCGGAAGATCATGAGAAAATAAGCCATAATAAAGGTTGAAACACGCTACGGATGTAGGTGGAAAATACTTACGGAAATCATTCCCAAAGAATAAAAAGGAACAAAGATCTGCGACTCAAAAAGATTTAACTTCGGAGGAAGTAATGCCCCGAAGGAAGCACGCAAGAAGTCGCGGCAGACACGACATAAAGGATGCGGGAAATAAAAAAACTAAAGGAAGGATACAACCTCGGGAAGGAAAGTCCTTGACAATAACCAGCAAGGAAGGAAGCAAAGGATAAAACTTATCCGACAACCAAAGGAGAGAAAATGCGCAAGTGCAGTTAACGTTCCTTCCCAAAAATATCATGTCAAATCGAGCGAGAAAAAGCAGACGCCCGAACTACGAGCCTGACACGTGCTAACCTACCAAATAGTAGAAAAACGCAAGCACATGCAAAAACAATAAAATCTTCGCTATAAATCATTGAAGTAAAAAGGGGAATGCGGAAAAAGCAAAAATAAGCGTTGTCCTCTAGAGTCAAATGTCCTAACAAGAAAAACTGGGGAAACTCATTACGAAGGAGTGAAGATGTTATTCGACCAAAAGAGTAACGATGGCATAATAAAGAAGAAATACAACAAGTCTTCCATGGCAACATGTAGTCCACTGACAGTAGCAAAACCAGCATAGCAAACCTTCACCACCCTCGAAGGAAAAGCGCAAAAGAAAACATGAAAACCAAAAATGTTCTTAAATGACTACTAATAGCGCTTAGTCATTCTAAAATGGCGACTAATCACCCACCACCACAATACCTCATAACACCCTTCACTCGAACCTACTCTATGGTATTTCCAGTACCTTGCCAATTAACACGGTGACACCGCGGCCGGTAGAACAATCCTGTCGATTAGACTCCCGGTAGCCATTCGGAAATAGATCGTCACGGTGCTCACGGGTCAAGCTGCAGACGCGCGTGGCAAGGAGCGGGGAAGTGAAATGGTAAGGAGGGAGTGATAGAAGCGTGGAAAGGATGGGTCCTAGGGAAGGATAAAAAGAATGTTAGAAGCGATGAGTTATATCAGGGCAGGTCCCTAGCTAACAAGAAGCTTCCTTACTGCGACAAGCAACAAAGGATGCAAATTACACCTTCATCCTATTGTTGTTGCATCCTACCTCAGACAAGCATCGTCTACCGGCCAAGTAAATCGAGGTTGGATAGGCGAATTTAAGGTAAAAATGACCGACTTGCGGGTGCGGGATACATGTATAAAAGCTACCCAACAAGCTACACTTTCAAAAAGCGAAACTATCCGGAAAAGATCATTGAAAGGTCTACCGCGACTTCTTTGTATGACCTACAACATTGCAAACTTCGCGCTAAAAAGTATAAGCATGCTTGGCGAGCATTATAGCCCTTCGCGAAAATAACAAGCACTGGTAGCTCCTCGGGAATCATCGTCGGAAAGAGAGTGTGCGAGGAGATTCCTCCCAAAGAAAAGGGTAGTAGGTGGAAAGGATTCTAACCCATGTAGGGAGAAAGAATAGTTACAAAGGCGTTACCCACACGGAAAAGGCGGCAAAAGGTAACAAAAGCGGCAACAACACCTTGAGCCGGAAAAATTCTTGAGAAATAAAGTACATCTATCACAAGAAGACAACCCATTGCGGACATTCGCTAAAATAGACTTCACAAAGAACAAAATGAGCAGGAAACCTTCCAAGGCGGAGCCTCAACAAAATATGATGCCCGCCATCACGAAGTTCGAAGGAAGCAAGGCTCTAGCGGCCATAAAACTAAAAGTGAAAAGGGTAAAGAGAAACCGGTAATAGGAAAAATGTATAATGTATTTGAATTTACTAATTTTTGTAATGTATTTGAAATGTGTCAAATCAATAAAAAGTGAAGATTAGCTACCTTCATTATTTTATTTTTCCCAAATAATTTCATTATCATTAAGTGCATAAGGCAGCTGAATCACAAAATAGAGATGTACGACCTAAATATATTATTCCGAATAACAAAGAGTTATCACGTATAACCAGCGGTGAACAACGTAATCACCAAAGTACATAAGAGGTATTGCAAGCCCGATCTTGGGAGGATAGCCCAAAATTATCCGAAGACTATTACAAGCGTGCATATCCGTATAAAGTTAAGCAATAGCACCGCACAAATAAAAAACAATGTGTGCACAAAAGCGTAACAATGTTCATATCATTATAACGTTAAAATAGCAACACAAAAAATGAAAAACAACATACAAATTTTTTTTAGAACGTGCATGTCAGCATAAAGAAAAGATAGCAGCATAAGCACAAAGTCAAAGAACAACGGCGGTAAAAACAAAAACACGCCTTTACCGTAGGCATTACAAGAGAAGAAAAGATAAACATTATTCAAAGGAGTGCAAACATCCAGGAAAATAAGAAAAACTAAGTCCGCACCAAGGCAGTCGCACTCCCTTCAGGTTCGGACAGAGCGTAAGGATCTCACTAACCTCAGGATGCGGATCAGCCGCAACATCAATAAAGGAACTAGACCCCAACATCATATTCATCAATGGAAATGGGCCTCACGAGGACGTCGAGACACTAGCGAAGAAGAAGCACAAGTGGCAAAAAAGTAGTACAGCAAAAGCGATTCACCGGTTGAAGGTACTTCACCACTGCATAACATTCACGGGCGGACAAAGGATCAGCGGAAGAACTATAAACATCGACCTTGGAGCAGCCGGAGTGAGTAGAAGGCTTCTGACTCCTGCTCAACTCTCTTCTCAACTACTCCCGGAGAGCGACAAAGAACTAGTGCCAACAATAGCGTTATCATCCCTATCATATCTGACAGGACCACATGTTCAAGATCGAGTCGTAACCCGGCAATCATAGGAGTATCCGCATGAGATCCTCAACACGTAAGAAGATCCATAATCTCCGTAATACCAACATCCTTGCTAGACTTAAGAGCGGAAAGTAAGAAAACTCCACATCCGCAAGTGACTTTCACGGCGGAAAGATAGTGAGCCTCCATGAGAAGGGTCATCTGGCGTGAGATCAACAAGCTATTTTTCTCCTTGCCATGAACAATACCCATTGCTAAACCATCTTTCATACCTTTATCAATAGCGCGACCGATAACATCCGCCATTGTTGTAGAATACTCCGTATTCAAACACTTAAACACGTAAGGCTCATGTGCCATTAGTCAGCGACCAGCGGACTAGATAGTAAAGTAAAAGCGAGGATAAAACTCCTCATCAAGGTGACTAGCCAACACATATAAATCGACCTTGACCGAATCAACTTTCTTCATAAGTGCGGTGACTTAGCATCGAATCTTGCAAAATTCTTCCCAAAGCATCAAGAGAGAAGAATCCGGTTGCGAAGGTTAGAACATGACTCCTCCGGTGCGTGTCTGCAAACAAAACAAAGTTAGGAGGCAGGTGGAAAAAGGAGAGCAAAGCGGAACAACTAACACGAAAGCGCGAGCATACCTATCCGAAAGATTGGAATTCGAGATTTGAGAGCGACAACTGACTTCGAACAAGGGAAGTAGGCGATCGAATATTTCCTATCAAGAGATGATTGAAGTGCATTAACTCAACCCGAAGAGAATTTTGTTCTTGCTCGAAGTAGAATTTGACCCTTCAGCGACATAAGTTCGCAGCGATGAGCTGCTGAGGATGTAACTCGAGAGGAAGGCGACTCGGAAGAAGCAACTTGATGACGCTTAGCCTTAAAGCCGAAATCTCCTTGTCACTACTCTCACAACAAAGATAATAAGCATTTTCGCTCCATCGTATTATACTCCCACACGACGGACCTCGAACTAAAGCACACAAGTGTTGCTTTACAACAACGTGAATAAGCACGAAACACTCATACCCCATTTCACGAGCGGAGGAAAAATAATTGGGAGGGCAAACTCATCCATCCATGTAGCGGCATTCATCAACATCATCGAGGCGAATTCTTGGTAACGTTCCATTTAGAACATAAATATCGGTCAAAGAACTAGACTCCAAATCATCGATGTCTGAGATATCCCGGCCGAAATATCAAAGTCGGAAAGGTCGTCGAGGCGGGATGAACACTACAAGCGGGATGGCTGTCGGGAAGGGATGAAGGAACACCACTTGATCCTTCTCCTTTTCAGCAGGAAGAGACGGTAGTAACAATAGCATCCGTCAAAATCGTAGCGGGAGAGGCTCAAAAAACAAATAAAGAACAAAAAAGTGAGCGGACGAAAGAAAAATAAAGGAATCACAAAAAACAAAAACAAGGATAACAAACCTAGGGGAGAACCATCAAGATGGAGCAAGCCAAAGTCAGATTCGATGGGCCTTATTCATGAATAGGAGTAATGTATAATGAAGGAGAAGAAGAAGAATGAGTGGGCAAAGCATTCAAACAAAATTCAAGAGTTTACGTACTTTGAGCTAACAACTTCTAAATAGATTCTAAAGACTTATCACCGTAGAGGCCTACCAGAATCATTGTGGTCGCTCCTCGCTTTCTTAGGAGGGTGAGCGGGGTTGGTGCAAACCTTCTTCTTTTACTCCTAGAACCGAGAAAGCACATCACTATTAGCCTCAGAGCAGAATAGTCGAGGTCGCACAACATCCATAAAACTATTATGTGTCGAGGGCCGGCTGACAAGCAACTACATTTCCATCGGCACTAGAAGATGGAGGGTAAGAAAGCAGTCCGGTTTTGGTTAATTTTAACAGCAGGAGCTCATTTTCCTCCGTGATCGATATCAACCTTTAACTTCATAGGATCCTTCATCCGAACCAAAGATAGCGAGATCCATGTGCGAGAAAGTAGAAGAAAAACACAAGTCGGACCAAATGTAACTTAGAAAATCTGGTCTAGCGGAACATACTGAGCCTTTGGGTGCTACAATCTTGGTATCTGAACATAAGGTACAAAGAGTGGTTTTATCCCGATTATTTAGATTAAGATTCATTAATTGAAAACATTAGGTTTACATTAATGAAAGTAGTCTTGAAATAGGCCAAAAGATAATTAAGTCGGTCAGATTATTCATCGAGTCACCTATGACCATGCCCGCTTGGCGTCTTCCAATAGTGAGCTATCGCCTTAAACACGAAACACATGCTAAAAGGTTCATTCATTTGGTGAGTTCATAAGTATAGTTACAAAGTAATAGTGGACTGATAGAGTTTAGTTGCTAAGTGCGACTAAAGCGGATCTATAATACACATTCCAATCAACAATCAATCCAATCCGTAATCAATCCAATCAATAATCATCAATCAATAATCCAATCGTTTGAGATCTCGATCACGAGGCCCCAGGCGACTCTAGCCCGACCACGGTCGTGCAAGAGTCCTAAAACACAAGCTACCACGGACTAGAGTGCTGTCTATTCTTAGCTAGGCATCGGCGTTATAGCATAGAGATGCTACCCTAGTCTAAGTCGACAAATGTTGCATGTCTAACCTTTCCTAGTCAGCGCATGCAATTCAAAATAGTAGTGGCGGGTCCAAGAAATAGTTTGTTTCCACATAAATGCATAAGATAACAATCCATGAATCAAATATTCCAAACAAGGTCATTCTCATATAACATTCCACGTATCAGGTTATAGTTGATTAAGCGGCATGTATTCTCCCCAAAATAGTTATGAAAACATTTGAAAAGAGGGCTATGAAACTCACCATAGCCACATCAATGCCTTATTCACTATTGATACGGTGACATCTAAAGCTATTCTCCACGCATCACGAAGAACATCACACGATGCGATAGAATAGAGTGGCGCAACCCTAGTGCGTATCGATTATCTCAAAATACGGCTCATATGATAAAGAAATCAATAGAAATTAATGTGTTGTAGTTTTATGGATCATTCATGTCATTACTTTCAAAAGTACATTATCGTTCCCAAAAGTTTATAATTTGTGGAAAACTAGAAGGGGTTGAATAGTTTACACGATTAAAAACCTTGTTTTGAAACTTATTGAAAGATCAATTGATATTGATCTTTGATATGTTAGTGAATAATAATCAATATGCAAGCAATATATATAAAGAGTAAATAAGGAGAAACAATCAAACCATGACAAGTTGTTTATAGTGGTTTGGTCTACAAGACTCTTTTTCCTTGCCTACTCCACTCACGAGTCTCACACTCGAGGTTAACTTCACTAGTCAACAAGCTCCTTTCACCGTGGAGAAACCTTTACACCGATCAAGCTTACAGTAGCATTCGGGGTCGAAGGAACTTCCTTTTAAATAGAAAGTTTTTCAACACCTAGGCGATGAACCTGTCGTTGTAGTGTAGTATTAGGGTAAGCCACGGAATTGATATAGTTCTCTGGGGAATAGGAATGCTAGTGAGAGGTTACTACGCTAAGGTTGGGGTTGAGGAAGATTATTTTTATCTTTTATATTTTTTAGGAAATGGAAAGGTACGAATCTCGGGGTTTGGATTTGGGGGTTGGTATTTCTACCGATTACCTACTATCTAATTATCTAATTAACTAAGGTGAGGGTAGTCTATGTCTAATTATTGTGTGCTCGTATGATGGTTTAAAGATGTGTTTACTTAGGTTTTATTACTCCTTAATTATCTCCTATTGATGGTTGAATTGTCAAAGTCCTTATTCTTAATCGCGTTGTGTGTCTAAGGTTGTAGGGTATCGTTTATCCTAACTCTTTGAAACTACCAAAGGTGTCGCCTACAAAATCTCTAGGATTTATAAACTTTAACTCTAAGGTACTCTTCGGATGGTTTAGCCTACAACAACTCTAGGTACTATAAGCTAAAGTTCACAAAGATTAATCAAGCATTAACAACACAACGGATGACTTATCGCATTACTAGATCATTAACAATTAAGATAAAGACAACCAATCAATATTCAATAATTAAGTTTCATATTCCTAGCAAACACACAAGTAAATTAAGCGGGACATGGAGAACATGCAAGCATACACACAAGTAATTGAAGACATAATTAAATTAATGAAGTAAAACACTTATCTTGATGTAAGATAGGGTTTGGAACCCTAAAATCTTGTGCAAAACGACAGCCTTGGTTCGGTTTGAGGTTTTACTCAAAAGACTACACTGCGAAAACTAAAAATTCGGATTCTATATATGAGATTACATTCGCGATGGCGTCACCTTTTAATTTGTGGACTGTCGATGCCGTTATTAGAGTTTAGTCTTGGCCACGTTAGTCTTGACGGCGTCACCTTATGCTTGTGTGCGCGTCCCTTCCGATCTTTGGCCGCCGTGCGGATCAAATCTAGGCCGTCTAAGTTGCGACGACCTACTCTTTTAAAGCGACACGTCACTTGTAAATAAGCAATTTGGCTCTTGCCGTCATACAAAGTGATGCGACGGCGTGCATATAACACTGATGCCGTCCACTTTAGTTCCGATAGTGGGTGGCTCGATTCTTGACTTTGGCCATTTTCTTCGTATATTCGCGCCTTTTCGTTCGAATAAGTGTCATTCCGACATTTGCCTTCAAGATACCTAAAAAGTGAAAAGGAGCGATATTAAGTAATAGCGGATACAAAGCGTGATCAAATAAGGTCTTCAACGACCCTAAAAGGTACATTTTAAACCTTATTAAATATCCCTACACTTGGTATTTGCTTGTCCTCGAAAATGTGCTTTTAGATTAATTTATAAGTTGGGGTCATGAAGCATTGGTTTAAAACAATCCACAACACATATAAGCCCACAAAGTCATAACAAGCACGGAAATATATACTAGCACCTCGCATGGGGTGTTTGGATACTCGCATCTCTCGGTGTATATGAAATATAACAAGTTGGAAATGGAAGATAAACACTCATTAACCGGTCCTAGTACATAGATTACCATAGGATTGAGACTAGATCAAACCTCCATCTCTTTGGCGTAAGAACCTAGGAAAGACTATCCAAGAGGACTTTTAAAGGGTTGTAATGTTAGGCTACGGTGAAAACAAAAGGGTTTGGTGGGATAGGCTATTTAGTGGTGGCAAGTCAAAAATCTTTTTGTTACAAGCATGCGAAGAATGGCGTTGCTAAGCCAAGACTAGACACTCTAGACTCTAGATAAGCTGAAACAAACAAACATAAATTAAAGATAGATGTAGGATGGTGGCAGTATGTTTTTTTTTTTTTTTTTTTTTTTCATGCGCTTTACTCTACCATCCCTATAGTAACATCAAAATGATAGGGATTTATAGGCATCATCTCATTTGAGTTTTATTACTCTAACACTAATTTGACCGAATTGAAAAGATCAAAACACTTGGAGTACATTATTACGCAAAATAAAGGAATTTGAATTTAACGTTCCTTCTGTCATTTCATAAACTTTAACTTTTCCATGAGTCCCAATCGTCCCAAAGCGTGTACAAAGGATATGACCCGACTTAGTAACTTATGCAAGCAACTAGATAATTGAACTAAGGGTTTAGGGTGAAAACAATAGCGCTAAAGTGAGTGCATACAAGGTAAGGCTAAAGGCGATTTGGGTGTACATTTGGGGGTGAGGTGTAAACAATGCTCTTCATTGATATTCGGAAAAAGCGAAACATCACGAGAACTGCGAAAAAGATAGGCTCTGAGGGGTTAACTAGGGGTATCGTGTACTAAAGATGACTACAATGCAAAGGTGTGGGGGATTTACTCAACCGATGTGGAAGAAGTAATTATATTACGGGTATAAAACAAAGGTTATCCTAATGCCTCTTATCATTTAGTTATTCCTAACTACACAAGTGTAGTCTTACTAGCGATCTCGGGATGCATCACAAAACAAGTTCTAGAATCTAATATACTACCGGTTCACACACTAAGCATTAAAGATGAATGCTTTAATTCCTACTAATCTAAG